>CALZFC010000020.1:5085000-5530000 GCA_945643635.1 Allodiplogaster sudhausi
ATATATCAATGCAGCAAAATGAATGTCAAAAGAAGTTTCAAACACAACGTTTTATATGTATGTATCTACATACATATGTACATGTAAATAATATAAATTCTATGCGATGTGGAAGGTGTACGTAAAAAAATAGGAAAAATAAAACGAACATGCGCCATTTCTTCGGCCGAGACGTTATTCTCGATGTACGCCAACTCCGCTTTTAATTCGTGATCTCCGACCTGACAACAATCAACAGATCAACAAATTCTTTTCAGTCATTATTATTCCTATTTAACAAACAAATCACATACATATGTACATACATATGTATGCTTTAAAATATTATTATCATTTCTACATTTTGCTCTCTACTCCTCTCTCTTTCCCTCTCCATCTCTTCTATGTATGTATGTATGTGCATAGTTTTGTCTTATTCTTTGCTTCTCTGTCTTCCCTCTCTCTCGTTATATCTCTCTCTCTCCCCCTCAGGATTTTTCGTTTTTCCTCTCTTACACTGATCTCCTGCGAAAAAAACTCTAAACATGAAATGATGATAAATATTCTAATTATATAATATATCCAAGAAGGAATGAAATAATAATAAAGAATATTGTTGAATGGACTGACCTTGCTCAGGTTGAGCACTTTCAGCGAGCGCTGAGTTTCTTCGGGGGTGGCGAATTCTAAGAAGGCGAAGCCCTTATTCAAGGAGTTATTGGAGGGGACTTTGAGGATCTCGTGGGCGGACGTTGCAAGACCAACACCATTCAGGATACGCTAAAATTATCTTTAATTCATGCTATAAGAAATCGCATTTGTCATCAATTGTTCTAAAATGAAATACATAGGCACAGAGAGATGTAACGAAATGCTTCTCGGCCATTCCGTTACATCTCAGAAAACGGAGGAAACCCCAAGAGTAGAATAGAATAAATAATTCTCAATGAATGCATACATACTTTTTTTACTCATGATGTTTTTCCATGCTTACTGAGTGTGCAGAACGTGTGATAAAAAATATAAATTGATGGACAATTTTTTAAAGATGTTATATAGAAAAGCATAAATATGAAAGCCTTTTAGCCAGCACTGTACATATCTACCAACATTAATGTCTAAAGGGCTTAATAACATTACTACCACATTTGGCGTCGTAATGAGACTTTCCAGTTCAAATGTATGTACATATGTACATATGTATGTCGATCTCTGATTCGTATGTGCATGTGAGTGTGCATTAGACACTGAAGATGCTCAGCCAACCTGGAGCTGGGAGAGAATCTGCTCGGTCGGAAGATTCCTGGGCAGATTCTTCACGATCACCCGCCGCTCATGGAGCTCCTTCACTCCGAGAGCGGCGCTTCCTGATTTCAATTACGCCTTATTTTATATATATATATATTTTAAATGATGTCTGATGGAGAAGGTCACCCTACTTTTCTCTCTCATATCATGAGCTTCATGGATGTAAAAGAGAAGAAATCGATCTAAGATCGTGGTAACTTTTAACGTCAATGATAATATATGAAGGCAGACTGAATAAAAGAAGTGTCGAAAATAACTGATGAGATTAACCAGTGATCGTGGAGGAGTACATCTTGATGGGCAGGACGGAAGGAGAGACAGGGACCGTGTTGTTGGTGCTGGCAGCCAGGGGCGGGGGAGGAGGCAGAGGGGGAGAGTGAGATACCGACGCCTTTCTTTTCATTCACTCTCTCTTTCTCTCCCTCTCTTTCTCTCTCGTTGCACAGTCTCTCTCACTCTCTGTCTATCGTACCCCAGCAATGCACGCCTCCTTCTCCATCGCTCGCACTCAGATGCCTGGTGTTGATCCCTTCTTTTTCTTTCGATTGGGGGGGGGGTGATTGGAGGGAAGGCGAACAACGAATGGAGAGGATGAGAAGGGAGAAGGAAGAAGGAGTAGCGGAAGCTTTCTTCAGACAAGATGTTGCCGACCGGCAAAAGGAAGGGGAATGAAGGGGCAGGTGAGAGGACGATCACTTCCCAGCTATGCGTGCTTCAGCTACACTTGCTCGCGTGCTTGCATTCATTTTCCAAACCATATTTCCCCTTCGCTCTCTTCATCTCTATCTCCTCTCTCTCTCTCTCTTTCTCTCTCTGTATTTTTTCTCATACGCAATTTCTACATCCCGCTCTCTCAATTCTCTGAATCTATCTTTGTCCTTTGTCTATCTGTCTCTTCCCTCGCGCTCTCTCTTTATCTCTCTCTCCCTCTCTCTCCCTCTCCCTATCTCTCTCTCTATCTCTCTCTCCCTCTTTCTCTCTCTCTCTCTCTCTCTCTCTCTCTCGCTCATTACATCGTCTTGCATCCCTTTCTCATATCTTCACTCCCTATTCTCACGCAAGTGGCACCAATCCCTCCCAAAATAATGTTTGCATTTATTATCTTTTCTTGCGCAAAAGATTTCTCCAAGAGAATTGATGAAATCAGAATGTCCTAACAAGAAAAACAAGAGAATTCCACTCAACTTTCATTGTTTCCCGAGTATACCGTAGCAAGGCTGTACCACCTTTCCCTTGCCTAGTCCACTCTTGCAAACCATGTCCATTGCTTCTTAGTGGATGTCATCGCAGTCCTCTTCTTACTCATCTCATTTGCCCTTCTCGCATCATATCCCCACTCTTCCACTCGCTTATCTGCTTCTACCATCATAAACAGTCACCACAACGCTGTTCAGCTTGTTCGATTCATTTCTGCTCTCGTTAGACAATTTTTTCTCTCTCCTCTTCTCATTTTTTTCTTCTACGACCTCTCTCTCCCGTCTCCCTCTATTTTCTTTTACGGCAAATCACTCTCGCACCCCCTGTCTCTACAGATTATCTGCACACCTCTCTCTCCCTCTTTCTCTATCTCCCTATCTCTGTACCATATCCACTTTCTGTCCCTCCGCGGTGTCTCATCTCAACTGGAATCATCAGATTACTCCCTCTCTTTGCCCACACTTTTCCCGAGATTGTCATGTCGAACATCTTTCCTTCTCGGGAACTCGAAATAACAGTGGTCAGTGAAAGAAACGATTAGTTGAATTCATGCAGGTCAGTTAGAATACAGACTTCCTCAAAATAAAATATACTACACAAAGGATGAAGTGTTCCTCAGAACTGATATTCAAATCCCTGCTAATTTTAGATGATCTCCTGCTTTCCCCCTTCCAGTCCTTTATCTTTAGCCAATGCGGTGTACAGGAAAACGTGCAAACTTTATTTCTTAAGCTGCATTGGCTTTCTGTAAATTCAGAATAAGAATCGTAATTAATAGCGAATGGAGAGAAATCTCGCGTGTTTTGAGAGGTAACAGTAGTTCAAAAAACTAGACAAAAATCCAATATTGCATAATTATATAAATAAATAGGCTGCTTAAAATGGGAAATAAATTCTACCTTTCTGAGTACAGATTGAGTATCACGATGACACATTTGTATGAAGTAAACCGTCTTGAATGGGGAGGGGAATACCTACCGGAACGGACTTATCTTTCTCTATGCAACTATCTCTACTCCTCCCTCTATTTCATCTCTTCTTCTTCGATGTCCCCGTAGAGAGTGGCCGCGAAATTGGGGTGGATAAATTTGCCAGCAACGAGAACATTTCTCTTTTTCTCTGCCGAAGCCGCCTCCCTTCAATGATTTTTAACTTTTGAAAACGTCTGATTTCAATGGTCAAAACGAAGAAGCTTAAAATCCACTTCTCGCTCTACGAAACGTCAATGAAAAAAGAACGTTTAAAAATACGCACCAGGCTTTTGCACGTGCAAGTGTCACGAGACGAGGCATTCCATCAGTTTCTGCCTGGAAATGTAACGCTCTCAACTTTTTATCTATCGAACTCTATTGAAAAAAGAATAGCCTACCATGAAGAGAGTGTCCTTGAGTTCAAGGAAAGCCCGATTTCCGTAGACTCGATTTCCCTCAGGCGAAGATTGCGCTGAAAAATAAAGATTCTGATAACTCGATCCAAATAAAAAAATATGTCATGGTAAAATATGTATATACAGAGGAATGGTAACGAATATTTGCAATAATGTTTGGCTGATGTGAAAGAAACCTTTGGCATGTTGAGATAGCCGGGATGGAGACAGGAGGTGTCCACTGAGGCAAGGCTCTCGTCTGCTCCGTAGTTGTCTATGGGCATCAGTCGATCGAATCGCTGTGCAGCGTAAGCTCAATTCAAAAAGATTATTCTCAAGAATTACATTCACATTATATATATTTCGCAGGATTAATAATATCAGTACATCATAATCCATCTAAATTTAAATCGTTGGCTAAATACATGAAAACTTCGTCTTTGATAAGAAAAATAAAATAAAAATTCACCAGTTCCCGTACAGGGAAATGCCGCGGTCGCATCCTTCGCCGGGTCATTCGCCATTGAAATAACTAACCCGTCACCGAGAGGCCTTGCGCCCTGTCAAGCAACTGTTTAGTACTTGAATGCTAATGCTGGCATGATGGTAAAATCGGTTGATATTCAAATGATCTTAGACAAATGTCACACCTGAAGAATTCCAGTGAGAGGCCGACTCGGTCTGCGTTGAGAATGCAGGCCAGTCCGCAGAGAGTACTTGTCGATCCTGAATGGCAGCATTATAATATCAGAGAGAGACAACACAGCACACGAGACAATCGCTCATACTTATTGTTAGGAATTAACTCGTCAAACTACTTTACCTCTTGCAATAAAAACATTTTTACAGAGAAAAGTATTGCCCCTGTATGAGTAGCGAGGTGGAACGGACCGAGTGCCTCTGCCTGTAGAGATGTACAGACTACCATTGGGGGCGATGACAACTGCATCGGCGTCCCAGCAGTTGCATCCCGTTCCAACCAATTCGCATCTTCCATTCCACTTCCCACGATTCAGACGGATCTCGTACACCTGACACTTCACGCAATTACCAAGAAAACTTGTAAGGAATTATTATCGGTTTTCATTTGGAATTTGAAGTCTGAAGTGATCACTATTCGGCCTCGTCAAATAGTAAATAATTAGGTTCCAGTATTTGAAGTAAAGCCTGAAAGCGGGAATAAAGCAGAAATTATTGAGGATACTAAAAAAAAAAACTTTTTTTTGTCTTCGTTCAAACACAGTAAAAAAATGGAATTGAATGAAAGTGGACGTGCTTACTCGCATGGTCGCGCCACTGAAGCCAGCGACCAAGAGATGGCCCTTCGGCTCAGCCGAGTTTTCTTCTGCTTTCTCTTCTTCCTCAGACGAAGACTCCTTCGGCAGCCAGCGGATGTCCCACGGCACCATGCTCATTTCTTCAAGGCCGTATCTGCAACATCGAGATGACTCGTGATGGAGACAAATAGCAATACTCATGCTGTTGCGGATTCTTCTAAAGCCAATATTAATATGGCTACTTAAATTGATCTCTAGCTCTTCTTGTAAACTCTATCACTTGTTATCTTGTTTTCTCTTCTTCTAGAGGAAGGAGTCTACTTTTCTAGTATGACTGAGCTTGACGAACTCTTCTCTCGTGACGTCCCCTAAGAAGTGTGGATCCGAGGCTCGAAAGGCGATAGCCACGTTCCCAAGGTCATGATAGCCACGGCCAACAGCCACGAAACAAGTGTCTGACACGAAGGAGAAGAGACGGAAGGCGTAGCGCACCTGTGAATAGAGATGTCTCTTCTATATTTAGCTCCCTTTCAAAGACACTGCTCTTTAATGATATGACCTTGAAAATATCAGAGAAGCAAACATCAAGTGAAACCGTCTTGCAGAACATAGAAATACGTTATACCAAAGAATTAAAGGCTAGCTACTACAATTCAAAATGGTCCAGAAAGCCCACCTCGAATTGACGTCCGAGTTCAGTGAGTTTCTGGTTCGAGGGAAGCAAATGGATGGGAATGACACGAATGTGTGTCGGAGACTGGCGAACAACAATGACCTCCGAACTCGCCGCCACAATGAATGCATCTCCGCTTAAGAGAGGACTCATTAGTGATCTGCTAATTATTTTCCTTTTTTTGTGATGGAAAACGACACGTCGCAGCAGATTAAAGACGGAGAAAGTAGATTACATTGCTTTTCAAAAAAATTAAGGGCTAACCGAAACGCCACGGGGTGGAAAAGCTTCGGTAGCTTGAGCGGCTTGTCGCTGCCTCCCAGCAACTCTCCATTCCATCTGGTCTCTAGATCCATGCTCTTAAAATAAAACACTTTTCCAAGGAACGATGAGGATCCACGTGCATGTGATGGACAAATTCACGTGAGCAAAAAAACTGGCAATTTAAGGAATGGTAATTCCCTCTACTATTCATGCCTTCGAAGACAGATTGAAAGGGAGGAAATGATTGAAAATGTCCATCAAATTCAGTTGATGTTTTCTTTTAATAAAGAAATAAGTTGGATGGGCTCATGGGAGCTTGAGAGAAAAGGATCCTTTATATATGCATGCGAGTCGGCTACTCCCTCTTGTGATAAAACGGGCGACAAGGCGCGCTTTAAAAGTGGTTTAAAAACGTCATCTCTATTATTAGAAAACCGGCTTTCTTGATAAAGATAAAGAGAGCGAGCGTGTACAAAAATAGCATGGAATTTCGGTGTGTGTGCGAGATTTACTACATCTGCAAATCTACGGTCGTCCCTCGTCTCTTTCATCGAAGTATCCGAGGGATCTTTTTTTTATTCTCTAGGGTGTTGTGTTAAATGTTTTTACCGAAGTTATAGTGATGTGGGTGTTCTAGCCATCGTTGCGCATTCAGTGCCAAGGCTAATCTGCCCGTGCCTTTGCATTCTGTTGCCTGTCGTTCCTTTTCAGAATGGCCACTCTCTCATCATCGTGAATGGCGAGTCTTTGCAATGCCTGCAGACTGAGGATTCCTGTTGGTTGTTCTCGGAGATTCTCTTGTTTCGAAGCCCTTGCTCTCGTGGAATTCGCGTAGACGCCGAGATGAGTGAGCGAAGCGACAAGACTCTGACTCTTCTGCATCTCCGCAAGACCTTCAGCGAGTACACGCGAATCTCCATCTCGGGAGCCAAGGAACTCGATCCGAATCGACTGCTTCCGCTCTTCAAGAATGTCGGCTACTTTCTTCTTTTGCTGTTGATCTATTGAGTTGAGTATTTAGGTTGCTGCGATGTACAACCCTGTCGAGTTACGAACCGAGTTCAAGGAGGCGCCCTCGTTTGCCCTTCACATGTCGGGCTTCTTCGTTCGGGAGGTCTCTCTTTTTTTCTTTACTTCTTTTCCTGTAAAATGTAAGAACATGATATGTAGATGGTCTCTGTTGCTTCCCATAACAGCCTCAATATCAACAGGTTCGAGGAAGGGCCGCGGCTGGAAGTGCACAGCAAGCGGCCATTTCGATCGCCGAGTATCTTCGACCATCTACAGTATTCCATGGCTACAGTATACTCGAAGCTATTTACTTCCTCGTGCTCTCGTTAGTATTTTGCATTTTTCTATTTTCTCCGCATCATGAATAATTTGAATTGCTTAAGAAAAGACGACGCGGTGGTGGATGCAGTGTGCAAGTCTTCCCTTCCGAGCACCCTTGTCAAAGCCATCTACTTATTCATCGAACTCCCTCATGATCCTGCAGCTGCTGAGGGAAACCACGCACTCAATTCAATCCTTACCAATCTTCTCGACAAATTGTGTCAATACAGGTATGGTTCATTAGCGAAGGGTGAGCATGCTCAAACGACAGTGTGGACATTTCGACTGCATATGACTGGAGTATGGATTTATTGCCCGGAAAGAAAGTTGGGAGAGAGTAAATACACAATTTTTTCATCAAAGTCGTGCTGCGAGATGAATTCGAGGAGATTAAAGCGACTGTGGGTATACAAAATAGACTGTATCTTTGTTAACCGTGTGGTGCAGTGAGAGCCATTCCCCATTCTTTGAAGAATTGTAAGTGAGGAGTTGACGAAGAAGGATGACATGGCCCTGCTCTTCATTGCTTCTACGCAAGCAGTTCCGCCTGAGAATGTCATCTGGAGAAGTGTCAGTTCATTCTCTTCGTTCACGGAGGTTTTATGATGTTTTTGTTGCTTAAATTTTGTCTATTAGTTGCATTTTTTCTGTTTCTAACATAAAGATCGTGTCAATGAGTTGTGCACAGTATGCGTGTTGTAGGCCAGCAGCCGTATCCTTGAGATGGTGGCGGCGCACTCTCTGAGTCCGCTCGTTCTCAAGTACTGCCGTGAGAAGGAATGCATCCGCTCCGCCCTCCACAACCTGGCTGCCGAGTCCCTTTCCCATGACGAGATCGCAGACATGCTTGTCGGCCTCTTCGCATTCATCAAGGTGCCATTCACAATAACATTTATATGCACATATAACACAATATCCATTCGTTTTTAAGGATGCATCGAGGACTTCGAACGTAATGCTTGAAAGTTTTGTGGCGGCTGGTGGATTTCAGTTCCTTCTCCAATTCATCTTGAGGTATTGTGTCGTTTCCTTTTTTTTTAAAATTTTTTTTCGTATAAATATTCTTCTGATCATTAAAAGCTAAAGCACATTTCTCTTTCAGAGAAGAAGAGAAGGAAGACATGATTCGAAGCGTACTTTCCACTTTGATCAGCTTAATTACAAATGGAGCTGCGGAGTTGACTCCTCAGGTGTGTTCTATTTTTGTTTGGCCACTAAACAACTTGCGAGGACGCTTCTTATGACTGATTCATGCTTAAGGCGTCGTCTGGTCTGATGTCTTTGCCTTCTTTCCAAATGCCTACTCCAACTGGCAATGGAGTCAGCGTTCGAAATACGAGTGCCTTCGTTTTCCTTCTCGAACTTTTCGCACAGGTGAAATAATATTTACTCTTTGTTTGGTTACTGTGTATTTTATATTTGTAGCTTTCTTAGCTATTCATTTGAAACATTATTTCTTGTTTTAACTAATAAAAGAAAGAGCTGTAATAGATAATGTAGGCTTTTCTCGTTGAAGTGCCGGCGCGAATCGACTTCGATGGCCGTGTTGGAAGTGGCTCAGTCAGTGTACACTTGCGATGCAGTCAACTACTTCCTCCTCGAGAGAGATGCTCCTCTCTCAGCATTCATTGAACACATCTCAGAGAAACAGCCACGAGTTCAGGTTTGTAGCCCTGCTTCTTATTCTGTTACTCTTCCTTATTCTTGCAGGCCAAGCTGCTTGAGATGCTCGAATTCGTTCTCTTTCAACTTCATTTCATTCCCTGCAAGGAACTGGTGGCATTCTGTGTCAAGTGCAAGTCAAATCTCTCAGCGGGTCAGTTTAATCATTAATTCAACGATTTATAAATAAACCTTGCTTATTCTTGAAGGCCGTGTTGATCTCCTCATCATCGTTTCGCAGTGTGCTTTTCGTCTACTTACCGTTGATTCTATTATTAAGGTATTCCCTAGTTGATTATCATCTTATCTTTTTTTATAATTATTAGCGATTACTGAAGATTGCTGCAATATTTTCACCTGTTTCGAGAAGCGCACAATAAGAGAATGAAGTGAATTGTGACAGGATGCATATCGCGAAGTGGGTCTGCTGGACACGTTGTCTTGTTGTCTCTTCCGTCTCTGCGGCTCTTCTCATTCTCTCTCCGAGCAAGAACATAAACTCGCTCTCCTCGCCACTGATCTCCTTACCGTTTGTGTCAAGGGTAACATCGAAAATGCCCGCCTTTTCGGAGATTCCGTTGGAGCACCAAAGTTGCTGCAACTCATCTCATCTGTTAATGGTTTGTCTTCTTTTCCCCTTTTTTGTTTCTTCTTTTTTCTCCTACTTTTCCCCCCTTCAAAGCGGTTGAAGTATTGACACATAATGTTGAAAAATGTTCAGGCGAATGGCGTAGTTCTGGTATTCAGTTGTTGAAGCAACTCCTCCTCCAATCTTCCTCCGACACTTACCTGGCAGCTCAACAATCTGTCATTTCTCGATCAGCATCTCCCTTAAACTCTCTACTCGTTACTGACTTATTAAAGGTATAGTTTATTTCTCACAATTAAATGAGAAAAATTGACACCTTGATTCCACTGGTTGCTACTTTGAAGGCTTTGCTGGGAGTACTGCGAGAATCGCATAAAGTGCGGATTCTCTTCCGCAAGGCAGGCGGATATCTCTCACTGATCTCTCTGCTTCTCTGCTTCGAAGCAACTCTCTTACCAGAAAGAAAGCAAGAGAATGAGGAGACGGGAGAAGAGAAAGGCCCTCTTTTTGTGGGGAAGGAAGAATCGGAAGTTCTTGATGTCATGAATCTTGTCTTCAAAGTGCTCACCATCAGCATGAGATTCGAGCCGAGCAACGCTGTATACTTTGGAATTGAAGTTGGTGGAGAGAGGGCGAGAGGCAGACGAAACAGCAAGAATTCAGCATATCTTTATTGTCTAGGTTGGCTGG
Source organism: Allodiplogaster sudhausi (assembly GCA_945643635.1). NCBI lineage: Eukaryota > Metazoa > Nematoda > Chromadorea > Rhabditida > Diplogasteridae > Allodiplogaster > Allodiplogaster sudhausi. The sequence continues at coordinate 5,095,338 of CALZFC010000020.1, forward strand.
GAGAGCCTGACGTGTGCTCTTCGTCTAACGGGTGCCTTCTCTTCTCTCACTGAACTGCAAGAAGAAGATGTCTCCGAGTCGGAGCTGAAGGAGCTTCTGGAAGGATGCCATGCTGTGTTTCGCTGTGAAGACTACTCCAATTCGACGTGAGTAGAACTGCATTCTCAGTCATTCCATTGACCAACTGACCCACCTCCCAAATAGGGGATGAATTTTAGTCTTTGTTTCAGGAGTAAACCGAATTCGATGCCTCGTTCAGTTTACTTCGCCTGCTACATAATGCGACTTCTATTCAATATGGCTCTCGACAACTATGAAAGGTTCGTTGAATGAATAATTTACTCTCTCAAGTCCCTACATGAATCTCTAATGTTGTCGGATTACGGTATCGTGGACCGACAAGAGGAGAAAAGAAGACAAGCTTGCATACTGCAGAGCGTCTGATGTGTCGTGGGCGCCGGAGGTGAGTGTGGAAGAGGGATTCGTCTCGTGGAGCGCCAGTCCACTCGTTCATGCCGGGGCCGTGCTTTCTCTCCTCCAGCTCATCCCCTCCATCCAAGCTGACTCTCTCAAATGGAAGCTAGCTGCTCAACTCTACAGTACCTTGCTAGTCAAGGCGTTACTGAGACCAGAGAGAAATCAGCAGATGATGTGTCAGGTAAGGAAATGAGTGACGGAAGAGGGGGGATTACGGTGTCTGGTATCTGCAATGTAATGAATGTTGACAGGTGGAGATGCCTCGTCATTTGCTCTCACTTGCTTCTCGCTTATTCCTGCTTGAGAAGCACGTTCTGCTTCCTCATCTCTACTACATGTTCGAGCGGCTTTCCTACCAAGGAATGCATCCTTCGCAGCTGAGGTTCTCTTCCACTTAATCCGCGTCTATATTGGTGTTCTCCAAGTCGTAATGAACTGCAGTGGTTCTTCCTCCTTACATACCTTCTTTTTTAAGGGAATTTCTGCGTTTGGACTTGCCACTGTGCTGTCGGGATCTGGATGGGATGGAGACGGAAGAGAACGGAAGAGTGGAGGTTCGGGATGGAGAGGGCGGCCCTCTTCCACTCTCCCGCCTCCGTGCTCTTGTGTCCATGATGACTCCGAGGGACGAGCGGCTCGCTCATGCTCCTTCTTTCGTTGAATTCGACATGCGCCACGAGGGTTTCGGTGGTCTCTTGGTGCCTTCTCTCGCTCCCCTCTACTCCCCCTCCTCATCCGGCCGATCCGAAAGGGCATTCCCCCCGCTCGCAGGGATTACTTACTCCTTGTCAGTCGTTTATGCTACTTTTGCCTGTGATTTCCCTCTAAAAACTTGATGTTTCAGCTGGCTCTACATTGATTCGTTCTCTGACAAGCGGACAGATGCTCACCCCCTCCGCCTTCTCACGGTCACTCGTCTCTTCTCCTCTTCTTCTGTCTCTGCCTCTTCGAAGGGCGGGACTTCAAGTCGAATCTGTCTGAGCATCCAATTGAGTGCCTTCGACCGATCTCTTCTTATCTGCACTGACGAACTCGAGATGGGTGCTGGTGATCTGGAGAAAGAGGTATCTCTTTTGACCATTTCAGCGCTAAGTTGTCAACCGCTAATTATTAAGGCAAATTTCTCATCGGACAAAGCTGTACGAGTTCCTTTGGTGGAGTGTCTCCGCGAAATGGAATGGAATCATTTCTGCATTTCCATTTCTAGATCGGTTCTCAAGCAAAGCCAGGTCTCATTAGCATTCCTTTTATGAGCAAAAGATAATTGTAATTTTTTAACGGAAAGAAATGAACATTTTGTTGAAGGCGACCGTGTTCCTGAATGGCCGACAGATCTTCACGTCGAAGATTGCATACATGGCTCAGAATGTAACGAGTGTCTCCGGGCAGCTCGTGAAGACTCTCGCAGTGAATGCAACCATTGGAACGGCTCCCGCTCTGAGACGACCGAGCAGGCTCAGGTTGATGAGCAGATGGATGAGCGGCCATTCTTATGTCGTAATGTGAAAATGGAGACAGAGATTTGCTGCAGGGAATAAAAGCCTTGCCGGATGGTATTCCAAAACAGGGTAGGCTAGGCCAAAAAATGAAGTCGAAAAACAGGCTAGGGTAGTAACAAATCTAATTTTGTTCAAATATGCGTTGATCGAAACGCGCCAGCGATCAGTTATGAGTTTGCCAGATTGTACGACAGCATTCCTGCATGGAGTGTAAAGCGGCGAAGTAAGGACAGGAAAAAAAAGGAGCTCGTCGGCGTTTACCCTAGTCTGTGAGTATACTTCCAGGGGGTTGTTTTTGTGAACCAATATATCAAATTGTAGAGAAAATTCGGGGAGGCAGAGTGCACCATTTTGATACCCGAAATAACCACTTTTTCAAAGCCTAAAAAATCAAACATGATTCGAATTACGCGGCAAAATAATTTCATACTTTCAAAGCAAAATTAATGTGTTTATATTGATTTTTCCAGATAACAAAATGGTGCAATCTGCCTCCCCGAATTTTCTCTACAATTTGATGTATTGGATGACTGAAACAACGCCCTAGAAGTATGCTCACAGACTAGGTAAACGGCGACGAGCTAAATATTGGATTTAAAAATATTTTTCAAAGTGCATCACAGACAAAATTAGCTGAGGAAACTATTTTCTCCGTACTCTCTGATTACTTTTAGAACCCAAACACTAATCTCGTTGACATTTTGTATAAAAATTGTGTTGGGTGCGTTAGGTGACCTTGTCACGAAGCACACCCAGCAGAAAAACAGACTAGTGTAATTCAGATGCCCAAAAACAGTGTAGGTCGCCGGAATCCGGCAACCCTTTTATTCCCTGATTTGCTGGCCATTGGCAGTTAGAATTGAAAGCGAGAAAGGAAAATAGCTGAAAAGCGAATGAGAATTCAGATGGCGCATGGCGTCAGTGTTCATCCTGGACGAGGCTGTGACAGGAGAGATTGCCAGTCGACTCTTCGCTCTTCAGCCACATTACATCGGAGGACTGCAGACTGCTGCACAGGATGGATCTCCGCTGGTCGCGGAAGAGAAGGTTCCCCATTCTCATTCACACTCTTCTTCCTACCCACTCTTATTGTCATTTTTAAGGCTTTCTCCTTAGATATTGATAATTCTTTGTTCTGCATTCACGAAGCATGATCTACTTACAATTAGATAGTCCTCTCGGTGCACGGCGCCGCTGTCACTGAATTGACACTCGCGAGCATGCGCGCCTTGTACAGCAAAGTGGATGCCGAGATGACAGCATCTGTGGTTAATTATATTTGTTATTCTGATTCATTTATTGATTTTCTGTTTCCTTTCGAGTCTTACGGTAGAATAACGATAGACCGTGAATGCAGCTTGGCCTGAGTGCGCAAGATGCGAGCAGTCGCCTCCGTTGCCTTCACAACTCAGCCTTCCACGCTCCAGGAGCGGCGAGGGCATTCGGAGCAGTTGTAGTGGGGTGAGAGAGAATGAGAGACATCCCATGAGACTGTCTTCCCTACATGCAGCTACCTTGGAATGCGCACATTCTCTCCTCGTTCGGTGCCTCGTCTCCTCGACTCGATGGGTGGCTTTTCCTGTCTCTTCGCACTCGTTGACATGGCTTCTGATTCTGATGGTCAGTTTTGTCTATTGTAATTTTTGTGTTGTTCATTATATTTAATAGACATGACATTTTGAGGGCTGTACGCAGCGCTAAAAGCGATTGTCTCTGCTGTCCGCTCAAATTCGAAGCTGTCAGCGAACATTCAGTCCAACCGCGCATACCAGGTGAAGCAGTGGAGGAAGATGGTGATTGTGTGCTTGTGCGTATGAATATCTCTGCAGCTTCTTGGTGTGTTACTGGAGGAGAAGTCGTCGATGCTCACGACGCACACTGCTCATCTCGTCTTCTCTCTCGTTGGCACCATCGACACTTCGAGGGAGGCCATCCTCATTCCGAACACTGTTGCATTCGAGGATCTTCTCACAGATCTGGACATCTGGAGAGATGCTCCGGCTGATGTGCACAGAATACTCTTCGAACATCTTTACGAATTAATCACCGAGTTAGTTTTTTTTATCTTCTGAGTTGGAGCTATCTAAACTCGAAGATTTGAAGAGGGGGATGATTGAGTTGAATATTGAGAGATGAGATATTGCTTTGTTTAGTGGCCACGACCTGAAGCAGCAGCGGCAGAACCTGGGAATTCTTCGGTCGTCTTCCCTTCTGTCACGCCTCCTCTTCTGGCTACTCGAGCGTCCGTCTCTCCTCTCCTCTTCGCATGACATCATCTTCAATCTTCTCTCTGCACTCCTCTCCCCTCCCACTGATGCCCGTTCTCTCCTCAAACTCGGCCAGGCCATCTCTGCCACTCTGCCGGAGACCGCTGCTGACCTCGCAGCTGACATCGCGTTGCCGGAGACGCTTTCGGAGCTACAAGTACGCGTCATATTAATTCACAATTAAATCATTTCATTTTTGAGATAAGATCGCATATGAGAAATGGAATTGTGCATAGTTTGTTTTTGAACAAAATAGAACAATTGTTTATCCCACCGTTTTTGCAGATGGCCTGGCAGACTCGTCCACCGCCCGAGCGACTCGCAATCCCCTGTCGTCTGTACTTGGTGTACTTTAGAGAGAGACTCCTGAAGATGCTCCAACTTTTCCTTCTCTACTCCTCTCCGACAACTGCAAATGCACTCGCAGATCAAATTGTCAAAGTACTCGGGTTCGACTGGATTCTCGCCATCATTGCTACGAAGGTTTGCCATGTTCACTTTCTACATCTGCTCACTCATTTCCTGCTATTTCCAACTGTGGATATTCAGGGTCACTCTGGCAGTCTTCTTCTCGGTCTGCAACTTCTTCTCCGTCTCCTTCAGCAGCCTCAGTTGCTGCAGAAATTTCGCGAGGGTGGCGAGACTTGCAATGGGGGCTGGCTGGCAGATGCCGATTCCGTCGCTCGCAATAGTGCAGCAGTTAGTCATATTTTTTCTCTCTCTGTCTCCCACTTTCTCTGTCTGTCTCGTATTGACATCTCTATGCAGGTGGTGCTTGGTTTCTCGGTGTCTGCTCACGGCGGCTCGGTCGGTTCCCAAGTGGACATCAACCCGGAGCGTTCGCAGTTCGCTGGTTTCTCCTCCCTCGAACATGTTCTGGCTGGGTGGGCGGAGTCTCCGACCGCACAAGTGGCGATGCTGTCTCTGCTCGTCGGCCAACGGGTGCCCTTGGCTGGCCCCGTTGCACAACTCTCTCTGGATGTCATTTGGGAGAGGGTCTTTGGATTGAAAGCCAACAGGTTACATTTCTCCATCCAAATGTTTTTTCTAAGCAAGTTGATGATGATTGCAGTTCTGTTTATGAGGCGATTTGCAATACGGAATTCTGCTTCGACGCTCTTCTGCCAATCTTCTCGATGCTTCGCAGCTGCATTCATCCTTCTCCACTTGATGTCCACAGAAAAGTCTTCAAATTTGTTTCTAATCCTTTGAGTCCCTTCTCTTCCCAACATCATATTCCATATTCAGAGCGGAGACGAGGCAACGCTGAGTGTCCACGCCTGCACCGTCCTGCAGATGCTGACCTTCCTCTACCAGAACAGCGCGTCTTTCTTCGCAGTCGCTCACTCCGACGAGTTCTTCCTTCTCTTGCTCTCGGCACTCGCTCCTGAAGATGGCAAGAAACAAATCACAGCGTCAACCAGAGCGAATTCGCAGGAGGGATTAGACTCGCCTGATGAGAATGGTCAGAGAGGAGCGTACGAGGAAGGCAATTTTCATTCCTAAATCTTATGTCTGCTTTTAGTTCTTTCGCAACCTTCTGCGAGAGCAGTTCTTTTGATGATGAAGCGAATTCTCGTTGATGATCTGCAACTGAATGCCGCCAAATCAGACCGGCTGATTGACACCTTCCTTGAGGTTCTTTCTCCAACTACGTGTGTTTCTCATGTATTGATTTACCGTTTTCTTTGTATTTCTGTTGGTGTATCTTTTATCTGCTTAAGAACATGTGCGACAGTGGAAGTCGCCAACGAAGCCTCCAGCAGCAGTGTCTCTCATGGCTTTCCACAGAAGTTCTCTCCGAGCTGCTGACTTCCGATCTTCTTCTGTCTTCTTTTCTTCCTCCTCACGCAACTCAGACTCCCCTTTCTGCTGATGCCATCGATGCCAATGCGTTCTACTTGTGCTCGCGACTCACAGATGCCCTGTGGCAGGTACGGGGGTTAATTTAAAAAAAACCTGTTTTTTTTTTAATATCTTTAGAGCCAACTACCGGCCGAGCGTGGAAAGAAACTCCTCGATCTCTTTTATGGCATCCATTCCATGACTACGAAGGGTGGAGGGAACAGCGGAGGGGAACTCCTGCAGCAGTCCATCATGAGAGTTGTTCTCTTCAACTTGAGCAGACCCGTTGATTCCATTCCAGGTCAGTACAAGAGAACATTTTGATGTCATTTTCTTAATATTCTTTTGTTAGCCTTCACTCTGATTGGTTGCAGTGCAAGAGTGTGTGCTGGAGACATTGTCCTCTCTCCTGTCCAAGAAGTACATCTTCCTGCCCTCGTCCGATGCGTGGTTCTACTGCTCCCTTGCCAACCAGGTCTTCATGCTCTCAGTCACTCCTGACATCCTTTGCCCGGAACAAGGAGATAACGGTCTTGGAAGAGCTTCTGCACAGGTTGAGCTTTTCTGTTTAATTCGCTCATCATATCCTTTCTCCCTCTTTCTCGCCGCAATCTATATCTCATGTAATGTCTGAAATTCAAAAAGTGATCTTCGCGAACGCTCACAATCAGTATCCTTCAAAGATTTTTAAATGGCTTCCTCAAATGCACGTCTTGAATGGCTAAGATGATTGCGAATGCTTGGCAGGTGGCAGTGCTGGCGGCGCGAGTGTGGAGTGAGATGGTGTGCAGCAAGAGATCTCTGCTGGAGGAGTCCTTCCGCCGTCCCTGCGTCAGTGAATTGAACGCGGCCCGCGCCCTTCTCGCAGCCTCCACTGCCCAGCACTGGAGGCAGTTCGTGGAGTCGCAGCTCTCGTCCACTTCTTCCTCCGCCCTCCCTTCGGGTGCACGGCCACAACAGATTCAGCAGCATATCAGCTCGAAGCTGAATCAGGTTCATTTCATTATTATTCACCAATTCTTTTTTTTATTTACTGAAAATAGAATTAGAAGATGATGATAGAACTGCAGGTAGCATCGGGTCTGTCTCGCTTGGCCTCTCGCCGCTCTCTCTCCACCACCTCATCAACCCTCTCGGTCTCTCTCCCCCGAGGCGCCTCGTCGTCTGCCGTCTCTTACGAATCAGCTCTTCTCTGGCTGCGAGTCCATGTCTCTCTGGTCCGCCAACTCTTGGAAGGCCAAGCTGCCCGCTACCATGAATGGCACTGCCACGTCCGCAAGTGGAGTCGCCAGGAGTGGGCAGGGCACGAGGCAGAGCTAACCCGAGAGAGGGCCATCTGGGGGCCGCGACTCGCTTCCCGCCTTGACAAGTTCCGTCTCGACACAACCGAAGGGCCTTGCAGAGTGCGCAAAAAGCTCATTCCAAATAGGTCATTCTACCTTGACTTCCCCTACCGGCCAAGCCTGGAAGAGCCAGGAGCCAAGGCATTGAGGGCGAAGGTCGCAGTGAGCAGAGACAGCAAAGCGTACTTTCTCGCGAACCAGGCAAGAAGGCCGAGGATCCTCGATGAAAGAATTATCAGCAAAGCAGAAACCATTCTCTCACCATCGGACAATGCCCCTCCCATTGACATCAACGATCTACGAAGCAGTCTGATTAGAAGAGTTGCAGTCAAGGAGAGAGAGACACAGAACGAAGGGAATCAGGAAAGGAAGACGGAAGAAGACGCAGACGAAGCTGATGAAGACGAAGAGATTGGTGAGCAGCAGAGAGCGGAAGATGGAGAGATAGAGGGAGAGGAAAAGAAGGGAGACAAGATGGCCAGGGAGACATCGTCAGTAGGGAGTGGAAAGGAGAAGGAAGGGGAAGGAAGCACCCCTGAGACAGAGGCAGAGAAGAAGAGCAGGAGAGGGCCAGACAACCAAACACTCCTCAGACTTCTCGAGCATGGGGAACAGCTACACTCAATGTTTCGATGCGCACGGATACAGGCAAGTTGACTGTTCTCGCTGATCCTTCTTTCTCTCCTTCTTTATTGCTTGTAATATGAATATAAGATGTGCATGCAGGGTCTCCAAACAGCGGAAGGCTTGCTTCTCTTCGGCCGCCACCACTACTACGTGGTCGACGGCTTCACTCTGCTGAAAACGAGAGAGATCCGAGATCTCGACTTCTTGCCAGCCGAGTTTGTCTTTTTATCTATCTATGGATGTGATACGTGGAAGACGCTTGAAAGTGAAAATGTGAAATGAAATATTGGTGCAGACATAACTGAAAGCTCTTCAGAATGCATGATCCTATCGTGCCGTACACAGCCACTGGCTCTTCCATCCCTCCACGAGTCCCCCGACTCTGTTCGAAGTTCAGCTATTCTGCTATCCGAGAAGTCCACCACAGGCGTTATCTGCTCCAGCCAATTGCTCTTGAAGTGGGCAGCCAGTCCTTTCTTTTGTTTATTTCGCAATTTTTTGCCTTTATTAATTTCTGTTATCTACTCCAAGGTTTTCTCCGCTGACGGTCGTAACTATTTACTCGCTTTTCCACGACGGATGAGAGACCGAGTGTACGAGAAGTGAGTAGTCGTTACTGTTCTATCGTTCTCTCTTTGTCATGAATGAAGCGAGCTTACTACAACTGTTTAACTTATTATCAATGAGTCTTCTCTGATATTCCAGACTCCTCTCGATGGCCCGTCACATCACAGGAGGAGGAAAGGAGAGTGTGAGTGGCCAGCGAAGTGGACTGGCAATTGAGCAGAGTGGAGGGGCATCACTTCTTAACTCTCTCATTGGTAAGCCTAACTAATACTTCTCCTTTTTGCCGAGTCCACACTTTTCATTATCTCTCTTTAATTTCTTTGATATCCTCAGGACAACAATCGGTAACCCAGCGATGGCTCTCCGGGCAGCTCAGCAACTTCCAATACATCATGAGTCTGAACACACTGGCCGGTCGGTCGTACAACGATCTCAGCCAGTACCCCGTCTTCCCCTGGGTACTCGCTGGTCAGTCATCTAGACAGCTTCAGCTATTCCAGTTATCCAATCCATTCATCTGCAGACTATTCCTCGGAAACACTGGATCTCACCGTTTCTTCCACCTTCCGCGACTTCTCCAAGCCAATGGGAGCTCAGACTCCAGAGCGACTTCAGCAATTCCTTAAAAGGCGTGTTTATTTTATTGAATTATGCATTGCTCGCACTATTCTTAGTCTTCTTCATCAAAGTGTTTCATTCTAACACGAGGGGATCCTTCATTATGAAAGTAAATAGAGGCAAAAGAACAATGTTTAATAAGATCATGGCGTTTTGAAGATTCGAAGAATGGGACGACCCGAGTGGAGAGACTCCTCCATACATGTACGGCACTCACTACTCCTCCGCTATGATTGTTGTCTCCTACCTCGTACGCCTCGAACCATTCACACAACAGTTCTTGTGCCTACAGGTTGGACAGGAAAAAGGAAGCGAGTCAAATAAACTAACAGCCGATTGAGAATGAAGGGAGCGAGAGAAAGAAAGAGAGAGAGAGAGAGAGAGTCTGCCCGTATGAGGGTGAGGCTGCGATTGCAGGGTGGCCACTTTGATCTCGCCGACCGGATGTTCCACTCGGTGGGCGACGCATGGGTCTCGGCAAGTCGCAACAACATGGCTGACGTAAAGGAACTCATTCCCGAGTTCTTCACTCTCCCGGAGTTACTCATCAACATGAATCAGTTCGGTTTTGTAGTTTTTTTTTATATATTTTGTATGAAAAGTAAAGTGAAGAAATGTTCAGCTTCGACCTGGGAACGAAGCAGAGCGGCGTGTCTCTGGATGACGTGGTGCTGCCCGCCTGGGCCAAGGGGGATGCACGCGAGTTCACTCGCATCCACCGCCTCGCACTCGAATCCGACTTCGTCTCCTCGCACCTCCACGAGTGGATCGATCTCGTGTTTGGATACAAGCAGAAGGGAGACAACGCCGTGCAGGCTAGGCTTCTACTATTCTCGTTCTCTCTGCTCTCCACATATCCCTTACTCCTGTTTCTCTCATTTTCTCTAGTCACCTCTCAGATCCTTCTTGCTCTGTTTTGAACAAATGTGGTGAATTCAGGCCCGCAATCTCTTCCACCATCTCTTCTACGAGGGAAATGTAGACTTCGACTCGATCGACGACCCCCTCACAAGGAATGCCACCATTGCATTTGTCAACAACTTTGGCCAGATCCCCAGCCAGCTTTTCAAGAAACCACATCCGCAGAAAAAGGTTTCATTTTGTTCTTATTTTATTGTTGTTTTAAATTGCAAATGCAGGTGGCCAATGGCGACGGAACATTCTCAAGCGTCCCTGGAGTCACGACTCCACGACTATTCTACCATTCTCTGCATTGCTTGCGCCCTCCCACTTCCCCGATCAAAGGTGTGGGAGAGGAGAGAAGAGGAGAAAGAGAGAGTGGAGAGAGGTGGGGAAAGAGAGAAGGGAAAAGAGCATGGAGAGAGAGAGAGAAATAGGGAGTGAGGGGAAGAGAATAGAATGGAGATGACTTTCACTTGATTTCAGAATTGAAGAGTGCAGTAGGCTCAGTGTTAGTGACGGAGAAGGGAGTGCACGCCCTCGAGCAGAATCGTCTCTTTGTCGGCAACTCTCGCTACCTAGCTTGGGGCTTCCCGGACAGATCCATTCGCATGGGGGCCATTGACTCGGAGAAGGTTTCTTATTTTTATTTTTTAGAACTCTTTTTGAATATTTGTGGCAACTGTAACGAAAATGCTGAGAGAGAGAGAGAGAGAGAGCGAGTGAGATAGGATGAGACAAATAGAATGGGGGCATGGGTTGCAGTCGTGGTGCATCCTCGAGTTGTGCGACACTTCGGAAGTGACCTGCGCGGCGGCAGACGACGACCGAACTCTCTTTGCTGGCAGCTCGGATGGCTGCGTCGAGGTGTGGACACTCAACCACAACAGAGCAAGCACTTCTGCCAGGCTCAGCCATCGCAAGACGCTCGATGCTCACTCCGACACTGTCACTTGCCTGGTCAGTAGCATCTATCTCTCTCTCTCTCTCTCTCTCTCTCTCTTCTCTCTCTCTTCTCTCTCTCTTCTCTCTTTCTCTCTCTCTCTCTCTCCTGTCATTGCAGACAGTCTGTGCCTCTCACGGCTTCGTGGTGTCAGCGTCCCGCGACTGCTCAGTGATGCAGTGGCAGCTGAGTGACCTGAGTCTGATTCGCCAGCTTCCCTCCCACCACGCGCCCGTCTCTGCCGTGGCGGTTAACGATGCAACGGTTCGCAGTTCCTTGTCTTAATCGTGGCTCAAGTTCTTTCTTGGCAGGGCGACATCGCCACTGCGGCCGGCCTCCATCTCTTTGTCTGGTCGATCAACGGTGATTTACTGGCTTCCCTGGCCGGCCCGGAGGGAGACCTCGCGAACATGATTCTCTCCATTGCCTTCTCAACTGTCAGCTTCTTTCCATGCCCCTCTTTTGTTCTGTCACAAACACCGTTTTTTTTTATTCTGAAAAAAATTCCCCTCTACCTCAGATGAACGAGTGGGACTCGGACAACGTAGTGATGTGCGGCAGCAGCGATGGCGTGGTGAACATGTACTCAGTGGCGATGGTGGAGAACGACGGCTCTCTCAGCCGGCCGGAACCCCCGTCGTGCCCTCGCAAGCCCGATCCTTCCTCGCGTGCAGTGGTTGAGCATCGACTGGACCGTCTGAAGCGGCGTCTTCTCAGACACCCCTTGGGGGTGGCCGCCGCTGCCTCTTCTTCCTCGCCGTCGCTTTCCATATCTTCCTCTTCCCAGTCACCTGATCCGCCTGCCTCCCCACTTTTCCCTCTCTCTGCCAACTCCGCCAATCCACCCCGAGCCACTCCCACTGAAGATCGCTTCGTTCGTGTCTTGGCACATAGAGCTTCTCTTTCGACCCACACTGCCTTCAACAGAACAGACAACCCGCAGCCAGCACCCATTACTTCCATCGCACCGTCCAAGTTAGAAGATTAGGGAGAATAGAGAGGGGGTGGGAGTCAGCGGAATTAGAAGAGAGAGAGAGAGAGAGGGGAGAGAGAGAGGATAGAGAGAGAGAGTAGATTACCGAACTGGATGATTGCAGAGATCACAAGGCAGTGTACATTGGAGACGGGATCGGCCGAGTGTGGTGCTGGTCATTGGGGGACGAAGCCGGTGGCCGCGCTGACCACTGGGTCCAGGACTTGGCCAGGCAGAAGTTGGCAACTTCATATCATTTTCAAAAACCTTTTCTTTCTCTCCCTCCCTCTCTCTCTCTTTTCGTCTCCACAGCCATCGCTCTCTTTCATCAGATGCACACAGTGCCAGCACAAGTTCTCCATCGCCGACCGTCGTCACCACTGCCGCAACTGTGGCCAGACTTTCTGCGCCAAGTTTGTTGCTTCTTAACGTGATCCCTATTATTCTGCTGCCAAGCTTCCCATATCAGTTATTTGTTCGTGTCAGAAAGAACTAACGTCTTCTCTGCAGATGCAGCCGCTTCGAATCTGAGATCACGCACATGAAGATCTCGAAGGCCGTTCGCGTCTGCCAGTCCTGCTACATTCGCCTCAAGGCACAAAGCTCTTCCTCCTAACCCCAACATTCCATTCAGTTTCCACCGTATCCTAGTCGCCCTAGCAAACTACAGTATCCCCAGTGTATGTGCAATGTCAACATCACATATTCCCTTACTTACACTCCCCGGGTACCGATCAGAGTGTTGTTTCCGCTAGGTGTTCGTAGCAGATCTGAGTTTTTAACATGCATAATTGCTTATGTATTGATGCCAAATTCTGTACACATTGTTTCTTCCAACGGTTCACCGCAAGAGAAATGTTTCCAAAGAATCCTAGAGATTATATATCTTATAGATAGCTTATTAACTTATGTAAATTATTATAATTTGCAATATTCATGATTTGTTATAATTTATTCGACCTTAACTTGCGCTAATATTTTGAAATACAATACATACGTTGTGAACTCTATCATAGCTTATAAACACCACGGCGAAGCGATTAGTAGTAATCAGGGGAATCTACAAGAACGAAAGGAAGAAGGTTAGAGCCACACAAACTGAGAGTGCGGGAAGTTAGTAGGAATGATTAGATGCAAAAGCACAACAATGACGAGACATCTCCCAACAACCGATGAATAAATATGTTTGCGTGGTCGGCCCTAGATGAATGTGAAGTGGAAAAGTCCTCTGAGAGGCAACGAAAGGGAAGTTCATTATATGAAATGGACTTGGAAAGAAGGAATAAAGTGAAGAACAGAAAGCCTCAGGAAACCTATTCCCATTCCCAATCGAATGGCTCGTCTTGAGAGATCTTCATAGACTTGCAGAGACCCTCCAGCATTTGACTGATGCAAGCGTAGGGAGGCTGGTCAGGGAGCGCGAGTCCGCGGATGAGCCTGGGCTTGATGAAAAGGCTAGGACCAGGGATGTCCAAAACCAGGCCCGGGCCGGCCACGGGGTGTTAAGGCGACACTTAGAGAAGATTTTAGTGTGGCGTCGCGACATTGACTAATCTTAAGAAACGTTACAGTATTTTGCACTTCTGCCTCATCACGCACTAAATAAAAGCATAGTTACGGTTGCACTAAATAAATGACGCTATGTAAAAAATTTTTTAGTGCAGTGTCATATCTGGCATGGCCGGGCCGAGCCCGGGGGGCAAGCGGGCCGGGCCCGGCCGGGCCCTATTTTCAAAATCTAGGCCCGGGCCAACAGGAACGAATGAAAAAAAGGTACTAAAGACGTAAGAACAAGTGATATGCCTAAATATATCGTGGTAGATCAAAGGGCAGTTCCGTAAGAAGTGTTGACGCTCTTGCTGGTTTCCATGAATCGTTCTTTTCCTCTCATGGGCGTAACGCCCTGGCACATGCACAAGTTATAGAACATCCAACTAGTTAACCAAGTTACGCTATTTCCGGGAGTACCGCTATTTTAGGGAGCTAAAGAACAAAAAAAAGTTTTAGAGTTCAGGGTCTCAGCTAAGCTTAGGGAGTTAAAGAAGAGTTAAGGAGTTTTTAGAGTTCAGGGTCTCAGCTAAGCTTAGGGAGTTAAAGAAGAGTTAAGGAGTTTTTAGAGTTCAGGGTATCAGCTAAGCTTAGGGAGTGAAAGAAGAGTTAAGGAGTTTTTAGAGTTTAGGGTCTCAGCTAAGCTTAGGGAATGAAAGAAGAGTTAAGGAGTTTTTAGAATTCAGGGTCTCAGCTAAGCTTAGGGAGTTAAAAAATATCTAATGAGTTTTAGTTGGAGTGCAAGAAGAGAAAGAAAGACATCAAAGGTTTGAAGAAGAGTTCAGAGCACGCTAAAGAGCTTACGAATACAGCATATCATAAAGCATGAGAGTTTAAGTAAGAAGAGTTAAGGAGTTTTTAGAGTTAAGGGTCTCAGCTAAGCTTAGGGAGTAAAAGAAGATCTAATGAGTTTTTAGCTGGAGTGCAAGAAGAGAAAGGAAAACATCAAAGGTTTGAAGAAGAGTTCAGAGCACGCCAAAGAGCTTACGAATACAGCACATCAGAAAGCATGCTAAGTATGAGAGTTTAAGTAATTCTATGCACTAATAAAGACTCCTAATTTTTCAGGTAATTCTAAGCTTCACATTGTCATTTTACGATTAATAAAAAAACTATTTAAAAATGAATATCCCGGCTCCACTGCACGTAGAGCTTAGAAGGCCACCTCAGCTCGACGTAACGCCGAGCCAAGAAGACTCTCTCAGCTCCACGGCACTTCAAGCCGAGACGGCCAACTCAGTTCTCAGTTCCACTGAATGCAGAACCAAGAAGGCCATTCCGGCTCAACGAAATGCGGAGCCAGGAACAAACATGAGGCTGCGCCTCGAAGTTGCCGATTAAACCGAGTTCTGGGATGCCCGTAAACCAGCGCAACCTATACTTGACGGCTTTTCGACCAAAATTATTTTCTCTGCGCAACGCTATTTCGCTGAGTATGCCAAAGACATGAGGGAAAGATGTATGCGGGATAAATGTGTTTAACTTGAGAGAGAGACAGTGATTGCGAGAGATACAGAGAAAGAGTTGGATATATAAAATGTGCAGACTGAGAGCTCTGTAATAAGCTACTTTACATCAAAGGAGAGCCATATTAAAGCGTAGAAAATACAAAAAGAAAGTACAAACCGAGTACATATGGCTGCATGTTTTGATTCGTTTGGCAGATTGCCAAGTGGCGAGAGAGACACTTTAACGTTGTACTTTCACGACGTTAGATACATGAGAAGAACCGCCTTTTTCTGCTGCATCCGACACCGTAGAGAGAGGGGGCTCTTTATGGCTCTCTCAATTTTTAATTATATTTTAAAGAGATTTTGTGCACAAATAGCTGGTCGAGACAGCACGAATTGGCAAAGTGCCAAAATAATGAGGTGCAAGGAGGTGCGAAGAGATGAGCGAAATTAGGTGCAATGTGTGTTTTTTCTGGTTGCGCAGATTTTTTACGATTTATCATGAATGCTTACGTCAAGTTTTGAATACTTACAGAGTTGTAAGCAACATAAATGAGGCATTTAAGTTTAGAGAGCCAAAGGTCCTCGCACGAATTTGATCATACTGTAGACGGCAAGAGTTTTACTGAGAGCTTATTGGTTGGCTGAGGGGAGGAGCTTATGTCTCTTTTTCTTAATTCTCTTTTTCTCGCCGTGCTCTCGCTTTTTTTCTGCCTCTCACGCAAACCACGCCTCCCTCTCGCACAAGCTAAAAAGATCGCAGACACGTAAGGGCTTATGAGGAGTACAGGGAACTAGTTAACTAAGTTACGCTATTTCCGGGAGTACCGCTATTTTAGGGAGCTAAAGAACAAAAAAAAAGTTTTAGAGTTCAGGGTCTCAGCTAAGCTTAGGGAGTTAAAGAAGAGTTAAGGAGTTTTTTGAGTTCAGGGTCTCAGCTAAGCTTAGAGAGTTAAAGAAGAGTTGAGGAGTTTTTAGAGTTCAGGGTCTCAGCCAAGCTTAGGGAGTTAAAGAAGAGTTAAGGAGTTTTTAGAGTTCAGGGTCTCAGCTAAGCTTAGGGAATGAAAGAAGAGTTAAGGAGTTTTTAGAGTTCAGGGTCTCAGCTAAGCTTAGGGAGTTAAAAAAGATCTAATGAGTTTTTAGTTGGAGTGCAAGAAGAGAAAGAAAGACATCAAAGGTTTCAAGAAGAGTTCAGAGCACGCTAAAGAGCTTACGAATACAGCATATCATAAAGCATGCTAAGTATGAGAGTTTAAGTAAGAAGAGTTAAGGAGTTTTTAGAGTTAAGGGTCTCAGCTAAGCTTAGGGAGTAAAAGAAGATCTAATGAGTTTTTAGCTGGAGTGCAAGAAGAGAAAGGAAAACATCAAAGGTTTGAAGAAGAGTTCAGAGCACGCCAAAGAGCTTACGAATACAGCACATCAGAAAGCATGTATGAGAGTTTAAGTAATTCTATGCACTAATAAAGACTCCTAATTTTTCAGGTAATTCTAAGCTGCACATCGTCATTTTACGATTAATAAAAAAAAACTATTAAAAAAGGCCTATCCCGGCTCCACAGCACGTAGAGCTAAGAAGGCCATCTCAGCTCGACGTAACTTCGAGCCAAGAAGGCCATCTCAGCTCGACGGCACGCCGAGCCAAGACGGCCAACTCAGCTCTACTGAACGCAGAGCCAAGAAGGCCATCTCAGCTCTTCGTAATGCAGAGCCAGGACGGCAGTCAAGTTGAGGAGCAACCTCAAGCTTGGGAAATTAAACCGGCTTTGGAGAGAAAGCGCTGGATGCCTATGTATTTGCGCAACCTATACGGGCCGAGTTTTCGATGCTTCTTCATGATGCTGGGTATGCGTACTTGGAGTGTTGGCAAAATTCCAAAAAAAGAATTTTTTGATAATTTAACTCCTTTAAAGGTTACATAAAATTACAAAAAAAAAACAGAGAGTAAGGGTAGAATGGGAGAGAACTGATAGAACTGTCTCTCTCTCTCTTTTTCTGAGTTGTAAGTGTATATATTTAATGTTCTTTCCTGTGTTCGTGGAATGTTTAGTGTTTGGCAGCTTGAAAAGTAGCGAGAGAGACACTTTAACGTTGTACTTTCACGACGTTAGATACATGAGAAGAACCGCCTTTTTCTGCTGCATCCGACACCGTAGAGAGAGGGGGCTCTTTATGGCTCTCTCAATTTTTAATTATATTTTAAAGAGTTTTTGTGCACATATGGCTCGTCGAGGCAGCACGACTTGGCAAAGTGCCAAAATAATGAGGTGCAAGGAGGTGCGAAGAGATGAGCGAAATGAGGTGCAATGTGTGTTTTTTCTGGTTTTTTATTATGAATGTTTACGTCAAGTTTTGAATACTTACAGAGTTGTAAGCAGCATAAATGAGGCATTTAAGTTTAAAGAGCCAAAGGTCCTCGCACGAATTTGATCATACTGTAGACGGCAAGAGTTTTACTGAGAGCTTATTGGTCGGCTGAGGGGAGGAGCTTATGTCTCGTTTTCTTAATTCTCTCTTTCTCGGTGTGCTCTCGCTTTTTTCTGCCTCTCACGCAAACCACGCCTCCCTCTCGCACACGCTAAAAAGATCGCAGATCCTCAAGAGCTTATTAGGAGTATAGGGAACTAGTTAACTAAGTTACGCTATTTCCGGGACTACCGCTATTTTAGGGAGCTTAAGAGCTTAAAAGAGCTAAGAAGAGTTTAGGAGTTTTTAGAGTTTTGGGGCTCAGTTAAGCTTAGGGAGTTAAACAAGAGTTAAGGAGTTTTTAGAGCTCAGGGTCTCAGCTAAGCTTAGGGAGTTAAAGAAGACTTAAGGAGTTTTTAGAGTTCAGGGTCTCAGCTAAGCTTAGGGAGTTAAAGAAGAGTTAAGGAGTTTTTTTTAAAGTATCGGGACTCAGCTAAGCTTAGGGAGTAAAGAGCTAATGAGTTTTTAGCTGGAGTGCAAGAACAGAAAGAAAGACATCAAAGGTTTGAAGAAGAGTTCAGAGCACGCCAAAGAGCTTACGAATACAGCACATCAGAAAGCATGCGAAGTTTAAGAGATTAAGTAATTCTATGCACTAATAAAGACTCCTAATTTTTCAGGTAATTCTAAGCTGCACATCGTCATTTTACAATTAATAAAAAAAACTATTAAAAAAGGCCTATCCCGGGATCCACTGCACGTAGAGCTAAGAAGGCCATCTCAGCTCGACGGCACACCGAGCCAAGACGGCCAACTCAGCTCAACTGAACGCAGAGCCAAGAAGGCCATCTCAGCTCAGCTTAATGAAGAGCCAGGACGGCCGAGTCAAGTTGCTTGGGAAATTAAACCGAACTTGGACAGAAAGCGCTGGATGCCTATGAATTTGCGCAACCTACACTTGCCGAGTTTTCAAAGGGAGTTCATGATGCTGAGTGTGCGTACTTGGAATGCTGGCAAAGTGCCAAAAAATTATTATTTTAAGAGTTTTACTGCTTTAAACGATACATAAAATTACAAAAAAAAATCAGAGAGTAAGAGTAGAGTGGGAGAGACATGATAGAACTCTCTCTCTCTCTCTCTTTCTCTCTCTAAGTCGTCTCTCTCTCTCTTTCTTTCAATGTGAACAGGCTTCTTCAGGACTTGATCGTTTACTTGTAAGTGTCTGTGAGAACGCTCAACGTGAATTATATACCTCTCTCTGTAGCTCATTACAAAGCTCTTACTTTGTACAATTCACTGGTATAGAGAGAGAGTCAACTTTCGGTCTCTTTGTAAGTGTTTTAATGTGTTTTAATCGGAAAAAAATGCGTAAACGCACACATGTTGGCATTGTGCCAAAAACTTTAAATGACTTGTGAATGCGTTCAATGGACACGAAAAAATGCAAATTTTTGCATAGAGACAGAGGAATGCGAGAGGAAGACAGAGAAATAGAGAGAGAGTGGAAAAGTAAGTTGTAAGTGTATATATTTAATGTTTTTCATGTGTTTGGCTGCATGTGTGGTTGAGGCAGCCCGGAATTGGCAAAGTGCCAAAATAATGAGGTGCAAGGAAGTGCGAAGAAATGAGCGAAATGAGGTGCAATGTGTGTTTTTCTGCTTTCGCAGATTTTTTAGCGATTTATTATGCATGTTAACGTTAAGTTTTGAGTACTTACAGAGTTGTAAGCAGCATAATTGAGACTTTTGAGTTTAAAGAGCCAAAGGTCCTCGCACGAATTTGATCATACTGTAGACGGCAAGAGTTTTACTGAGAGCTTATTGGTCGGCTGAGCGGAGGAGCTTATGTCTTGTTTTCTTAATTCTCTCGATGGTGGTGCGTTCTCGCTTGTTCTCTGCCTCTCTCGCAAACCACGCCTCCCTCTCGCACACGCTAAAAAGATCGCAGATCCTCAAGAGCTTATTAGGAGTACAGGGAATAGTTAACTAAGTTACGCTATTTCCGGGAGTACCGCTATTTTAGGGAGCTAAAGAACAAAAAAAAGTTTTAGAGTTCATGGTCTCAGCTAAGCTTAGGGAGTTAAAGAAGAGTTAAGGAGTTTTTAGAGTTCAGCGTCTCAGCTAAGCTTAGGGAGTTAAAGAAGAGTTAAGGAGTTTTTAGAGTTCAGCGTCTCAGCTATGCTTAGGGAGTTAAAGAAGAGTTAAGGAGTTTTTAGAGTTCAGGGTCTCAGCTAAGCTTAGGGAGTTAAAAAAGATCTTATGAGTTTTTAGTTGGAGTGCAAGAAGAGAAAGAAAGACATCAAAGGTTTGAAGAAGAGTTCAGAGCACGCCAAAGAGCTTACGAATACAGCACATCAGAAAGCATGCTAAGTATGAGAGTTTAAGTAATTCTCTGCACTAATAAAGACTCCTAATTTTTCAGGTAATTCTAAGCTTCACATTGTCATTTTACTATTAATAAAAAAAACTATTTAAAAAGGCCTATCCCGGCTCCACTGCACGTAGAGCTAAGAAGGCCACCTCAGCTCGACGTAACGCCGAGCCAAGAAGGCTCTCTCAGCTCCACGGCACGTCAAGCCGAGACGGCCAACTCAGTTCTCAGTTCCACTGAATGCAGAACCAAGAAGGCCATTCCGGCTCAACGAAATGCGGAGCCAGGAACAAACATGAGGCTGCGCCTCGAAGAAACCGAGTTCTGGGATGCCCGTAAACCAACGCAACCTATACTTGACGGCTTTTCGACCAAAATTATTTTCTCTGCGCAACGCTATTTCGCTGAGTATGCCAAAGACATGAGAGAAAGATGTATGCGGGATAAATGTGGTTAACTTGAGAGAGAGACAGTGATTGCGAGAGATACAGAGAAAGAGTTAGATATATAAAATGTGCAGACTGAGAGCTCTGTAATAAGCTATTTTACATCAAAGGAGAGCCATATTAAAGCGTAGAAAATACAAAAAGAAAGTACAAACCGAGTACATATGGCTGCATGTTTTGATTCGTTTGGCAGCGTGCCCAGTGGCGAGAGAGAAACTTTAACGTTGTACTTTCACGACGTTAGATACATCAGAAGAGCCGTCTTTCTCTGCTGCATCCGACAACATAGAGAGCGGTGGCTCTTTTAAGCGCTCTCTATTTTTAATTCTATTTTAAAGAGTTTTTTGCAAAGCTCTATTGCTAAGTGCTCTTCTTATCATGTGTTCTAAGTGCTACTATTGAAATCTTCAAATTTTTCTGGTCATTTTGAGCAATCAACTTTGTTTCTGCGATAAAAATGAAGCAAGATACAAAGAAATTGCCTTTCCCGACACCACAACACGTTGAGCTAAGAAGGCCATCTCAGCTCGACGTCACGTTAAGCCAAGAAGTCCATCTCAGCTCGACGTCACATCAAGCTAAGAAGGCCATTCCATGTGTTCGCAAACCAACCGTGTGGCGGTGCCTTGAATTCGCCGATTAAACCGATGTCTGGGATGCCCATGAACCGGCGCACACTATACTTGACGGCTTTTCGACCAAAAATTTCATATGGCTCCATGTCTTGAATGGCGCTTGGCAACTTGCCAAGCTGCGAGAGAGACACTTTATCGTTGTACTTTAATTACTTAAGATGCATCAGAAGAACCGCTTTTCTCTGCAGCATCCGACACCATAGAGAGAGGCGGCTCTTTTAGGCTCTCTCTATTTTTAATTCTATTTTAAAGAGTTTTTGTGGTCAAGCCAAGAAGGCCATCTCAACTCGACGTCACTTCAAGCCAAGAAGGCCATCTCAGCTCGACGTCACGTCAAGCCAAGAAGAAACCGCCAAAGCAGCGGTTCCATGCGTTCGCAAATAACGGCAAAAAATGAGCGGCCAGGCCCACAGGCGAACCAACCGTGTGGCGGTGCCTTGAATTCGCCGAACGGAATGCAGAGCCAGGAAGACCCAAGAGTGAGGAGCTACCTCAAACTTGGGTAACTAAACCGGCGTTTGAAAGAAAGCGCTGGATGCCTATGAATTTGCGCAACCTACACTTGCCGAGTTTTCGAAGGGAGTTCATGATGCTGAGTGTGCGTACTTGGAATGCTGGCAAAGTGCCAAAAAATTATTATTTTAAGAGTTTTACTGCTTTAAAGGTTACATAAAATTACAAAAAAAATCAGAGAGTGAGAGTAGAGTGTGAGAGACATGATAGAACTGTCTCTCTCTCTTTCTCTCTCTCTATGTCGTCTCTCTCTCTCTTTCTTTCTAAGTGAACAGGCTACTTCAGGACTTGATCGTGTACTTGTAAGTGTCCGTGAGAACGCTCAACGTGAATTATATACATCTCTCTGTAGCTCATTACAAAGCTCTTCCTTTGTACAATTCACTGGTATAGAGAGAGAGTCAACTTTCGGTTTCTTTGTAAGTGTTTTAATGTGTTTTAATGGAAAGACACACATATGTTGACATCGTGCTAAAAACTTTAAATGGCTTGTGAATGCGTTCAATGGCCACGAAAAAATGCAGATTTTTGCAGAGAGACAGAGGAATACGAGAGGAAGACAGAGAAATAGAGAGAGAGTGGAAAAGTAAGTTGTAAGTGTATGTATTTAATGTATTTCATTTGTTTGGCTGTATGTTTGCAAGAGGTGCGAAGTGGTCGACGGAGGTGCGAAGTGAGAGTCGACGTCTGTTTTTCTCTGCCAACGCTATCTCGCCTTTTCGCGCCTGTGACTTTTTTTCTCTAACCTCTCAAAAACGCACCTATAACGGGCTGTTTTCGTCGAGGGGCGGAGCTAAGCGACTGTTTCGTTGTCTAACCTCCGTGTTTTGCGAGCAGCCTCGGTGATCTCGCGTGTCGCAGCCTCGGCGAACTTGTTTTTCTTTTCTCTGCTCGTCTAATCTCTCAATACAAAATGACTCTCGTCGCTTTCTCTCGCTCTCTTGCTTGCTCTCCTCTATTTCTCCCATGCATTTTGATCGAAGATACACTTCTGCTTGTGAACTATCTAGAGGAACTAGTTAACTAAGTTACGCTATTTCCGGGAGTACCGCTATTTTAGGGAGCTAAAGAACAAAAAAAAGTTTTAGAGTTCATGGTCTCAGCTAAGCTTAGGGAGTTAAAGAAGAGTTAAGGAGTTTTTAGAGTTCAGGGTCTCAGCTAAGCTTAGGGAGTTAAAGAAGAGTTAAGGAGTTTTTAGAGTTCAGCGTCTCAGCTATGCTTAGGGAGTTAAAGAAGAGTTAAGGAGTTTTTAGAGTTCAGGGTCTAAGCTAAGCTTAGGGAGTTAAAAAAGATCTAATGAGTTTTTAGTTGGAGTGCAAGAAGAGAAAGAAAGACATCAAAGGTTTGAAGAAGAGTTCAGAGCACGCTAAAGAGCTTACGAATACAGCATATCATAAAGCATGCTAAGTATGAGAGTTTAAGTAAGAAGAGTTAAGGAGTTTTTAGAGTTAAGGGTCTCAGCTAAGCTTAGGGAGTTAAAGAAGATGTAATGAGTTTTTAGCTGGAGTGCAAGAAGAGAAAGGAAAACATCAAAGGTTTGAAGAAGAGTTCAGAGCACGCCAAAGAGCTTACGAATACAGCACATCAGAAAGCATGCTAAGTATGAGAGTTTAAGTAATTCTCTGCACTAATAAAGACTCCTAATTTTTCAGGTAATTCTAAGCTTCACATTGTCATTTTACTATTAATAAAAAAAACTATTTAAAAAGGCCTATCCCGGCTCCACTGCACGTAGAGCTAAGAAGGCCACCTCAGCTCGACGTAACGCCGAGCCAAGAAGGCTCTCTCAGCTCCACGGCACGTCAAGCCGAGACGGCCAACTCAGTTCTCAGTTCCACTGAATGCAGAACCAAGAAGGCCATTCCGGCTCAACGAAATGCGGAGCCAGGAACAAACATGAGGCTGCGCCTCGAAGAAACCGAGTTCTGGGATGCCCGTAAACCAGCGCAACCTATACTTGACGGCTTTTCGACCAAAATTATTTTCTCTGCGCAACGCTATTTCGCTGAGTATGCCAAAGACATGAGAGAAAGATGTATGCGGGATAAATGTGTTTAACTTGAGAGAGAGACAGTGATTGCGAGAGATACAGAGAAAGAGTTAGATATATAAAATGTGCAGACTGAGAGCTCTGTAATAAGCTATTTTACATCAAAGGAGAGCCATATTAAAGCGTAGAAAATACAAAAAGAAAGTACAAACCGAGTACATATGGCTGCATGTTTTGATTCGTTTGGCAGCGTGCCCAGTGGCGAGAGAGAAACTTTAACGTTGTACTTTCACGACGTTAGATACATCAGAAGAACCGTCTTTCTCTGCTGCATCCGACAACATAGAGAGCGGTGGCTCTTTTAAGCGCTCTCTATTTTTAATTCTATTTTAAAGAGTTTTTTACAAAGCTCTATTGCTAAGTGCTCTTCTTATCATGTGTTCTAAGTGCTACTATTGAAATCTTCAAATTTTTCTGGTCATTTTGAGCAATCAACTTTGTTTCTGCGATAAAAATGAAGCAAGATACAAAGAAATTGCCTTTCCCGACACCACAACACGTTGAGCTAAGAAGGCCATCTCAGCTCGACGTCACGTTAAGCCAAGAAGTCCATCTCAGCTCGACGTCACATCAAGCTAAGAAGGCCATTCCATGTGTTCGCAAACCAACCGTGTGGCGGTGCCTTGAATTCGCCGATTAAACCGATGTCTGGGATGCCCATGAACCGGCGCACACTATACTTGACGGCTTTTCGACCAAAAATTTCATATGGCTCCATGTCTTGAATGGCGCTTGGCAACTTGCCAAGCTGCGAGAGAGACACTTTATCGTTGTACTTTAATTACTTAAGATGCATCAGAAGAACCGCTTTTCTCTGCAGCATCCGACACCATAGAGAGAGGCGGCTCTTTTAGGCTCTCTCTATTTTTAATTCTATTTTAAAGAGTTTTTGTGGTCAAGCCAAGAAGGCCATCTCAACTCGACGTCACTTCAAGAAGCCAAGAAGGCCATCTCAGCTCGACGTCACGTCAAGCCAAGAAGGCCATCTCAGCTCGACGTCACGTCAAGCCAAGAAGGCCATCTCAACTCGACGTCACGTCAAGCCAAGAAGGCCATCTCAGCTCGACGTCACGTCAAGCCAAGAAGGCCATCTCAGCTCGACGTCACGTCAAGCTAAGAAGGCCATTCCATGTGTTCGCAAGGAACATCAAAAAATGAGCGGCCAGGCTCACAGGCTAACCAACCGTGAGGCGGTGCCTGGAATTCGCCGAACGGAATGCAGAGCCAGGAAGACCCAAGAGTGAGGAGCTACCTCAAACTTGGGTAACTAAACCGGCGTTTGAAAGAAAGCGCTGGATGCCTATGAATTTGCGCAACCTACACTTGCCGAGTTTTCGAAGGGAGTTCATGATGCTGAGTGTGCGTACTTGGAATGCTGGCAAAGTGCCAAAAAATTATTATTTTAAGAGTTTTACTGCTTTAAAGGTTACATAAAATTACAAAAAAAATCAGAGAGTAAGAGTAGAGTGTGAGAGACATGATAGAACTGTCTCTCTCTCTTTCTCTCTCTCTCTATGTCGTCTCTCTCTCTCTTACTTTCTAAGTGAACAGGCTACTTCAGGACTTGATCGTGTACTTGTAAGTGTCTGTGAGAACGCTCAACGTGAATTATATACATCTCTCTGTAGCTCATTACAAAGCTCTTACTTTGTACAATTCACTGGTATAGAGAGAGAGTCAACTTTCGGTCTCTTTGTAAGTGTTTTAATGTGTTTTAATGGAAAGACACACATATGTTGACATCGTGCTAAAAACTTTAAATGGCTTGTGAATGCGTTCAATGGCCACGAAAAAATGCAGATTTTTGCAGAGAGACAGAGGAATACGAGAGGAAGACAGAGAAATAGAGAGAGAGTGGAAAAGTAAGTTGTAAGTGTATGTATTTAATGTATTTCATTTGTTTGGCTGTATGTTTGCAGAGGTGCGAAGTGGTCGACGGAGGTGCGAAGTGAGAGTCGACGTCTGTTTTTCTCTGCCAACGCTATCTCGCCTTTTCGCGCCTGTGACTTTTTTTCTCTAACCTCTCAAAAACGCACCTATAACGGGCTGTTTTCGTCGAGGGGCGGAGCTAAGCGACTGTTTCGTTGTCTAACCTCCGTGTTTTGCGAGCA
This sequence comes from Allodiplogaster sudhausi, assembly GCA_945643635.1. NCBI lineage: Eukaryota > Metazoa > Nematoda > Chromadorea > Rhabditida > Diplogasteridae > Allodiplogaster > Allodiplogaster sudhausi. The sequence goes on from CALZFC010000020.1 coordinate 5,120,924, forward strand.
GCCTCGGTGATCCTCGGCGAACCTGTTTTTCTTTTCTCTGCTCGTCTAATCTCTCAATACAAAATGACTCTCGTCGCTTTCTCTCGCTCTCTTGCTTGCTCTCCTCTATTTCTCCCATGCATTTTGATCGAAGATACACTTCTGCTTGTGAACTATCTAGAGGAATTCAGGACTCAGCTAAACTTACGGAGTAAAAAGCTAATGAGCTTTTAGCTGGAGTGCAAGAACAGAAAGAAAGACATCAAAGGTTTGAAGAAGAGTTCAGAGCACGCCAAAGAGCTTACGAATACAGCACATCAGAAAGCATGCGAAGTTTAAGAGTTTAAGTAAATCTATGCACTAATAAAGACTCCTAATTTTTCAGGTAATTCTAAGCTGCACATCGTCATTTTACAATTAATAAAAAAACCATTAAAAAAGGCCTATCCCGGCTCCACTGCACGTAGAGCTAAGAAGGCCATCTCAGCTCGACGGCACGTCGAGCCAAGACGGCCAACTCAGCTCAACTTAATGCAGAGCCAGGACGGCGGAGTCAAGTTGAGGAGCAACCTCAAGCTTGGGAAATTAAACCGACTTTGGACGAAAACGCTGGATGCCTATGAATTTGCGCAACCTACACTTGCCGAGTATTCAAAGGGAGTTAATGATATGCGTACTTGGAATGCTGGCAAAGTGCCAAAAAATTATTATTTTAAGAGTTTTACTGCTTTAAACGATACATAAAATTACAAAAAAAATCAGAGAGTAAGAGTAGAGTGGGAGAGACATGATAGAACTCTCTCTCTCTCTCTCTTTCTCTCTCTAAGTCGTCTCTCTCTCTCTCTTTCTTTCAATGTGAACAGGCTTCTTCAGGACTTGATCGTTTACTTGTAAGTGTCTGGGAGAACGCTCAACGTGAATTATAATATACATCTCTCTGTAGCTCATTTCAAAGCTCTTACTTTGTAAAATTCACTGGTATAGAGAGAGAGAGTCAACTTTCGGTCTCTTTGTAAGTGTTATAATGTGTTTTAATCGAAAGAAAATGCGTAAACGCACACATGTTGGCATTGTGCCAAAAACTTTAAATGACTTGTGAATGCGTTCAATGGACACGAAAAAAATGCATATTTTTGCAGAGAGACAGAGGAATGCGAGAGGAAGACAGAGAAATAGAGAGAGAGTGGAAAAGTAAGTTGTAAGTGTATATATTTAATGTTTTTCATGTGTTTGGCTGCATGTGTGGTTGAGGCAGCGCGAATTGGCAAAGTGCCAATAATTATGAGGTGCAAAGAGGTGCGAAGAAATGAGCGAAATGAGGTGCAATGTGTGTTTTTTCTGCTTGCGCAGATTTTTTACAATTTATTATGAATATTAATGTTAAGTATTGTGTACTTACAGAGTTGTAAACAGCATAATTGAGACTTTTGAGTTTAAAGAGCCAAAGGTCCTCGCACGAATTTGATCATACTGTAGACGGCAAGAGTTTTACTGAGAGCTTATTGGTTGGCTGAAGGGAGGAGCTTATGTCTCTTTTTCTTAATTCTCTTTTTCTCGCCGTGCTCTCGCTTTTTTCTGCCTCTCACGCAAACCACGCCTCCCTCTCGCACACGCTAAAATGATCGCAGACACGTAAGAGCTTATGAGGAGTACAGGGAACTAGTTAACTAAGTTACGTTATTTCTGGGACTACCGCTATTTTAGGGAGCTTAAGAGCTTAAAGAAGAGTTTAGGAGTTTTTAGAGTTTTGGGGCTCAGTTAAGCTTTAGGAATTTTTAGAGTTTTGGGGCTCAGCTAAGCTTAGGGAGTAAAAAGCTAATGAGCTTTTAGCTGGAGTGCAAGAACAGAAAGAAAGACATCAAACGTTTGAAGAAGAGTTCAGAGCACGCCAAAGAGCTTACGAATACAGCACATCAGAAAGCATGCGAAGTTTAAGAGTTTAAGTAAATCTATGCACTAATAAAGACTCCTAATTTTTCAGGTAATTCTAAGCTGCACATCGTCATTTTACAATTAATAAAAAAACATTAAAAAAGCCCTATCCCGGCTCCACTGCACGTAGAGCCAAGAAGGCCATCTCAACTCGACGTCACGTCAAGCCAAGAAGGCCATCTCAGCTCGACGTTACGTCAAGCCAAGAAGGCCATCTCAGCTCGACGTCACGTCAAGATAAGAAGGCCATCTCAGCTCGACGTCACGTCAAGCTAAGAAGGCCATTCCATGTGTTCGCAAGGAACATTAAAAAATGAGCGGCCAGGCTCACAGGCTAACAAATCGTGAGGCGGTGTCTGAATTCGCCGATTAAACCGATTTCTGGGATGCCCATGAACCGGCGCACACTATACTTGACGGCTTTTCGAACAAAATTTTTTTCTCAGCGGGGCCAATTTTTTTTGTTCTCAGACCTCGGATGAGGAAACTTCTTTTAAATGTCTAATCGTTCAGACTTACTTTTATACAACATTACATAGCTAAAAAAACCGCCTTTCTCTGTAGAAAAATGTAGGAAGAGAGAGAGACACAGCTTCCGAGCTCTCTCTAAATGTTTTACGCTAAATTAAAGACTTGTGATTACATATGGTTGGCTCAACTGCACACAAAGATTAGAAGAGAATATCAGCTCGGAGTGATAGTTTTAATATGCTTCCTTTATTTCAGATTGCTCTAAATGAGCCTGGCCGCAAAAGCTGCAGTTCCAAGCGTTCGCAAGAAACCGCCAAAGCAGCGGTTCCATGCGTTCACAAGTAACGGCAAAAAATTAGCGGCCAGGCCCACAGGCGAACCAACCGTGCGGCGGTGCCTTGAATTCGCCGAACGGAATGCAGAGCCAGGAAGACCCAAGAGTGAGGAGCTACCTCAAACTTGGGTAACTAAACCGGCGTTTGAAAGAAAGCGCTGGATGCCTATGAATTTGCGCAACCTACACTTGCCGAGTTTTCGAAGGGAGTTCATGATGCTGAGTGTGCCTACTTGGAATGCTGGCAAAGTGCCAAAAAATTATTATTTTAAGAGTTTTACTGCTTTAAAGGTTACATAAAATTACAAAAAAAATCAGAGAGTAAGAGTAGAGTGTGAGAGACATGATAGAACTGTCTCTCTCTCTCTCTTTCTCTCTCTCTATGTCGTCTCTCTCTCTCTTTCTTTCTAAGTGAACAGGCTTCTTCAGGACTTGATCGTTTACTTGTAAGTGTCTGTGAGAACGCTCAACGTGAATTATATACATCTCTCTGTAGCTCATTACAAAGCTCTTCCTTTGTACAATTCACTGGTATAGAGAGAGAGTCAACTTTCCGTTTCTTTGTAAGTGTTTTAATGTGTTTTAATGGAAAGACACACATATGTTGACATCGTGCTAAAAACTTTAAATGGCTTGTGAATGCGTTCAATGGCCACGAAAAAATGCAGATTTTTGCAGAGAGACAGAGGAATACGAGAGGAAGACAGAGAAATAGAGAGAGAGTGGAAAAGTAAGTTGTAAGTGTATGTATTTAATGTATTTCATTTGTTTAACTGTATGTTTGCAAGAAGTGCGAAGTGGTCGACGGAGGTGCGAAGTGAGAGTCGACGTCTGTTTTTCTCTGCCAACGCTATCTCGCCTTTTCGCGCCTGTGACTTTTTTTCTCTAACCTCTCAAAAACGCACCTATAACGGGCTGTTTTCGTCGAGGGGCGGAGCTAAGCGACTGTTTCGTTGTCTAACCTCCGTGTTTTGCGAGCAGCCTCGGCGATCTCGCGTGTCGCAGCCTCGGCGAACTTTTTTTTTCTTTTCTCTGCTCGTCTAATCTCTCACATCTGTACGTTTCTCGTCGCTTTCTCTCACTCTCATGCCTGCTCTCCTCTATTTCTCCCATGCATTTTGGTCCTAGTGACACTTCTGCTTGTGAACTATCTAGAGGAACTAGTTAACTAAGTTACGCTATTTCTGGGACTACCGCTATTTTAGGGAGCTTAAGAGCTTAAAAGAGCTAAGAAGAGTTTAGGAGTTTTTAGAGTTTTGGGGCTCAGTTAAGCTTTAGGAATTTTTAGAGTTTTGGGGCTCAGTTAAGCTTAGGGAGTTAAAGAAGAGTTAAGGAGTTTTTTTAAAGTTTCGGGACTCAGCTAAGCTTAGGGAGTAAAAAGCTAATGGGCTTTTAGCTGGAGTGCAAGAACAGAAAGAAAGACATCAAAGGTTTGAAGAAGAGTTCAGAGCAAGCCAAAGAGCTTACGAATACAGCACATCAGAAAGCATGCGAAGTTTAAGAGTTTAAGTAAATCTATGCACTAATAAAGACTATTAATTTTTCAGGTAATTCTAAGCTGCACATCGTCATTTTACAATTAATAAAAAAAACATTAAAAAAGGCCTATCCCGGCTCCACTGCACGTAGAGCTAAGAAGGCCATCTCAGCTCGACGGCACGCCGAGCCAAGACGGCCAACTCAGCTCAACTTAATGCAGAGCCAGGACGGCGGAGTCACTTTAACGTTGTTCTGCAACTACGTTAGATAAGAAGAACTTCTATTTTAAATAGCTTTTGTGCACATATGGCCTGGCCGCAAAAACTGCAGTTCCAAACGGTCGCAAGGAACCGCAGAAGCTGCAGTTCCAAGCGTTCGCAAGGAACCGCAAAAGCTGCAGCCGCCTTTCTCTGCTGCATCCGACACCATAGAGAGAGGCGGCTCTTTTAAGCTCTCTCTATTTTTAATTCTATTTTAAATAGCTTTTGTGCACATAAGGATGCATGTCTCGACTCTACTGCACGTCAAGCCAAGAAGGCCATCTCAGCTCGACTTGACGTCAAGCCAAGAAGGCCATCTCAGCTCGACTTCGCGTCAAGCCAAGAAGGCCATCTCAGCTCGACTTCACGTCAAGCCAAGAAGGCCATGTCAGCTCGACGACACGTCAAGCCAAGAAGCCCATCTCAGCTCGACGACACGTCAAGCCAAGAAGGCCCTCTCAGCTCCACGGCACGCCAATCCAAGAAGGCACTCTCAGCTCCATTGCACGTGGAACCAAAAGGCCCTCTCGGTTCAGCGATGCGCTGAGCTGGGAAAGCAGTCAGTTTGAGGACGTACCTCATACTTGGGTGATTAAACCGACTTTGGCCAGGAAGCACTGGATGCCTATAAGCTGGCGCAACCTATGTTAGCCGAGTTTTTCTTAGCATGTGAGGCCAGCGTGTTGGGGGACACTTGGTAACGCGGGGAGCAGGAGCGACCAAAAATTTCATATGGCTGCATGTCTTTTTGGCGATTGGCAACTTGCCAACCTGTGAGAGAGACACTTTAACGTTCTCCTGCAACTACCTTAGATATGTCAAAATAACCGCCTTTCTCTGATGCATCCGACACCATAGAGAGAGGCGGCTCTTTTAAGCTCTCTCTATTTTTAATTTTATTTTAAATAGCTTTTGTGCACATATGGATGCATGTCTGGTTAGCGGTTGGCAACTTGCCAAGACCTGGCTCGCTCGCTATTGGTCGAATCCTGAAATGGGCCAATGAGCGAGGGGGCGGAGCTCCCGTGGCCTCGGCGATCTCGCGTGTCGCAGGCTCGGCGAACTTTTCTCTATTGCAAAGTGCTCTTCTTATCATGTGTTCTAAGTGCTACTATAGAAATCTTCAAATTTTTCTGGTCATTTTGAGCAATCAACTATGTTTCTGCGATAAAAATGAAGCAAGATACAAAGAAATTGCCTTTCCCGACACCACAACACGTTGAGCTAAGAAGGCCATCTCAGCTCAACGTCACGTCAAGCCAAGAAGGCCATCTCAGCTCGACGTCACGTCAAGCCAAGAAGGCCATCTCGACTCGACGTCACGTCAAGCCAAGAAGGCCATCTCAACTCGACGTCACGTCAAGCCAAGAAGGCCATCTCAACTCGACGTCACGTCAAGCTAAGAAGGCCATCTCAGCTCGACGTCACGTCAAGCTAAGAAGGCCATTCCATGTGTTCGCAAGGAACATCAAAAAATGAGCGGCCAGGCTAACAGGCTAACCAACTGTGAGGCGGTGCATGGAATTCGCCGATTAAACCGATTTCTGGGATGCCCATGAACCGGCGCACACTATACTTGACGGCTTTTCGACCAAAATTTTTTTCTCAGCGGGGCCAATTTTTTTTGTTCTCAGACCTCGGATGAGGAAACTTCTTTTAAATGTCTAATCGTTCAGGCTTACTTTTATACAACATTACATAGCTAAAAAAACCGCCTTTCTCTGTAGAAAAATGTAGGATAGAGAGAGACACAGCTTCCGAGCTCTCTCTAAATGTTTTACGCTAAATTAAAGACTTGTGATTACATATGGCTGGCTCAACTGCGGCCATCTCAGCTCGACGTCACGTCAAGCCAAGAAGGCCATCTCAGCTCAACGTCACGTCAAGCCAAGAAGACCATCTCAGCTCAACGTAACGTCAAGCCAAGAAGGCCATCTCAGCTCAAGTCAACGTCAAGCAAAGAAGGCCATCTCAGCTCAACCCAACGTCAAGCCAAGAAGGCCATCTCAGCTCGACACCACGTCGAGCCAAGAAGGTCAACGGTACAGCGCTGGGCGGAACCAGGCAGGCAGTAAGATTGAGGAAGTACCTCAAACTTAATTAAACCGGCTTTGGTCAGGGAGCACTGGATGCCTATGAACTGGCGCAACCTATGTTGGCCGAGTTTTTCTCTCAATGATTTATTTTTAATGTCTGCTATATTGCCATCTGTTCTCAATGAATTATTATCTAAGTCTGCTATTTTGCCAAGTGCTCTTAATGATTTATCATCTAAGTCTGCTATTTTGCCAAGTGCTCTCAATAATTTATTATCTAAGTCTGCTATTTGGCTAAGTTCTCTCTATATTTAAATTCTAAGTCTGCTATTTTGTAAAGTGCTCTCAAATATTTATATTCCATGTATGCGATGCAAGAGCTGCAGTTCCCAGCTCTCGATATGCTCTGGAGTGCAAGAAGAGAAAGGAAAACATCAAAGGTTTGAAGAAAGTTCAGAGCACGCCAAAGAGCATACGAATACAGCACATCAAAAAGCATGCTAAGTAAAAGAGTTAAAGTAATCCTAATAAAGACTGATAATTTTTCAGGTAATTCTAAGCTGCACATCGTCGTTTTACAATTAATAAAAAAAACATTTAAAAGGCCTATCCCGGCTCCACTGCACGTAGAGCTAAGAAGGCCACCTCAGCTCGACGTAACGCCGAGCCAAGAAGGCCATCTCAGCTCAGCGTAATGCAGAGCCAGGAAGGCAGAGTCAAGTTGAGGAGCAACCTCAAGCTTGGGAAATTAAACCGGCTCTGGACAGAAAGCGCTGGATGCCTATGAATTTGCGCAACCTACACTGGCCGAGTTTTCGAAGGGAGTTCATGATGCTGAGTGTGCGTACTTGGAATGCTGGCAAAGTGCCAAAAAATAATTATTTTAAGAGTTTTACTGCTTTAAACGATACATAAAATTACAAAAAAAATCAGAGAGTAAGAGTAGAGTGGGAGAGACATGATAGAACACTCTCTCTCTCTCTTTCTCTCTCTAAGTCGTCTCTCTCTCTCTTTCTTTTAATGTGAACAGGCTTCTTCAGGACTTGATCGTTTGCTTGTAAGTGTCTGTGAGAACGCTCAACATGAATTATATACATCTCTCTGTAGCTCATTAGAAAGCTCTTACTTTGTACAATTCACTGGTATAGAGAGAGAGTCAACTTTCGGTCTCTTTGTAAGTGTTTTAATGTGTTTTAATCGGAAAAAAATGCGTAAACGCACACATGTTGGCATTGTGCCAAAAACTTTAAATGACTTGTGAATGCGTTCAATGGCCACAAAAAAATGCAGATTTTTGCAGAGAGACAGAGGAATACGAGAGGAAGAGAGAGAAATAGAGAGAGAGTGGAAAAGTAAGTTGTAAGTGTATATATTTAATGTTTTTCATGTGTTTGGCTGTATGTTTGCAAGAGGTGCGAAGTGGTCGTGCGAAGGGGGAAGGGGCCTGGGCCTGAGAGCTCGCTCGGTATTGGTCGAATTCTGAAATTGGCCAATGAGCGAGGGGGGCGGAGTTTCTTTCTATGTCTGCTCTCTTCGGGAATAACGCTATCTCGCTGTTTTCGCTATCTTTCGAGGACGCTCATCGTTTTGTGTGCTATTTCGCAGCGTCATATCGCTTAGCTATGTTGCTCTAAGGAGGGGAGTGCCAAAAAATAATTATTTTAAGAGTTTTACTGCTTTAAACGATACATAAAATTACAAAAAAAATCAGAGAGTAAGAGTAGAGTGGGAGAGACATGATAGAACACTCTCTCTCTCTCTTTCTCTCTCTAAGTCGTCTCTCTCTCTCTTTCTTTTAATGTGAACAGGCTTCTTCAGGACTTGATCGTTTGCTTGTAAGTGTCTGTGAGAACGCTCAACATGAATTATATACATCTCTCTGTAGCTCATTAGAAAGCTCTTACTTTGTACAATTCACTGGTATAGAGAGAGAGTCAACTTTCGGTCTCTTTGTAAGTGTTTTAATGTGTTTTAATCGGAAAAAAATGCGTAAACGCACACATGTTGGCATTGTGCCAAAAACTTTAAATGACTTGTGAATGCGTTCAATGGCCACAAAAAAATGCAGATTTTTGCAGAGAGACAGAGGAATACGAGAGGAAGAGAGAGAAATAGAGAGAGAGTGGAAAAGTAAGTTGTAAGTGTATATATTTAATGTTTTTCATGTGTTTGGCTGTATGTTTGCAAGAGGTGCGAAGTGGTCGTGCGAAGGGGGAAGGGGCCTGGGCCTGAGAGCTCGCTCGGTATTGGTCGAATTCTGAAATTGGCCAATGAGCGAGGGGGGCGGAGTTTCTTTCTATGTCTGCTCTCTTCGGGAATAACGCTATCTCGCTGTTTTCGCTATCTTTCGAGGACGCTCATCGTTTTGTGTGCTATTTCGCAGCGTCATATCGCTTAGCTATGTTGCTCTAAGGAGGGGAGTAAGTTTCTTTTAATGTGAACAGGCTTCTTCAGGACTTGATCGTTTGCTTGTAAGTGTCTGTGAGAACGCTCAACATGAATTATATACATCTCTCTGTAGCTCATTAGAAAGCTCTTACTTTGTACAATTCACTGGTATAGAGAGAGAGTCAACTTTCGGTCTCTTTGTAAGTGTTTTAATGTGTTTTAATCGGAAAAAAATGCGTAAACGCACACATGTTGGCATTGTGCCAAAAACTTTAAATGACTTGTGAATGCGTTCAATGGCCACAAAAAAATGCAGATTTTTGCAGAGAGACAGAGGAATACGAGAGGAAGAGAGAGAAATAGAGAGAGAGTGGAAAAGTAAGTTGTAAGTGTATATATTTAATGTTTTTCATGTGTTTGGCTGTATGTTTGCAAGAGGTGCGAAGTGGTCGTGCGAAGGGGGAAGGGGCCTGGGCCTGAGAGCTCGCTCGGTATTGGTCGAATTCTGAAATTGGCCAATGAGCGAGGGGGGCGGAGTTTCTTTCTATGTCTGCTCTCTTCGGGAATAACGCTATCTCGCTGTTTTCGCTATCTTTCGAGGACGCTCATCGTTTTGTGTGCTATTTCGCAGCGTCATATCGCTTAGCTATGTTGCTCTAAGGAGGGGACTAGAGGAACTAGGTAACTAAGTTACGCTATTTCCGGGACTACCGCTATTTTAGGGAGCTTAAGAGCTTAAAAGAGCTAAGAAGAGTTTAGGAGTTTTTAGAGTTTTGGGGCTCAGTTAAGCTTTAGGAATTTTTAGAGTTTTGGGGCTCAGTTAAGCTTAGGGAGTAAAAGAAGAGTTAAGGAGTTTTTAGAGTTCAGGGTCTCAGCTAAGCTTAGGGAGTTAAAGAAGAGTTAAGGATTTTTTTAAAGTTTCGGGACTCAGCTAAGCTTAGGGAGTAAAAAGCTAATGAGCTTTTAGCTGGAGTGCAAGAACAGAAAGAAAGACATCAAAGGTTTGAAGAAGAGTTCAGAGCACGCCAAAGAGCTTACGAATACAGCACATCAGAAAGCATGCGAAGTTTAAGAGTTTAAGTAAATCTATGCACTAATAAAGACTCCTAATTTTTCAGGTAATTCTTAGCTGCACATCGTCATTTTACAATTAATAAAAAAACCATTAAAAAAGGCCTATCCCGGCTCCACTGCACGTAGAGCTAAGAAGGCCATCTCAGCTCGACGGCACGCCGAGCCAAGACGGCCAACTCAGCTCAACTTAATGCAGAGCCAGGACGGCGGAGTCAAGTTGAGGAGCAACCTCAAGCTTGGGAAATTAAACCGAATTTGGACGAAAACGCTGGATGCCTATGAATTTGCGCAACCTACACTTGCCGAGTTTTCAAAGGGAGTTAATGATGCTGGGTATGCGTACTTGGAATGTTGGCTAAGTGCCAAAAAAATTTTATTTTGAGAGTTTTACTGCTTTAAAGGATACATAAAATTACAAAAAAAATCAGAGAGTAAGAGTAGAGTGGGAGAGACATGATAGAACTCTCTCTCTCTCTCTCTCTCTCTCTCTCTCTCTCTTTCTCTCTCTAAGTCGTCTCTCTCTCTTTCTTTCAATGTGAACAGGCTTCTTCAGGACTTGATCGTTTACTTGTAAGTGTCTGTGAGAACGCTCAACGTGAATTATATACATCTCTCTGTAGCTCATTACAAAGCTCTTACTTTGTAAAAGTCACTGGTATAGAGAGAGAGTCAACTTTCGGTCTCTTTGTAAGTGTTATAATGTGTTTTAATCGAAAAAAATGCGTAAACGCACACATGTTGGCATTGTGCCAAAAACTTTAAATGACTTGTGAATGCGTTCAATGGACACGAAAAAATGCATATTTTTGCAGAGAGACAGAGGAATGCGAGAGGAAGACAGAGAAATAGAGAGAGAGTGGAAAAGTAAGTTGTAAGTGTATATATTTAATGTTTTTCAAGTGTTTGGCTGCATGTGTGGTTGAGGCAGCGCGAATTGGCAAAGTGCCAATAATTATGAGGTGCAAAGAGGTGCGAAGAAATGAGCGAAATGAGGTGCAATGTGTGTTTTTTCTGCTTGCGCAGATTTTTTGCAATTTATTATGAATATTAACGTTAAGTATTGTGTACTTACAGAGTTGTAAACAGCATAATTGAGACTTTTGAGTTTAAAGAGCCAAAGGTCCTCGCACGAATTTGATCATACTGTAGACGGCAAGAGTTTTACTGAGAGCTTATTGGTTGGCTGAGGGGAGGAGCTTATGTCTCTTTTTCTTAATTCTCTTTTTCTCGCCGTGCTCTCGCTTTTTTCTGCCTCTCACGCAAACCACGCCTCCCTCTCGCACACGCTAAAAAGATCGCAGACACGTAAGGGCTTATGAGGAGTACAGGGAACTAGTTAACTAAGTTGATCTTTTTTCTTTTTAATTATGGAACTTGGGAACTCTAAAAACCAAGGAACACTTAAAATCTTTTTTTCCCGAATTTTTGGAATTTTTTGAGGCCTTTTAGCTGTTAGAAGCTACTTTAAAGCTCTCTGGACTTTGGGAACTATGCTCCTTTAAAGGCAAAATTTTCCTGATATTTATGGTGCTGTTGTCTAAATTTTCTAATAAGCTAAGGTTCTAAGTGCTTTACAAAGTTCTATTGCAAAGTGCTCTTCTTATCATGTGTTCTAAGTGCTACTATAGAAATCTTCAAATTTTTCTGGTCATTTTGAGCAATCAACTATGTTTCTGCGATAAAAATGAAGCAAGATACAAAGATATTGCCTTTCCCGACACCACAACACGTTGAGCTAAGAAGGCCATCTCAGCTCAACGTCACGTCAAGCCAAGAAGGCCATCTCAACTCGACGTCACGTCAAGTCAAGAAGGCCATCTCAACTCGACGTCACGTCAAGCCAAGAAGGCCATCTCAACTCGACGTCACGTCAAGCCAAGAATGCCATCTCAACTCGACGTCACGTCAAGCCAAGAAGGCCATCTCAGCTCGACGTCACGTCAAGCTAAGTAGGCCATCTCAGCTCGACGTCACGTCAAGCTAAGAAGGCCATCTCAGCTCGACGTCACGTCAAGCCAAGAATGCCATCTCAACTCGACGTCACGTCAAGCCAAGAAGGCGTTACACTTCAGCTTGGGAACTATCTAGAGGAACTAGTTAACTAAGTTAAGCTACTTTCTGGAGTACTACTACTTTAGGGAGCTAAACAACTTTAAAGAGCTAAGAAAAGTTTAGGAGTTTTTAGAGTTCAGGGGCTCACTTAAGCTTAGGGAGTTAAAGAAGAGTTAAGAAGTTTTTAGAGTTTCGGGACTCAGCTAAGCTAAGGAAAGAATAATTAAGGAGTTTTAGAGTTCAGGGTCTCAGCTAAGCTTAGGGAGCTAAAGAAGAGTTAAGGAGTTTTTAAAGTTTCGGGTCTCAGCAAAGCTTAGGGAGTAAAAGAAGAGTTAAGGAGTTTTTAGAGTTCAAGGTCTCAGTTAAGCGTAGGGAGTTAAAGAAGAGCTAATCAGTTTTTAGCTGGATTGTAAGAAGAGAAAAGAAGACATCAAAGGCTTTAAGAAGAGTTCAGAGCACGACAATACACAAAACATCAATTGGCATAATTTTATTATGTACTATTTATTTCAGATGACTCTAAGTGAACCTGGCCGCAAAAACTGCGGTTCCAAGCGTTCGAAAGGAACCGCAAAAACTGCAGTTCCATGCGATCGCAATAAACCGCAAAATTCGCAGTTCCATGCGATCGGAAGAAACCGCAAAATTCGCAGGTTCAAGCGTTCGCAAGGAACTACAAAAAATGAGCGGCCACGCTCACAGGCGAGCCAAAGGTGAGACTGCGCCTCGAAGTTGCAGATTGAACCGAGTTCTGGAATGCCAGTAAACCAGTGCAACCTATACTTTACGGGTTTTCGACCAAAATTGTTTTCTCTATTTCGCTGTAACAGGCAATTTCAGGACTTGGACTAATACTTGTAAGTGTATGTCAAAATGCTTAACGTGAATTATACACAGCTCTCTGTAGCTCATTACAAAGCTCTTACTTTGTAGATTTCACTGGTATAGAGAGAGAATCAACTTTTGGTCTCTTTGTATGTGTTTTAATCGGAAAAAAACGCATAAACGCACATATGTTGGCATCGTGCCAAAAACTTTAATGACTTGTGAATGCGTTCAATGGACACGAGAAAAATGCAAATTTTTGCAGAGAGGCAGAGGAATGCAAGAGGAAGAGAGATAAATAGAGAGAGAGTGGAAAAGTAAGTTGTAAGTGTATATATTTAATGTTTTTCATGTGTTTGGCTGCATGTGTGGTTGAGACAGCGCGAAATGGCAAAGTGCCAATAATTATGAGGTGCGAAGAAATGAGCGAAATGAGGTGCAATGTGTGTTTTTTCTGCTTGCGCAGATTTTTTGCGATTTATTATGAATATTAACGTTAAGTATTGTGTACTTACAGAGTTGTAAGCAGCATAATTGAGACTTTTGAGTTTAAAAAGCCTAAGGTCCTCGCACGAATTTGATCGTACTGTAGACGGCAAGAGTTTTACTGAGAGCTTATTGGTCGGCTGAGGGGAGGAGCTTAAAGTGCTCTTCTTATCATGTGTTCTAAGCGCTACTATAGAAATCTTCAAATTTTTCTGGTCATTTTGAGCAATCAACTATGTTTCTGCGATAAAAATGAAGCAAGATACAAAGAAATTGCCTTTCCCGAAACCACTACACGTTGAGCTAAGAAGGCCATCTCAGCTCGACGTCACGTCAAGACAAGAAGGCCATCTCAGCTCGGCGTCACGTCAAGCCAAGAAGGCCATCTCAACTCGACGTCACGTCAAGCCAAGAAGGCCATCTCAGCTCGACGTCACGTCAAGCCAAGAAGGCCATCTCAGCTCGACGTCACGTCAAGCTAAGAAGGCCATTCCATGTGTTCGCAAGGAACATCAAAAAATGAGCGGCCAGGCTCACAGGCTAACCAACCGTGAGGCGGGGCCTGGAATTCGCCGACATTGCTAAAAAAACCGCCTTTCTCTGTAGAAAAATGTAGGATAGAGAGAGACACAGCTTCCGAGCTCTCTCTAAATGTTTTACGCTAAATTAAAGACTTGTGATTACATATGGTTGGCTCAACTGCACACAAAGATTAGAAGAGAATATCAGCTCGGAGTGATAGTTTTAATATGCTTCCTTTATTTCAGATTGCTCTAAATGAGCCTGGCCGCAAAAGCTACAGTTCCAAGCGTTCGCAAGAAACCGCCAAAGCAGCGGTTCCATGCGTTCACAAGTAACGGCAAAAAATGAGCGGCCAGGCCCACAGGCGAACCAACCGTGTGGCGGTGCCTTGAATTCGCCGAACGGAATGCAGAGCCAGGAAGACCCAAGAGTGAGGAGCTACCTCAAACTTTGAAAGAAAGCGCTGGATGCCTATGAATTTGCGCAACCTACACTTGCCGAGTTTTCGAAGGGAGTTCATGATGCTGAGTGTGCCTACTTGGAATGCTGGCAAAGTGCCAAAAAATTATTATTTTAAGAGTTTTACTGCTTTAAAGGTTACATAAAATTACAAAAAAAATCAGAGAGTAAGAGTAGAGTGTGAGAGACATGATAGAACTGTCTCTCTCTCTCTCTTTCTCTCTCTCTATGTCGTCTCTCTCTCTCTTTCTTTCTAAGTGAACAGGCTACTTCAGGACTTGATCGTGTACTTGTAAGTGTCTGTGAGAACGCTCAACGTGAATTATATACATCTCTCTGTAGCTCATTACAAAGCTCTTCCTTTGTACAATTCACTGGTATAGAGAGAGAGTCAACTTTCCGTTTCTTTGTAAGTGTTTTAATGTGTTTTAATGGAAAGACACACATATGTTGACATCGTGCTAAAAACTTTAAATGGCTTGTGAATGCGTTCAATGGCCACGAAAAAATGCAGATTTTTGCAGAGAGACAGAGGAATACGAGAGGAAGACAGAGAAATAGAGAGAGAGTGGAAAAGTAAGTTGTAAGTGTATGTATTTAATGTATTTCATTTGTTTAACTGTATGTTTGCAAGAAGTGCGAAGTGGTCGACGGAGGTGCGAAGTGAGAGTCGACGTCTGTTTTTCTCTGCCAACGCTATCTCGCCTTTTCGCGCCTGTGACTTTTTTTCTCTAACCTCTCAAAAACGCACCTATAACGGGCTGTTTTCGTCGAGGGGCGGAGCTAAGCGACTGTTTCGTTGTCTAACCTCCGTGTTTTGCGAGCAGCCTCGGCGATCTCGCGTGTCGCAGCCTCGGCGAACTTTTTTTTTTCTTTTCTCTGCTCGTCTAATCTCTCACATCTGTACGTTTCTCGTCGCTTTCTCTCACTCTCATGCCTGCTCTCCTCTATTTCTCCCATGCAATTTGCTTGGAGTTACACTTCAGCTTGGGAACTATCTAGAGGAACTAGTTAACTAAGTTACGCTATTTCCTGGAGTACCGCTATTTTAGGGAGCTAAAGAACAAAAAAAAGTTTTAGAGTTCAGGGTCTCAGCTAAGCTTAGGGAGTTAAAGAAGAGTTAAGGAGTTTTTAGAGTTCAGGGTCTCAGCTAAGCTTAGGGAGTTAAAGAAGAGTTAAGGAGTTTTTAGAGTTCAGGGTCTCAGCTAAGCTTAGGGAGTTAAAGAAGAGTTAAGGAGTTTTTTTGAGTTCAGGGTCTCAGCTAAGCTTAGAGAGTTAAAGAAGAGTTGAGGAGTTTTTAGAGTTCAGGGTCTCAGCTAAGCTTAGGGAGTTAAAGAAGATCTAATGAGTTTTTAGCTGGAGGGCAAGAAGAGAAAGGAAAACATCAAAGGTTTGAAGAAGAGTTCAGAGCACGCCAAAGAGCTTACGAATACAACACAGCAGAAAGCATGCTCAGTATGAGAGTTTAAGTAATTCAATGCACTAATAAAGACTCCTAATTTTTCGCTCCACTGCACGAAGAGCTAAGAAGGCCATCTCAGCTCGACGTAACGCCGAGCCAAGAAGGCCATCTCAGTTCGACGGCACGCCGAGCCAAGACGGCCAACTCAGCTCATGCAACTTGGGAACTCTAAAAACCAAGGAACACTTGAATACTTTTTTTCTGAATTTTTGGAATTTTTGGAAGCTTTTTAGACTTTAGAAGCTCCTTTAAAGCTCTCTGGACTTTGGAAACTATGATCATTAAAGGCAAAATTTTCCTGATATTTATGGTGCTGTTGTCTAAATTTTATAATAAGCTAAGGTTCTAAGTGTTTTACAAAGCTCTATTGCTAAGTGCTCTTCTTATCATGTTTTTAGAGTTCCCAAGTTGCATGAGCTGTGCATGAGAAATTTTATAATAAGCTAAGGTTCTAAGTGTTTTACAAAGCTCTATTGCTAAGTGCTCTTCTTATCATGTGTTCTAAGTGCTACTATTGAAATCTTCAAATTTTTCTGGTCATTTTGAGCAATCAACTACGTTTCTGCGATAAAAAGAGTTTAAGTAATTCAATGCACTAATAAAGACTCCTAATTTTTCGCTCCACTGCACGTAGAGCTAAGAAGGCCATCTCAGCTCGACGTAACGCCGAGCCAAGAAGGCCATCTCAGTTCGACGGCACGCCGAGCCAAGACGGCCAACTCAGCTCATGCAACTTGGGAACTCTAAAAACCAAGGAACACTTGAATACTTTTTTTCTGAATTTTTGGAATTTTTTGAAGCTTTTTAGACTTTAGAAGCTCCTTTAAAGCTCTCTGGACTTTGGAAACTATGATCCTTTAAAGGCAAAATTTTCCTGATATTTATGGTGCTGTTGTCTAAATTTTATAATAAGCTAAGGTTCTAAGTGTTTTACAAAGCTCTATTGCTAAGTGCTCTTCTTCTCATGTTTTTAGAGTTCCCAAGTTGCATGAGCTGTGCATGAGAAATTTTATAATAAGCTAAGGTTCTAAGTGTTTTACAAAGCTCTATTGCTAAGTGCTCTTCTTATCATGTGTTCTAAGTGCTACTATTGAAATCTTCAAATTTTTCTGGTCATTTTGAGCAATCAACTACGTTTCTGCGATAAAAAGAGTTTAAGTAATTCAATGCACTAATAAAGACTCCTAATTTTTCGCTCCACTGCACGTAGAGCTAAGAAGGCCATCTCAGCTCGACGTAACGCCGAGCCAAGAAGGCCATCTCAGTTCGACGGCACGCCGAGCCAAGACGGCCAACTCAGCTCATGCAACTTGGGAACTCTAAAAACCAAGGAACACTTGAATACTTTTTTTCTGAATTTTTGGAATTTTTTGAAGCTTTTTAGACTTTAGAAGCTCCTTTAAAGCTCTCTGGACTTTGGAAACTATGATCCTTTAAAGGCAAAATTTTCCTGATATTTATGGTGCTGTTGTCTAAATTTTATAATAAGCTAAGGTTCTAAGTGTTTTACAAAGCTCTATTGCTAAGTGCTCTTCTTATCATGTGTTCTAAGTGCTACTATTGAAATCTTCAAATTTTTCTGGTAATTTTGAGCAATCAACTATGTTTCTGCGATAAAAATGAAGCAAGATACAAAGAAATTGCCTTTCCCGACACCACTACACGTTGAGCTAAGAAGGCCATCTCAGCTCGACGTCACGTCAAGCCAAGAAGGCCATCTCAGCTCGACGTCACGTCAAGCCAAAAAGGCCATCTCAGCTCGACGACACGTCAAGCCAAGAAGGCCATCTCAGCTCGGCTTCACGTCAAGCCAAGAAGGCCATCTCAGCTCGACGACACGTCAAGCCAAGAAGGCTATCCCAGCTCGACGTCACGCCAAGCCAAGAAGGCCAGCTCAGCTCAACGTCACGTCAAGCCAAGAAGGCCATCTCAGCTCGGCTTCACGTCAAGCCAAGAAGGCCATCTCAACTCGACATCACGTCAAGCCAAGAAGGACATCTCTGCTCGACGTCACGTCAAGCTAAGAAGGCTATCCCAGCTCGACTCCACGTCAAGCCAAGAAGGCCATCTCAGCTCGACGACACGTCAAGCCAAGAAGGCTATCCCAGCTCGACGTCACGCCAAGCCAAGAAGGCCAGCTCAGCTCAACGTCACGTCAAGCCAAGAAGGCCATTCCATGTTTTCGCAAGGAACAGCAAAAATGAGCGACCAGGCTCACAGGCTAACCAACCGTGAGGCGGTGCCTGGAATTCGCCGATTAAACCGATTTCTGGGATGCCCATGAACCGGCGCACACTATACTTGACGGCTTTTCGACCAAAATTTTTTTCTCAACTTGGCCAATTTTTTTGTTCTCAGACCTCGGATGAGGAAACTTCTTTTAAAAGTCTAATCGTTCAGACTTACTTTTATACAACATTACATAGCTTTAAAAAAACCGCCTTTCTCTGTAGAAAAATGTAGGATAGAGAGAGACACAGCTTCCGAGCTCTCTCTAAATGTTTTACGCTAAATTAAAGACTTGTGATTACATATGGCTGGCTCAACTGCACACAAAGATTAGAAGAGAATATCAGCTCGGAGTGATAGTTTTAATATGCTTCCTTTATTTCAGATTGCTCTAAATGAGCCTGGCCGCAAAAACTGCAGTTCCACACGGTCGCAAGGAACCGCAGAACCTGCAGCTCCAAGCGTTCGCAAGAAACCGCCAAAGCAGCGGTTCCATGCGTTCGCAAGTAACGGCAAAAAATGAGCAGCCAGGCTCACAGGCGAACCAACCGTGTGGCGGTGCCTTGAATTCGCCGATTAAACTGATTTCTGGGATGCCCATGTACCGGCGCACACTATACTTGACGGCTTTTCGACCAAAAATTTCATATGGCTCCATGTCTTGAATGGCGCTTGGCAACTTGCCAAGCTGCGAGAGAGACACTTTAATTACTTAAGATGCATCAGAATAACCGCTTTTCTCTGCTGCATCCGACGCCATAGAGAGAGGCGGCTCTTTTAAGCTCTCTCTATTTTTAATTCTATTTTAAAGAGTTTTTGTGCACATATGGCTTCATGTCTTGATGTGTGTTTGGCAGCTTGCCAAGTGGCGAAAGAGACACTTTAACGTTGTTCTGCAACTACGTTAGATACATGAAAAGAACCGCCTTTCTCTGCTGCATCCGACACCATAGAGAGAGGCGGCTCTTTTAAGCTCTCTCTATTTTTAATTCTATTTTAAATAGCTTTTGTGCACATATGGATGCATGTCTCGACTCTACTGCACGTCAAGCCAAGAAGGCCATCTCAACTCGACGTCACGTCAAGCCAAGAAGCCCATGTCAGCTCGACGACACGTCAAGCCAAGAAGCCCATCTCAGCTCGACGACACGTCAAGCCAAGAAGGCCCTCTCAGCTCCACGGCACGCCAATCCAAGAAGGCACTCTCAGCTCCACTGCACGTGGAACCAAAAGGCACTCTCGGTTCAGCGATGCGCTGAGCTGGGAAAGCAGTCAGTTTGAGGACGTACCTCAAACTTGGGTGATTAAACCGACTTTGGCCAGGAAGCACTGGATGCCTATAAGCTGGCGCAACCTATGTTAGCCGAGTTTTTCTTAGCATGTGAGGCCAGCGTGTTGGGGGACACTTGGTAACGCGGGGAGCAGGAGCGACCAAAAATTTCATATGGCTGCATGTCTTTTTGGCGATTGGCAACTTGCCAACCTGTGAGAGAGACACTTAACGTTCTCCTGCAACTACCTTAGATATGTCAAAATAACCGCCTTTCTCTGCTGCATCCGACGCCATAGAGAGAGGCGGCTCATTCGGGCTCTCTCTATTTTTAATTATATTTTAAAAGGTTTTTGTGCACATTTGGCTGCATGTCTTGATGCGTTTGGCAGCTTCCCAAGACGTTGCTCGCTCGCTATTGGTCGAAACCTGAAATGGGCAATGAGCGAGGGGGCGGAGCCTCTTTTTTCTTTTCTCTGCTCGTCTAATTTCTCACATCTGTACGTTTCTCGTCGCTTTCTCTCGCACTCATGCCCGCTCTCCAATCTCTCTCCATGGCTTTTTTTTCGGAGATACACTTCTGCTTGTGAACTATCTAGAGGAACTAGTTAACTAAGTTAAGCTACTTTCTGGAGTACTACTACTTTAGGGAGCTAAACAACTTTAAAGAGCTAAGAAAAGTTTAGGAGTTTTTAGAGTTCAGGGGCTCACTTAAGCTTAGGGAGTTAAAGAAGAGTTAAGAAGTTTTTAGAGTTTCGGGACTCAGCTAAGCTAAGGAAAGAATAATTAAGGAGTTTTAGAGTTCAGGGTCTCAGCTAAGCTTAGGGAGCTAAAGAAGAGTTAAGGAGTTTTTAAAGTTTCGGGTCTCAGCAAAGCTTACGGAGTAAGAAGAGAGAGAGAGAGAGAGAGTAAGAAGAGAAAAGAAGACATCAAAGGCTTTAAGAAGAGTTCAGAGCACGACAATACACAAAACATCAATTGGCATAATTTTATTATGTACTATTTATTTCAGATGACTCTAAGTGAACCTGGCCGCAAAAAACTGCGGTTCCAAGCGTTCGAAAGGAACCGCAAAAACTGCAGTTCCATGCGATCGCAATAAACCGCAAAATTCGCAGTTCCATGCGATCGGAAGAAACCGCAAAATTCGCAGGTTCAAGCGTTCGCAAGGAACTACAAAAAATGAGCGGCCACGCTCACAGGCGAGCCAAACGTGAGACTGCGCCTCGAAGTTGCAGATTGAACCGAGTTCTGGAATGCCAGTAAACCAGTGCAACCTATACTTTACGGGTTTTCGACCAAAATTTTTTTCTCTATCTCGCTGTAACAGGCAATTTCAGGACTTGGACTTATACTTGTAAGTGTATGTCAAAATGCTTAACGTGAATTATACACAGCTCTCTGTAGCTCATTACAAAGCTCTTACTTTGTAGATTTCACTGGTATAGAGAGAGAATCAACTTTTGGTCTCTTTGTATGTGTTTTAATCGGAAAAAACGCATAAACTCACATATGTTGGCATCGTGCCAAAAACTTTAAATGACTTGTGAATGCGTTCAATGGACACGAGAAAAATGCAAATTTTTGCAGAGAGGCAGAGGAATGCAAGAGGAAGAGAGATAAATAGAGAGAGAGTGGAAAAGTAAGTTGTAAGTGTATATATTAATGTTTTTCATGTGTTTGGCTGCATGTGTGGTTGAGACAGCGCGAATTGGCAAAGTGCCAATAATTATGAGGTGCGAAGAAATAAGCGAAATGAGGTGCAATGTGTGTTTTTTCTGCTTGCGTAGATTTTTTGCGATTTATTATGAATATTAACGTTAAGTATTGTGTATTTACAGAGTTGTAAGCAGCATAATTGAGACTTTTGAGTTTAAAAAGCCTAAGGTCCTCGCACGAATTTGATCGTACTGTAGACGGCAAGAGTTTTACTGAGAGCTTATTGGTCGGCTGAGGGAGGAGCTGAAAGTGCGCCTCTTATCATGTGTTCTAAGCGCTACTATAGAAATCTTCAAATTTTTCTGGTCATTTTGAGCAATCAACTATGTTTCTGCGATAAAAATGAAGCAAGATACAAAGAAATTGCCTTTCCCGAAACCACTACACGTTGAGCTAAGAAGGCCATCTCAGCTCGACGTCACGTCAAGACAAGAAGGCCAGCTCAGCTCGGCGTCACGTCAAGCCAAGAAGGCCATCTCAACTCGACGTCACGTCAAGCCAAGAAGGCCATCTCAGCTCGACGTCACGTCAAGCCAAGAAGGCCATCTCAGATCGACGTCACGTCAAGCTAAGAAGGCCATTCCATGTGTTCGCAAGGAACATCAAAAAAATGAGCGGCCAGGCTCACAGGCTAACCAACCGTGAGGCGGGGCCTGGAATTCGCCGATTAAACCGATTTCTGGGATGCCCATGAACCGGCGCACACTATACTTGACGGTTTTTCGACCAAAATTTTTTTCTCAGCGGGGCCAATTTTTTTTGTTCTCAGACCTCGGATGAGGAAACTTCTTTTAAATGTCTAATCGTTCAGACTTACTTTTATACAACATTACATAGCTAAAAAAACCGCCTTTCTCTGTAGAAAAATGTAGGATAGAGAGAGACACAGCTTCCGAGCTCTCTCTAAATGTTTTACGCTAAATTAAAGACTTGTGATTACATATGGTTGGCTCAACTGCACACAAAGATTAGAAGAGAATATCAGCTCGGAGTGATAGTTTTAATATGCTTCCTTTATTTCAGATTGCTCTAAATGAGCCTGGCCGCAAAAGCTGCAGTTCCAAGCGTTCGCAAGAAACCGCCAAAGCAGCGGTTCCATGCGTTCACAAGTAACGGCAAAAAATGAGCGACCAGGCCCACAGGCGAACCAACCGTGTGGCGGTGCCTTGAATTCGCCGAACGGAATGCAGAGCCAGGAAGACCCAAGAGTGAGGAGCTACCTCAAACTTGGGTAACTAAACCGGCGTTTGAAAGAAAGCGCTGGATGCCTATGAATTTGCGCAACCTACACTTGCCGAGTTTTCGAAGGGAGTTCATGATGCTGAGTGTGCGTACTTGGAATGCTGGCAAAGTGCCAAAAAATTATTATTTTAAGAGTTTTACTGCTTTAAAGGTTACATAAAATTACAAAAAAAATCAGAGAGTAAGAGTAGAGTGTGAGAGACATGATAGAACTGTCTCTCTCTCTCTCTTTCTCTCTCTCTATGTCGTCTCTCTCTCTCTTTCTTTCTAAGTGAACAGGCTACTTCAGGACTTGATCGTGTACTTGTAAGTGTCTGTGAGAACGCTCAACGTGAATTATATACATCTCTCTGTAGCTCATTACAAAGCTCTTACTTTGTACAATTCACTGGTATAGATAGAGAGTCAACTTTCGGTCTCTTTGTAAGTGTTTTAATGTGTTTTAATGGAAAGACACACATATGTTGACATCGTGCTAAAAACTTTAAATGGCTTGTGAATGCGTTCAATGGCCACGAAAAAATGCAGATTTTTGCAGAGAGACATAGGAATACGAGAGGAAGACAGAGAAATAGAGAGAGAGTGGAAAAGTAAGTTGTAAGTGTATGTATTTAATGTATTTCATTTGTTTGGCTGTATGTTTGCAAGAGGTGCGAAGTGGTCGACGGAGGTGCGAAGTGAGAGTCGACGTCTGTTTTTCTCTGCCAACGCTATCTCGCCTTTTCGCGCCTGTGACTTTTTTTCTCTAACCTCTCAAAAACGCACCTATAACGGGCTGTTTTCGTCGAGGGGCGGAGCTAAGCGACTGTTTCGTTGTCTAACCTCCGTGTTTTGCGAGCAGCCTCGGTGATCTCGCGTGTCGCAGCCTCGGCGAACTTGTTTTTCTTTTCTCTGCTCGTCTGATCTCTCGACTCATACCGCACTCTCGTCGTTTCTGCAGCTCTCATGCCTGCTCTCCTCTATTTCTCCCATGCATTTTGGTCCTAGTGACACTTCTGCTTGTGAACTATCTAGAGGAATAGTTAACTAAGTTAAGCTACTTTCTGGAGTACTACTACTTTAGGGAGCCAAACAACTTTAAAGAGCTAAGAAAAGTTTAGGAGTTTTTAGAGTTCAGGGGCTCACTTAAGCTTAGGGAGTTAAAGAAGAGTTAAGAAGTTTTTAGAGTTTCGGGACTCAGCTAAGCTAAGGAAAGAATAATTAAGGAGTTTTAGAGTTCAGGGTCTCAGCTAAGCTTAGGGAGCTAAAGAAGAGTTAAGGAGTTGTTAAAGTTTCGGGTCTCAGCAAAGCTTAGGGAGTAAAAGAAGAGTTAAGGAGTTTTTAGAGTTCAAGGTCTCAGTTAAGCGTAGGGAGTAAAAGAAGAGCTAATCAGTTTTTAGCTGGATTGTAAGAAGAGAACTGAAGACATCAAAGGCTTTAAGAAGAGTTCAGAGCACGACAATACACAAAACATCAATTGGCATAATTTTATTATGTACTATTTATTTCAGATGACTCTAAGTGAACCTGGCCGCAAAAACTGCGGTTCCAAGCGTTCGAAAGGAACCGCAAAAACTGCAGTTCCACGCGATCGCAATAAACCGCAAAATTCGCAGTTCCATGCGATCGGAAGAAACCGCAAAATTCGCAGGTCCAAGCGTTCGCAAGGAACTACAAAAAAATGAGCGGCCACGCTCACAGGCGAGCCAGACGTGAAACTGCGCCTCGAAGTTGCAGATTGAACCGAGTTCTGGAATGCCAGTAAGCCAGTGCAACCTATACTTTACGGGTTTTCGACCAAAATTTTTTTTCTCTATTTCGCTGTAACAGGCAATTTCAGGACTTGGACTTATACTTGTAAGTGTATGTCAAAATGCTTAACGTGAATTATACACAGCTCTCTGTAGCTCATTACAAAGCTCTTACTTTGTAGATTTCACTGGTATAGAGAGAGAATCAACTTTTGGTCTCTTTGTATGTGTTTTAATCGGAAAAAACGCATAAACGCACATATGTTGGCATCGTGCCAAAAACTTTAAATGACTTGTGAATGTGTTCAATGGACACGAGAAAAATGCAAATTTTTGCAGAGAGGCAGAGGAATGCAAGAGGAAGAGAGATAAATAGAGAGAGAGTGGAAAAGTAAGTTGTAAGTGTATATATTTAATGTTTTTCATGTGTTTGGCTGCATGTGTGGTTGAGACAGCGCGAATTGGCAAAGTGCGAATAATTATGAGGTGCGAAGAAATGAGCGAAATGAGGTGCAATGTGTGTTTTTTTCTGCTTGCGCAGATTTTTTGCGATTTATTATGAATATTAACGTTCAGCTCGACGTCACGTCAAGCCAAGAAGGCCATCTCAGCTCGACGTCACGTCAAGCTAAGAAGGCCATTCCATGTGTTCGCAAGGAACATCAAAAAATGAGCGGCCAGGCTCACAGGCTAACCAACCGTGAGGCGGGGCCTGGAATTCGCCGATTAAACCGATTTCTGGGATGCCCATGAACCGGCGCACACTATACTTGACGGTTTTTCGACCAAAATTTTTTTGATGCCTATGAATTTGCGCAACCTACACTTGCCGAGTTTTCGAAGGGAGTTCATGATGCTGAGTGTGCCTACTTGGAATGCTGGCAAAGTGCCAAAAAATTATTATTTTAAGAGTTTTACTGCTTTAAAGGTTACATAAAATTACAAAAAAAATCAGAGAGTAAGAGTAGAGTGTGAGAGACATGATAGAACTGTCTCTCTCTCTCTCTTTCTCTCTCTCTATGTCGTCTCTCTCTCTCTTTCTTTCTAAGTGAACAGGCTACTTCAGGACTTGATCGTGTACTTGTAAGTGTCTGTGAGAACGCTCAACGTGAATTATATACATCTCTCTGTAGCTCATTACAAAGCTCTTCCTTTGTACAATTCACTGGTATAGAGAGAGAGTCAACTTTCCGTTTCTTTGTAAGTGTTCAGCTAAGCTTAGGGAGTTAAAGAAGAGTTAAGGAGTTTTTAGAGTTCAGCGTCTCAGCTATGCTTAGGGAGTTAAAGAAGAGTTAAGGAGTTTTTAGAGTTCAGGGTCTAAGCTAAGCTTAGGGAGTTAAAAAAGATCTAATGAGTTTTTAGTTGGAATGCAAGAAGAGAAAGGAAAACATCAAAGGTTTGAAGAAGAGTTCAGAGCACGCTAAAGAGCTTACGAATACAGCACATCAGAAAGCATGCTAAGTATGAGAGTTTAAGTAATTCTATGCACTAATAAAGACTCCTAATTTTTCAGGTAATTCTAAGCTTCACATTGTCATTTTACTATTAATAAAAAAAAACTATTTAAAAAGGCCTATCCCGGCTCCACTGCACGTAGAGCTAAGAAGGCCACCTCAGCTCGACGTAACGCCGAGCCAAGAAGGCTCTCTCAGCTCCACGGCACGTCAAGCCGAGACGGCCAACTCAGTTCTCAGTTCCACTGAATGCAGAACCAAGAAGGCCATTCCGGCTCAACGAAATGCGGAGCCAGGAACAAACATGAGGCTGCGCCTCGAAGAAACCGAGTTCTGGGATGCCCGTAAACCAGCGCAACCTATACTTGACGGCTTTTCGACCAAAATTATTTTCTCTGCGCAACGCTATTTCGCTGAGTATGCCAAAGACATGAGAGAAAGATGTATGCGGGATAAATGTGTTTAACTTGAGAGAGAGACAGTGATTGCGAGAGATACAGAGAAAGAGTTAGATATATAAAATGTGCAGACTGAGAGCTCTGTAATAAGCTATTTTACATCAAAGGAGAGCCATTTTAAAGCGTAGAAAATACAAAAAGAAAGTACAAACCGAGTACATATGGCTGCATGTTTTGATTCGTTTGGCAGCGTGCCAAGTGGCGAGAGAGACACTTTAACGTTGTACTTTCACGACGTTAGATACATCAGAAGAACCGTCTTTCTCTGCTGCATCCGACAACATAGAGAGCGGGGGCTCTTTTAAGCGCTCTCTATTTTTAATTCTATTTTAAAGAGTTTTTTACAAAGCTCTATTGCTAAGTGCTCTTCTTATCATGTGTTCTAAGTGCTACTATTGAAATCTTCAAATTTTTCTGGTCATTTTGAGCAATCAATTTTGTTTCTGCGATAAAAATGAAGCAAGATACAAAGAAATTGCCTTTCCCGACACCACAACACGTTGAGCTAAGAAGGCCATCTCAGCTCGACGTCACGTCAAGCCAAGAAGTCCATCTCAGCTCGACGTCACATCAAGCTAAGAAGGCCATTCCATGTGTTCGCAAGGAACAGCAAAAAATTAGCGGCCAGGCTCACAGGCTAACCAACCGTGAGGCGGTGCCTGGAATTCGCCGATTAAACCGATTTCTGGGATGCCCATGAACCGGCGCACACTATACTTGACGGTTTTTTTTTTTCTCAGCGGGGCCAATTTTTTTTGTTCTCAGACCTCGGATGAGGAAACTTCTTTTAAATGTCTAATCGTTCAGACTTACTTTTATACAACATTACATAGCTAAAAAATACCGCCTTTCTCTGTAGAAAAATGTAGGATAGAGAGAGACACAGCTTCCGAGCTCTCTCTAAATGTTTTACGCTAAATTAAAGACTTGTGATTACATATGGCTGGCTCAACTGCACACAAAGAATAGAATGGAATATCAGCTAGCAGTGATAGTTTTAATATGATTCCTTTTTTCAGATTGCTCTAAATGAGCCTGGCCGCAAAAACTGCAGTTCCAAACGGTCGCAAGGAACCGCAAAAGCTGCAGTTCCAAGCGTTCGCAAGAAACCGCCAAAGCAGCGGTTCCATGCGTTCGCAAGTAACGGCAAAAATGAGCGGCCAGGCCCACAGGCGAACCAACCGTGTGGCGGTGCCTTGAATTCGCCGAACGG
Source organism: Allodiplogaster sudhausi (assembly GCA_945643635.1). NCBI lineage: Eukaryota > Metazoa > Nematoda > Chromadorea > Rhabditida > Diplogasteridae > Allodiplogaster > Allodiplogaster sudhausi. The sequence goes on from CALZFC010000020.1 coordinate 5,147,998, forward strand.
AATGCAGAGCCAGGAAGACCCAAGAGTGAGGAGCTACCTCAAACTTGGGTAACTAAACCGGCGTTTGTAAGAAAGCGCTGGATGCCTATGAATTTGCGCAAACTACACTTGCCGAGTTTTCGAAGGGAGTTCATGATGCTGAGTGTGCGTACTTGGAATGCTGGCAAAGTGCCAAAAAATTATTATTTTAAGAGTTTTACTGCTTTAAAGGTTACATAAAATTACAAAAAAAATCAGAGAGTAAGAGTAGAGTGTGAGAGACATGATAGAATTGTCTCTCTCTCTTTCTCTCTCTCTATGTCGTCTCTCTCTCTCTTTCTTTCTAAGTGAACAGGCTACTTCAGGACTTGATCGTGTACTTGTAAGTGTCTGTGAGAACGCTCAACGTGAATTATATACATCTCTCTGTAGCTCATTACAAAGCTCTTACTTTGTACAATTCACTGGTATAGAGAGAGAGTCAACTTTCGGTCTCTTTGTAAGTGTTTTAATGTGTTTTAATGGAAAGACACACATATGTTGACATCGTGCTAAAAACTTTAAATGGCTTGTGAATGCGTTCAATGGCCACGAAAAAATGCAGATTTTTGCAGAGAGACAGAGGAATACGAGAGGAAGACAGAGAAATAGAGAGAGAGTGGAAAAGTAAGTTGTAAGTGTATGTATTTAATGTATTTCATTTGTTTGGCTGTATGTTTGCAAGAGGTGCGAAGTGGTCGACGGAGGTGCGAAGTGAGAGTCGACGTCTGTTTTTCTCTGCCAACGCTATCTCGCCTGTTCGCGCCTGTGACTTTTTTTCTCTAACCTCTCAAAAACGCACCTATAACGGGCTGTTTTCGTCGAGGGGCGGAGCTAAGCGACTGTTTCGTTGTCTAACCTCCGTGTTTTGCGAGCAGCCTCGGTGATCTCGCGTGTCGCAGCCTCGGCGAACTTGTTTTTCTTTTCTCTGCTCGTCTGATCTCTCGACTCATACCGCACTCTCGTCGTTTCTGCAGCTCTCATGCCTGCTCTCCTCTATTTCTCCCATGCATTTTGGTCCTAGTGACACTTCTGCTTGTGAACTATCTAGAGGAACTAGTTAACTAAGTTACGCTATTTCCGGGTGTACCGCTATTTTAGGGAGCTAAAGAACAAAAAAAAGTTTTAGAGTTCAGGGTCTCAGCTAAGCTTAGGGAGTAAAGAAGAGTTAAGGAGTTTTTAGAGTTCAGGGTCTCAGCTAAGCTTAGGGAGTTAAAGAAGAGTTAAGGAGTTTTTATGGAAACTATGATCCTTTAAAGGCAAAATTTTCCTGATATTTATGGTGCTGTTGTCTAAATTTTATAATAAGCTAAGGTTGTAAGTGTTTTACAAAGCTCTATTGCTAAGTGCTCTTCTTATCATGTGTTCTAAGTGCTACTATTGAAATCTTCAAATTTTTCTGGTCATTTTGAGCAATCAACTATGTTTCTGCGATAAAAATGAAGCAAGATACAAAGAAATTGCCTTTCCCGACACCACTACACGTTGAGCTAAGAAGGCCATCTCAGCTCGACGTCACGTCAAGCCAAGAAGGCCATCTCACCTCGACGTCACGTCAAGCCAAGAAGGCCATCTCAGCTCGACGACACGTCAAGCCAAGAAGGCCATCTCAGCTCGGCTTCACGTCAAGCCAAGAAGGCCATCTCAACTCGACATCACGTCAAGCCAAGAAGGACATCTCTGCTCGACGTCACGTCAAGCTAAGAAGGCTATCCCAGCTCGACTTCACCTCAAGCCAAGAAGGCCATCTCAGCTCGACGACACGTCAAGCCAAGAAGGCTATCCCATGTTTTCGCAAGGAACAGCAAAAAATGAGCGACCAGGCTCACAGGCTAACCAACCGTGAGGGGGTGCCTGGAATTCGCCGATTAAACCGATTTCTGGGATGCCCATGAACCGGCGCACACTATACTTGACGGCTTTTCGACCAAAATTTTTTTCTCAGCGGGGCCAATTTTTTTTGTTCTCAGACCTCGGATGAGGAAACTTCTTTTAAAAGTCTAATCGTTCAGACTTACTTTTATACAACATTACATAGCTTTAAAAAACCGCCTTTCTCTGTAGAAAAATGTAGGATAGAGAGAGACACAGCTTCCGAGCTCTCTCTAAATGTTTTACGCTAAATTAAAGACTTGTGATTACATATGGCTGGCTCAACTGCACACAAAGATTAGAAGAGAATATCAGCTCGGAGTGATAGTTTTAATATGCTTCCTTTATTTCAGATTGCTCTAAATGAGCCTGGCCGCAAAAACTGCAGTTCCACACGGTCGCAAGGAACCGCAGAACCTGCAGCTCCAAGCGTTCGCAAGGAACCGCAAAAGCTGCAGTTCCAAGCGTTCGCAAGAAACCGCCAAAGCAGCGGTTCCATGCGTTCGCAAGTAACGGCAAAAAATGAGCAGCCAGGCTCACAGGCGAACCAACCGTGTGGCGGTGCCTTGAATTCGCCGATTAAACGATTTCTGGGATGCTCATGTACCGGCGCACACTATACTTGACGGCTTTTCGACCAAAAATTTCATATGGCTCCATGTCTTGAATGGCGCTTGGCAACTTGCCAAGCTGCGAGAGAGACACTTTATCGTTGTACTTTAATTACTTAAGATGCATCAGAATAACCGCTTTTCTCTGCTGCATCCGACGCCATAGAGAGAGGCGGCTCTTTTAAGCTCTCTCTATTTTTAATTCTATTTTAAAGAGTTTTTGTGCACATATGGCTTCATGTCTTGATGTGTGTTTGGCAGCTTGCCAAGTGGCGAAAGAGACACTTTAACGTTGTTCTGCAACTACGTTAGATACATGAAAAGAACCGCCTTTCTCTGCTGCATCCGACACCATAGAGAGAGGCGGCTCTTTTAAGCTCTCTCTATTTTTAATTCTATTTTAAATAGCTTTTGTGCACATATGGATGCATGTCTCGACTCTACTGCACGTCAAGCCAAGAAGGCCATCTCAACTCGACGTCACGTCAAGCCAAGAAGCCCATGTCAGCTCGACGACACGTCAAGCCAAGAAGCCCATCTCAGCTCGACGACACGTCAAGCCAAGAAGGCCCTCTCAGCTCCACGGCACGCCAATCCAAGAAGGCACTCTCAGCTCCACTGCACGTGGAACCAAAAGGCACTCTCGGTTCAGCAATGCGCTGAGCTGGGAAAGCAGTCAGTTTGAGGACGTACCTCAAACTTGGGTGATTAAACCGACTTTGGCCAGGAAGCACTGGATGCCTATAAGCTGGCGCAACCTATGTTAGCCGAGTTTTTCTTAGCATGTGAGGCCAGCGTGTTGGGGGACACTTGGTAACGCGGGGAGCAGGAGCGACCAAAAATTTCATATGGCTGCATGTCTTTTTGGCGATTGGCAACTTGCCAACCTGTGAGAGAGACACTTTAACGTTCTCCTGCAACTACCTTAGATATGTCAAAATAACCGCCTTTCTCTGCTGCATCCGACGCCATAGAGAGAGGCGGCTCATTCGGGCTCTCTCTATTTTTAATTATATTTTAAAGGGTTTTTGTGCACATTTGGCTGCATGTCTTGATGCGTTTGGCAGCTTCCCAAGACCTTGCTCGCTCGCTATTGGTCGAAACCTGAAATGGGCCAATGAGCGAGGGGGCGGAGCCTCTTTTTTCTTTTCTCTGCTCGTCTAATTTCTCACATCTGTACGTTTCTCGTCGCTTTCTCTCGCACTCATGCCCGCTCTCCAATCTCTCTCCATGGCTTTTTTTTCGGAGATACACTTCTGCTTGTGAACTATCTAGAGGAACTAGTTAACTAAGTTAAGCTACTTTCTGGAGTACTACTACTTTAGGGAGCTAAACAACTTTAAAGAGCTAAGAAAAGTTTAGGAGTTTTTAGAGTTCAGGGGCTCACTTAAGCTTAGGGAGTTAAAGAAGAGTTAAGAAGTTTTTAGAGTTTCGGGACTCAGCTAAGCTAAGGAAAGAATAATTAAGGAGTTTTAGAGTTCAGGGTCTCAGCTAAGCTTAGGGAGCTAAAGAAGAGTTAAGGAGTTTTTAAAGTTTCAGGTCTCAGCAAAGCTTACGGAGTAAGAAGAGAGAGAGAGAGAGTAAGAAGAGAAAAGAAGACATCAAAGGCTTTAAGAAGAGTTCAGAGCACGACAATACACAAAACATCAATTGGCATAATTTTATTATGTACTATTTATTTCAGATGACTCTAAGTGAACCTGGCCGCAAAAACTGCGGTTCCAAGCGTTCGAAAGGAACCGCAAAAACTGCAGTTCCATGCGATCGCAATAAACCGCAAAATTCGCAGTTCCATGCGATCGGAAGAAACCGCAAAATTCGCAGGTTCAAGCGTTCGCAAGGAACTACAAAAAATGAGCGGCCACGCTCACAGGCGAGCCAAACGTGAGACTGCGCCTCGAAGTTGCAGATTGAACCGAGTTCTGGAATGCCAGTAAACCAGTGCAACCTATACTTTACGGGTTTTCGACCAAAATTTTTTTCTCTATCTCGCTGTAACAGGCAATTTCAGGACTTGGACTTATACTTGTAAGTGTATGTCAAAATGCTTAACGTGAATTATACACAGCTCTCTGTAGCTCATTACAAAGCTCTTACTTTGTAGATTTCACTGGTATAGAGAGAGAATCAACTTTTGGTCTCTTTGTATGTGTTTTAATCGGAAAAAACGCATAAACTCACATATGTTGGCATCGTGCCAAAAACTTTAAATGACTTGTGAATGCGTTCAATGGACACGAGAAAAATGCAAATTTTTGCAGAGAGGCAGAGGAATGCAAGAGGAAGAGAGATAAATAGAGAGAGAGTGGAAAAGTAAGTTTTAAGTGTATATATTTAATGTTTTTCATGTGTTTGGCTGCATGTGTGGTTGAGACAGCGCGAATTGGCAAAGTGCCAATAATTATGAGGTGCGAAGAAATAAGCGAAATGAGGTGCAATGTGTGTTTTTTCTGCTTGCGTAGATTTTTTGCGATTTATTATGAATATTAACGTTAAGTATTGTGTATTTACAGAGTTGTAAGCAGCATAATTGAGACTTTTGAGTTTAAAAAGCCTAAGGTCCTCGCACGAATTTGATCGTACTGTAGACGGCAAGAGTTTTACTGAGAGCTTATTGGTCGGCTGAGGGGAGGAGCTGAAAGTGCGCCTCTTATCATGTGTTCTAAGCGCTACTATAGAAATCTTCAAATTTTTCTGGTCATTTTGAGCAATCAACTATGTTTCTGCGATAAAAATGAAGCAAGATACAAAGAAATTGCCTTTCCCGAAACCACTACACGTTGAGCTAAGAAGGCCATCTCAGCTCGACGTCACGTCAAGACAAGAAGGCCAGCTCAGCTCGGCGTCACGTCAAGCCAAGAAGGCCATCTCAACTCGACGTCACGTCAAGCCAAGAAGGCCATCTCAGCTCGACGTCACGTCAAGCCAAGAAGGCCATCTCAGATCGACGTCACGTCAAGCTAAGAAGGCCATTCCATGTGTTCGCAAGGAACATCAAAAAATGAGCGGCCAGGCTCACAGGCTAACCAACCGTGAGGCGGGGCCTGGAATTCGCCGATTAAACCGATTTCTGGGATGCCCATGAACCGGCGCACACTATACTTGACGGTTTTTCGACCAAAATTTTTTTCTCAGCGGGGCCAATTTTTTTTGTTCTCAGACCTCGGATGAGGAAACTTCTTTTAAATGTCTAATCGTTCAGACTTACTTTTATACAACATTACATAGCTAAAAAAACCGCCTTTCTCTGTAGAAAAATGTAGGATAGAGAGAGACACAGCTTCCGAGCTCTCTCTAAATGTTTTACGCTAAATTAAAGACTTGTGATTACATATGGTTGGCTCAACTGCACACAAAGATTAGAAGAGAATATCAGCTCGGAGTGATAGTTTTAATATGCTTCCTTTATTTCAGATTGCTCTAAATGAGCCTGGCCGCAAAAGCTGCAGTTCCAAGCGTTCGCAAGAAACCGCCAAAGCAGCGGTTCCATGCGTTCGCAAGTAACGGCAAAAAATGAGCGGCCAGGCCCACAGGCGAACCAACCGTGTGGCGGTGCCTTGAATTCGCCGAACGGAATGCAGAGCCAGGAAGGCAGACCCAAGAGTGAGGAGCTACCTCAAACTTGGGTAACTAAACCGGCGTTTGTAAGAAAGCGCTGGATGCCTATGAATTTGCGCAAACTACACTTGCCGAGTTTTCGAAGGGAGTTCATGATGCTGAGTGTGCGTACTTGGAATGCTGGCAAAGTGCCAAAAAATTATTATTTTAAGAGTTTTACTGCTTTAAAGGTTACATAAAATTACAAAAAAAATCAGAGAGTAAGAGTAGAGTGTGAGAGACATGATAGAATTGTCTCTCTCTCTTTCTCTCTCTCTATGTCGTCTCTCTCTCTCTTTCTTTCTAAGTGAACAGGCTACTTCAGGACTTGATCGTGTACTTGTAAGTGTCTGTGAGAACGCTCAACGTGAATTATATACATCTCTCTGTAGCTCATTACAAAGCTCTTACTTTGTACAATTCACTGGTATAGAGAGAGAGTCAACTTTCGGTCTCTTTGTAAGTGTTTTAATGTGTTTTAATGGAAAGACACACATATGTTGACATCGTGCTAAAAACTTTAAATGGCTTGTGAATGCGTTCAATGGCCACGAAAAAATGCAGATTTTTGCAGAGAGACATAGGAATACGAGAGGAAGACAGAGAAATAGAGAGAGAGTGGAAAAGTAAGTTGTAAGTGTATGTATTTAATGTATTTCATTTGTTTGGCTGTATGTTTGCAAGAGGTGCGAAGTGGTCGACGGAGGTGCGAAGTGAGAGTCGACGTCTGTTTTTCTCTGCCAACGCTATCTCGCCTTTTCGCGCCTGTGACTTTTTTTCTCTAACCTCTCAAAAACGCACCTATAACGGGCTGTTTTCGTCGAGGGGCGGAGCTAAGCGACTGTTTCGTTGTCTAACCTCCGCGTTTTGCGAGCAGCCTCGGTGATCTCGCGTGTCGCAGCCTCGGCGAACTTGTTTTCTTTTCTCTGCTCGTCTAATCTCTCGACTCATACCGCACTCTCGTCGTTTCTGCAGCTCTCATGCCTGCTCTCCTCTATTTCTCCCATGCATTTTGGTCCTAGTGACACTTCAGCTTGTGAACTATCTAGAGGAACTATCTAGAGGAATCTAGAGGAACTAGTTAACTAAGTTACGCTATTTCCGGGAGTACCGCTATTTTAGGGAGCTAAAGAACAAAAAAAAGTTTTAGAGTTCAGGGTCTCAGCTAAGCTTAGGGAGTTAAAGAAGAGTTAAGGAGTTTTTAGAGTTCTGGGTCTCAGCTAAGCTTAGGGAGTTAAAGAAGAGTTAAGGAGTTTTTAGAGTTCAGCGTCTCAGCTATGCTTAGGGAGTTAAAGAAGAGTTAAGGAGTTTTTAGAGTTCAGGGTCTAAGCTAAGCTTAGGGAGTTAAAAAAGATCTAATGAGTTTTTAGTTGGAGTGCAAGAAGAGAAAGAAAGACATCAAAGGTTTGAAGAAGAGTTCAGAGCACGCTAAAGAGCTTACGAATACAGCATATCATAAAGCATGCTAAGTATGAGAGTTTAAGTAAGAAGAGTTAAGGAGTTTTTAGAGTTAAGGGTCTCAGCTAAGCTTAGGGAGTTAAAGAAGATGTAATGAGTTTTTAGCTGGAGTGCAAGAAGAGAAAGGAAAACATCAAAGGTTTGAAGAAGAGTTCAGAGGACGCAAAAGAGCTTACGAATACAGCACATCAGAAAGCATGCTAAGTATGAGAGTTTAAGTAATTCTATGCACTAATAAAGACTCCTAATTTTTCAGGTAATTCTAAGCTTCACATTGTCATTTTACTATTAATAAAAAAAACTATTTAAAAAGGCCTATCCCGGCTCCACTGCACGTAGAGCTAAGAAGGCCACCTCAGCTCGACGTAACGCCGAGCCAAGAAGGCTCTCTCAGCTCCACGGCACGTCAAGCCGAGACGGCCAACTCAGTTCTCAGTTCCACTGAATGCAGAACCAAGAAGGCCATTCCGGCTCAACGAAATGCGGAGCCAGGAACAAACATGAGGCTGCGCCTCGAAGAAACCGAGTTCTGGGATGCCCGTAAACCAGCGCAACCTATACTTGACGGCTTTTCGACCAAAATTATTTTCTCTGCGCAACGCTATTTCGCTGAGTATGCCAAAGACATGAGAGAAAGATGTATGCGGGATAAATGTGTTTAACTTGAGAGAGAGACAGTGATTGCGAGAGATACAGAGAAAGAGTTAGATATATAAAATGTGCAGACTGAGAGCTCTGTAATAAGCTATTTTACATCAAAGGAGAGCCATATTAAAGCGTAGAAAATACAAAAAGAAAGTACAAACCGAGTACATATGGCTGCATGTTTTGATTCGTTTGGCAGCGTGCCAAGTGGCGAGAGAGACACTTTAACGTTGTACTTTCACGACGTTAGATACATCAGAAGAACCGTCTTTCTCTGCTGCATCCGACAACATAGAGAGCGGGGGCTCTTTTAAGCGCTCTCTATTTTTAATTCTATTTTAAAGAGTTTTTTACAAAGCTCTATTGCTAAGTGCTCTTCTTATCATGTGTTCTAAGTGCTACTATTGAAATCTTCAAATTTTTCTGGTCATTTTGAGCAATCAACTTTGTTTCTGCGATAAAAATGAAGCAAGATACAAAGAAATTGCCTTTCCCGACACCAGAACACGTTGAGCTAAGAAGGCCATCTCAGCTCGACGTCACGTCAAGCCAAGAAGTCCATCTCAGATCGACGTCACATCAAGCTAAGAAGGCCATTCCATGTGTTCGCAAGGAACAGCAAAAAATGAGCGGCCAGGCTCACAGGCTAACCAACCGTGAGGCGGTGCCTGGAATTCGCCGATTAAACCGATTTCTGGGATGCCCATGAACCGGCGCACACTATACTTGACGGCTTTTTTTTTTTTTTTCTCAGCGGGGCCAATTGTTTTTGTTCTCAGACCTCGGATGAGGAAACTTCTTTTAAATGTCTAATCATTCAGACTTACCTTTATACAACATTACATAGCTTAAAAAAAACCGCCTTTCTCTGTAGAAAAATGTAGGATAGAGAGAGACACAACTTCCGAGCTCTCTCTAAATGTTTTACGCTAATTAAAGACTTGTGATTACATATGGCTGGCTCAACTGCACACAAAGATTAGAAGAGAATATCAGCTCGGAGTGATAGTTTTAATATGCTTCCTTTATTTCAGATTGCTCTAAATGAGCCTGGCCGCAAAAACTGCAGTTCCAAACGGTCGCAAGGAACCGCAGAACCTTCAGTTCCAAGCGTTCGCAAGGAACCGCCAAAGCAGCGGTTCTATGCGTTCGCAAGTAACGGCAAAAAATGAGCGGCCAGGCCCACAGGCGAACCAACCGTGTGGCGGTGCCTTGAATTCGCCGATTAAACCGATTTCTGGGATGCCCATGAACCGGCGCACACTATACTTGACGGCTTTTCGACCAAAAATTTCATATGGCTCAATGTCTTGAATGGCGCTTGGCAACTTGCCAAGCTGCGAGAGAGACACTTTATCGTTGTACTTTAATTACTTAAGATGCATCAGAAGAACCGCTTTTCTCTGCAGCATCCGACACCATAGAGAGAGGCGGCTCTTTTAGGCTCTCTCTATTTTTAATTCTATTTTAAAGAGTTTTTGTGGTCAAGCCAAGAAGGCCATCTCAACTCGACGTCACGTCAAGTCAAGAAGGCCATCTCAGCTCGGCGTCACGTCAAGCCAAGAAGGCCATCTCAACTCGACGTCACGTCAAGCCAAGAAGGCCATCTCAACTCGACGTCACGTCAAGCCAAGAAGGCCATCTCAGCTCGACGTCCCGTCAAGCCAAGAAGGCCATCTCAGCTCGACGTCACGTTAAGCTAAGAAGGCCATTCCATGTGTTCGCAAGGAACATCAATAAATGAGCGGCCATGCTCACAGGCTAACCAACCGTGAGGCGGTGCCTGGAATTCGCCGATTAAACCGATTTCTGGGATGCCCATGAACCGGCGCACACTATACTTGACGGCTTTTCGATCAAAATTTTTTTCTCAGCGGGGCCAATTTTTTTTGTTCTCAGACCTCGGATGAGGAAACTTCTTTTAAATGTCTAATCGTTCAGACTTACTTTTATACAACATTACATAGCTAAAAAAAACCGCCTTTCTCTGTAGAAAAATGTAGGATAGAGAGAGACACAGCTTCCGAGCTCTCTCTAAATGTTTTACGCTAAATTAAAGACTTGTGATTACATATGGCTGGCTCAACTGCACACAAAGATTAGAAGAGAATATCAGCTCGGAGTGATAGTTTTAATATGCTTCCTTTATTTCAGATTGCTCTAAATGAGCCTGGCCGCAAAAACTGCAGTTCCAAATGGTCGCAAGGAACCGCAGAACCTTCAGTTCCAAGCGTTCGCAAGTAACTTCCCGGCTCCACTGCACGTCGAGCTCAGAAGGTCATCTCAGCTCCACTGAACGCAGAGCCAAGAAGGCCATCTCAGCTCAGCGTAATGCAGAGCCAGGACGGCAGAATCAAGTTGAGAAGCAACCTCAAGCTTGGGAAATTAAACCGACTTTGGATGGCTATTTCGCGCAACCTACACTTGCCGAGTTTTCAAAAGGAGTTCATGATGCTGAGTGTGCGTACTTGGAATGCTGGCAAAGTGCCAAAAAATTATTATTTTAAGAGTTTTACTGCTTTAAACGATACATAAAATTACAAAACAAATCAGAGAGTAAGAGTAGAGTGGGAGAGACATGCTAGAACTCTCTCTCTCTCTCTCTTTCTCTCTCTAAGTCGTCTCTCTCTCTCTTTCTTTCAATGTGAACAGGCTTCTTCAGGACTTGATCGTTTACTTGTAAGTGTCTGGGAGAACGCTCAACGTGAATTATATACATCTCTCTGTAGCTCATTACAAAGCTCTTTCTTTGTAAAATTCACTGGTATAGAGAGAGAGTCAACTTTCGGTCTCTTTGTAAGTGCTTTAATGTGTTTTAATCGGAAAAAAATGCGTAAACGCACACATGTTGGCATTGTGCCAAAAACTTTAAATGACTTGTGAATGCGTTAAATGGACACGAAAAAATTCAGATTTTTGCAGAGAGACAGAGGAATGCGAGAAGAAGACAGAGAAATAGAGAGAGAGTGGAAAAGTAAGTTGTAAGTGTATATATTTAATGTTTTTCATGTGTTTGGCTGTATGTGTGCAAGAGGTGCGAAGTGGTCGTCGGAGGTGCGAAGTGAGAGTCGACGTCTGTTTTTCTCTGCCAATGCTATCTCGCCTTTTCGCGCCTGTGACTTTTTTTCTCTAACCTCTCAAAAACGCACCTATAACGGGCTGTTTTCGTCGAGGGGCGGAGCTAAGCGACTGTTTCGTTGTCTAACCTCCGCATTTTGCGAGCTATTTCGTTCGTTTTGGGACGGAGCTTAAGGAGTCTCTCCACTTTTGTCTGCATCTTTGGCCTCCACGAAAAGAGTGCTATTTCGCCTTTTCGTCTTACCTGACCCTCATCGTTATGAGGCTATTTCGCTTTTTGGTGTTTCGTAGCACTGCTCTCCAATCTTTCTCGAAAGGAACCGCAAAAACTGCAGTTCCATGCGATCGCAATAAACCGCAAAATTCGCAGTTCCATGCGATCGGAAGAAACCGCAAAATTCGCAGGTCTAAGCGTTCGCAAGGAACTACAAAAAATGAGCGGCCACGCTCACAGGCGAGCCAAACGTGAGACTGCGCCTCGAAGTTGCAGATTGAACCGAGTTCTGGAATGCCAGTAAGCCAGTGCAACCTATACTTTACGGGTTTTCGACCAAAATTTTTTTCTCTGCGCAACTCTATTTCGCTGTAACAGGCAATTTCAGGACTTGGACTTATACTTGTAAGTGTATGTCAAAATGCTTAACGTGAATTATACACAGCTCTCTGTAGCTCATTACAAAGCTCTTACTTTGTAGATTTCACTGGTATAGAGAGAGAATCAACTTTTGGTCTCTTTGTATGTGTTTTAATCGGAAAAAACGCATAAACGCACATATGTTGGCATCGTGCCAAAAACTTTAAATGACTTGTGAATGCGTTCAATGGACACGAGAAAAATGCAAATTTTTGCAGAGAGGCAGAGGAATGCAAGAGGAAGAGAGATAAATAGAGAGAGAGTGGAAAAGTAAGTTGTAAGTGTATATATTTAATGTTTTTCATGTGTTTGGCTGCATTTTGAAAGTACAAAGGAGGTGAGTGAGATCCAGAATGCAAATATATTAAAAACTTTCACTTTTATTTTGGTTGTATTCGTCGAGTGCAGTGATTGTCATTCTTATTAAAGACGTGCGAGCTCATGGGTGAGGTGAAAGTGAATGTCATGAGAGAGAGAGAGAGCGAGAGTAAGAGAAACAAAGACAGCAAACAAAGAACAGAAAGAGCTAAATTGATACGTCTGTATATATGAATGTTATTTTTATTTAATTTCCTTTAATCCGGCTGGCTCTAATGAGCTTGGCCGCAAAAATGAGTAGTTCCAAGCGTTCGCGAGGAACCACGAAAAAAATTAGCGGCCAGGCTCAGAAGCCAGCCAAATCTTAGGCTGCGCCTCGACATTGGTTGATTAAACCGAGCTCCGAGATGCCCGTGTATCGGCGCACACTATACTTGACGGCTTTTCGACCAAAAATTCCATATGGCTGCATGTCTTTATTTCGTTTGGCAGCTTGCCAAGTGGCGAGAGAGACACTTTAACATTGGCCTGCAATCTCGTTAGATACATCAAAAGAACCGCCTTTCTCTGCTGCATCCGACACCATGGAGAGAGACGGCTCTTTAAGGCTCTCTCTATTTTTAATTATATTTTAAAGAGTTTTTGCGCACATATGGCTGCTCGAGACAGCCCGGAATTGGCAAAGTGCCAAAAAAATGAGGTGCAAGGAAGTGCGAAGAAATGAGCGAAATGAAGAGCAATGTGTTTTTTGATGCTTGTGTAGATTTTTTAGCGATTAGAAGGCCATCTCAGCTCGGCGTCACGTCAAGCCAAGAAGGCCATCTCAACTCGACGTCACGTCAAGCCAAGAAGGCCATCTCAGCTCGACGTCACGTCAAGCTAAGAAGGCCATTCCATGTGTTCGCAAGGAACATCAAAAAATGAGCGGCCAGGCTCACAGGCTAACCAACCGTGAGGCGGGGCCTGGAATTCGCCGATTAAACCGATTTCTGGGATGCCCATGAACCGGCGCACACTATACTTGACGGCTTTTCGACCAAAATTTTTTTCTCAGCGGGGCCAATTTTTTTTGTTCTCAGACCTCGGATGAGGAAACTTCTTTTAAATGTCTAATCGTTCAAACATTACTTTTATACAACATTACATAGCTTAAAAAACCGCCTTTCTCTGTAGAAAAATGTAGGATAGAGAGAGACACAGCTTCCGAGCTCTCTCTAAATGTTTTACGCTAAATTAAAGACTTGTGATTACATATGGCTGGCTCAACTGCACACAAAGATTAGAAGAGAATATCAGCTCGCAGTGATAGTTTTAATATGATTCCTTTTTTCAGATTGCTCTAAATGAGCCTGGCCGCAAAAACTGCAGTTTCCAAACGGTCGCAAGGAACCGCAAAAGCTGCAGTTCCAAGCGTTCGCAAGGAACCGCCAAAGCAGCGGTTCTATGCGTTCGCAAGTAACGGCAAAAAATGAGCGGCCAGGCCCACAGGCGAACCAACCGTGTGGCGGTGCCTTGAATTCGCCGATTAAACCGATTTCTGGGATGCCCATGAACCGGCGCACACTATACTTGACGGCTTTTCGACCAAAAATTTCATATGGCTCCATGTCTTGAATGGCGCTTGGCAACTTGCCAAGCTGCGAGAGAGACACTTTATCGTTGTACTTTAATTACTTAAGATGCATCAGAAGAACCGCTTTTCTCTGCAGCATCCGACACCATAGAGAGAGGCGGCTCTTTTAGGCTCTCTCTATTTTTAATTCTATTTTAAAGAGTTTTTGTGGTCAAGCCAAGAAGGCCATCTCAACTCGACGTCACTTCAAGCCAAGAAGGCCATCTCAGCTCGACGTCACGTCAAGCCAAGAAGGCCATCTCAGCTCGACGTCACGTCAAGCTAAGAAGGCCATTCCATGTGTTCGCAAGGAACATCAAAAAATGAGCGGCCAGGCTCACAGGCTAACCAACCGTGAGGCGGTGCCTGGAATTCGCCGATTAAACCGATTTATGGGATGCCCATGAACCGGCGCACACTATACTTGACGGCTTTTCGATCAAAATTTTTTTCTCAGCGGGGCCAATTTTTTTTTGTTCTCAGACCTCGGATGAGGAAACTTCTTTTTAAATGTCTAATCGTTCAGACTTACTTTTATACAACATTACATAGCTAAAAAAAACCGCCTTTCTCTGTAGAAAAATGTAGGATAGAGAGAGACACAGTTTCCGAGCTCTCTCTAAATGTTTTACGCTAAATTAAAGACTTGTGATTACATATGGCTGGCTCAACTGCACACAAAGATTTGAAGAGAATATCAGCTCGGAGTGATAGTTTTAATATGCTTCCTTTATTTCAGATTGCTCTAAATGAGCCTGGCCGCAAAAACTGCAGTTCCAAACGGTCGCAAGGAACCGCAAAAGCTGCAGTTCCAAGCGTTCGCAAGAAACCGCCAAAGCAGCGGTTCCATGCGTTCGCAGGTAACGGCAAAAAATGAGCGGCCAGGCCCACAGGCGAACCAACCGTGTGGCGGTGCCTTGAATTCGCCGAACGGAATGCAGAGCCAGGAAGACCCAAGAGTGAGGAGCTACCTCAAACTTGGGTAACTAAACCGGCGTTTGAAAGAAAGCGCTGGATGCCTATGAATTTGCGCAACCTACACTTGCCGAGTTTTCGAAGGGAGTTCATGATGCTGAGTGTGCGTACTTGGAATGCAGGCAAAGTGCCAAAAATTATTATTTTAAGAGTTTTACTGCTTTAAAGGTTACATAAAATTACAAAAAAAATCAGAGAGTAAGAGTAGAGTGTGAGAGACATGATAGAACTGTCTCTCTCTCTCTCTTTCTCTCTCTCTATGTCGTCTCTCTCTCTCTTTCTTTCTAAGTGAACAGGCTACTTCAGGACTTGATCGTGTACTTGTAAGTGTCCGTGAGAACGCTCAACGTGAATTATATACATCTCTCTGTAGCTCATTACAAAGCTCTTCCTTTGTACAATTCACTGGTATAGAGAGAGAGTCAACTTTCGGTTTCTTTGTAAGTGTTTTAATGTGTTTTAATGGAAAGACACACATATGTTGACATCGTGCTAAAAACTTTAAATGGCTTGTGAATGCGTTCAATGGCCACGAAAAAATGCAGATTTTTGCAGAGAGACAGAGGAATACGAGAGGAAGACAGAGAAATAGAGAGAGAGTGGAAAAGTAAGTTGTAAGTGTATGTATTTAATGTATTTCATTTGTTTGGCTGTATGTTTGCAAGAGGTGCGAAGTGGTCGACGGAGGTGCGAAGTGAGAGTCGACGTCTGTTTTTCTCTGCCAACGCTATCTCGCCTTTTCGCGCCTGTGACTTTTTTTCTCTAACCTCTCAAAAACGCACCTATAACGGGCTGTTTTCGTCGAGAGGCGGAGCTACGCGACTGTTTCGTTGTCTAACCTCCGTGTTTTGCGAGCAGCCTCGGTGATCTCGCGTGTCGCAGCCTCGGCGAACTTGTTTTTCTTTTCTCTGCTCGTCTGATCTCTCGACTCATACCGCACTCTCGTCGTTTCTGCAGCTCTCATGCCTGCTCTCCTCTATTTCTCCCATGCATTTTGGTCCTAGTGACACTTCTGCTTGTGAACTATCTAGAGGAACTAGTTAACTAAGTTAAGTTACTTTCTGGAGTACTACTACTTTAGGGAGCTAAAGAACTTAAAAGAGCTAAAAAGAGTTTAGGAGTTTTTAGAGTTCAGGGGCTCACTTAAGCTTAGGAAGTTAAAGAAGAGTTAAGAAGTTTTTAGAGTTTCGGGACTCAGCTAAGCTTAGGGAAGAATAATTAAGGAATTTTAGAGTTCAGGGTCTCAGCTAAGCTTAGGGAGCTAAAGAAGAGTTAAGGAGTTTTTAAAGTTTCGGGACTCAGCAAAGCTTAGGGAGTAAAAGAAGAGTTAAGGAGTTTTAGAGTTCAAGGTCTCAGTTAAGCGTAGGGAGTAAAAGAAGAGCTAATCAGTTTTTAGCTGGAGTGTAAGAAGAGAAAAGAAGACATCAAAGGCTTTAAGAAGAGTTCAGAGCACGACAATACACAAAACATCAATTGGCATAATTTTATTATGTACTATTTATTTCAGATGACTCTAAGTGAACCTGGCTGCAAAAACTGCGGTTCCAAGAGTTCGAAAGGAACCGCAAAAACTACAGTTCCATGCGATAGCAAGAAACCGCAAAATTCGCAGTTCCATGCGATCGGAAGAAACCGCAAAATTCGCAGGTACAAGCTTTCGCAGGGAACCGCAAAACCTGCGGTTCCAAGCGTTCGCAAGGAACTACAAAAAATGAGCGGCCACGCTCACAGGCGAGCCAAACGTGAGACTGCGCCTCGAAGTTGCAGATTGAACCAAGTTCTGGGATGCCAGTAAATTAGTGCAACCTATACTTTACGGGTTTTCTACCAAAATTTTTTTCTCTGCTCAACTCTATTTCGCTGTAACAGGCAATTTCAGGACTTGGACTTATACTTGTAAGTGTATGTCAAAATGCTCAACGTGAATTATACACAGCTCTCTGTAGCTCATTACAAAGCTCTTACTTTGTAGATTTCACTGGTATAGAGAGAGAATCAACTTTTGGTCTCTTTGTATGTGTTTTAATGTGTTTTAATCGAAAAAAACGCATTAACGCACATATGTTGGCATTGTGCCAAAAACTTTAAATGACTTTTGAATGCGTTCAATGGACACGAAAAAAGTTTAAAGTCATCTCAGCTCCACGGCACGTAGAGCCGAGAAGGCCAACTCAGTTCCACTGAACGCAGAACCAAGAAGGCCAACCCAGCTCAACGGAATGCAGAGCCAGGAAAGTAGACCAAAGATGAGGAGCAACCTCAAGCTTGGGAAATTAAACCGACTTTGGACGAAAACGCTGGATGCGTATGAATTTGCGCAACCTACACTTGCCAAGTTTTCAAAGGGAGTTAATGATGCTGGGTATGCGTACTTGGAATGTTGGCTAAGTGCCAAAAAAATTTTATTTTGAGAGTTTTACTGCTTTAAAGGATACATAAAATTACAAAAAAAAATCAGAGAGTAAGAGTAGAGTGGGAGAGACATGATAGAACTCTCTCTCTCTCTCTTTCTCTCTCTAAGTCGTCTCTCTCTCTTTCTTTCAATGTGAACAGGCTTCTTCAGGACTTGATCGTTTACTTGTAAGTGTCTGTGAGAACGCTCAACGTGAATTATATACATCTCTCTGTAGCTCATACAAAGCTCTTACTTTGTAAAAGTCACTGGTATAGAGAGAGAGAGTCAACTTTCGGTCTCTTTGTAAGCGTTATAATGTGTTTTAATCGAAAAAAATGCGTAAACGCACACATGTTGGCATTGTGCCAAAAACTTTAAATGACTTGTGAATGCGTTCAATGGACACGAAAAAATGCATATTTTTGCAGAGAGACAGAGGAATGCGAGAGGAAGACAGAGAAATAGAGAGAGAGTGGAAAAGTAAGTTGTAAGTGTATATATTTAATGTTTTTCATGTGTTTGGCTGCATGTGTGGTTGAGGCAGCGCGAATTGGCAAAGTGCCAATAATTATGAGGTGCAAAGAGGTGCGAAGAAATGAGCGAAATGAGGTGCAATGTGTGTTTTTTCTGCTTGCGCAGATTTTTTGCAATTTATTATGAATATTAACGTTAAGTATTGTGTACTTACAGAGTTGTAAACAGCATAATTGAGACTTTTGAGTTTAAAGAGCCAAAGGTCCTCGCACGAATTTGATCATACTGTAGACGGCAAGAGTTTTACTGAGAGCTTATTGGTTGGCTGAGGGGAGGAGCTTATGTCTCTTTTTCTTAATTCTCTTTTTCTCGCCGTGCTCTCGCTTTTTTCTGCCTCTCACGCAAACCACGCCTCCCTCTCGCACACGCTAAAAAGATCGCAGACACGTAAGGGCTTATGAGGAGTACAGGGAACCAAGTTACGCTATTTCCGGGACTACCGCTATTTTAGGGAGCTTAAGAGCTAAAAGGAGCTAAGAAGAGTTAAGGAGTTTTTTTAGAGTTTTGGAGCTCAGTTAAACTTTAGGAGTTTTTAGAGTTTTGGGGCTCAGTTAAGCTTAGGGAGTTAAAGAAGAGTTAAAGAGTATTTAGAGTTCAGGGTCTCAGCTAAGCTTAGGGTGTTAAAGAAGACTAAAGGAGTTTTTAGAGATCAGGGTCTCAACTAAGCTTAGGGAGCTAAAGAAGAGTTAAGGAGTTTTTAGAGTTCAGGGTCTCAGCTAAGCTTAGGGAGTTAAAGAAGAGTTAAGGAGTTTTTAGAGTTCAGGGTCTCAGCTAAGCTTAGAGAGTTAAAGAAGAGTTAAGGAGTTTTTAAAATTTCGAGACTCAGCTAAGCTTAGGGAGTTAAAGAAGAGCTAAGGGTTTTTAGTTGGAATGCAAGAAGAGAAAGGAATACATCAAAGGTTTGAAGAAGAGTTCAGAGCACGCCAAAGAGCTTACGAATACAGAACATCAGAAAGCATGCTAAGTATAAGAGTTTAAGAAATTCTGTGCACTAATAAAGACTCCTAATTTTTCAGGTAATTCAAAGCTGCACATCGTCATTTTACAATTAATAAAAAAAACTATTAAAAAAGGCCTATCCCAGCTCCACTGTTCACGTAGAGCTAAGAAGGCCATCTCAGCTCCACGGCACGTCGAGCCGAGAAGGCCAACTCAGTTCCACTGAACGCAGAACCAAGAAGGCCAACGCAGCTTAACGGAATGCAGAGCCAGGAAAGCAGACCAAGGATGAGGAGCAACCTCAAGCTTGGGAAATTAAACCGACTTTGGACGAAAACGCTGGATGCGTATGAATTTGCGCAACCTACACTTGCCAAGTTTTCAAAGGGAGTTAATGATGCTGGGTATGCGTACTTGGAATGTTGGCTAAGTGCCAAAAAAATTTTATTTTGAGAGTTTTACTGCTTTAAAGGATACATAAAATTACAAAAAAAATCAGAGAGTAAGAGTAGAGTGGGAGAGACATGATAGAACTCTCTCTCTCTCTCTTTCTCTCTCTAAGTCGTCTCTCTCTCTTTCTTTCAATGTGAACAGGCTTCTTCAGGACTTGATCGTTTACTTGTAAGTGTCTGTGAGAACGCTCAACGTGAATTATATACATCTCTCTGTAGCTCATACAAAGCTCTTACTTTGTAAAAGTCACTGGTATAGAGAGAGAGAGTCAACTTTCGGTCTCTTTGTAAGTGTTATAATGTGTTTTAATCGAAAAAAATGCGTAAACGCACACATGTTGGCATTGTGCCAAAAACTTTAAATGACTTGTGAATGCGTTCAATGGACACGAAAAAATGCATATTTTTGCAGAGAGACAGAGGAATGCGAGAGGAAGACAGAGAAATAGAGAGAGAGTGGAAAAGTAAGTTGTAAGTGTATATATTTAATGTTTTTCATGTGTTTGGCTGCATGTGTGGTTGAGGCAGCGCGAATTGGCAAAGTGCCAATAATTATGAGGTGCAAAGAGGTGCGAAGAAATGAGCGAAATGAGGTGCAATGTGTGTTTTTTCTGCTTGCGCAGATTTTTTGCAATTTATTATGAATATTAACGTTAAGTATTGTGTACTTACAGAGTTGTAAACAGCATAATTGAGACTTTTGAGTTTAAAGAGCCAAAGGTCCTCGCACGAATTTGATCATACTGTAGACGGCAAGAGTTTTACTGAGAGCTTATTGGTTGGCTGAGGGGAGGAGCTTATGTCTCTTTTTCTTAATTCTCTTTTTCTCGCCGTGCTCTCGCTTTTTTCTGCCTCTCACGCAAACCACGCCTCCCTCTCGCACACGCTAAAAAGATCGCAGACACGTAAGGGCTTATGAGGAGTACAGGGAAGAGCTTATTGGTTGGCTGAGGGGAGGAGCTTATGTCTCTTTTTCTTAATTCTCTTTTTCTCGCCGTGCTCTCGCTTTTTTCTGCCTCTCACGCAAACCACGCCTCCCTCTCGCACACGCTAAAAAGATCGCAGACACGTAAGGGCTTATGAGGAGTACAGGGAACTAAGTTACGCTATTTCCGGGACTACCGCTATGTTAGGGAGCTTAAGAGCTAAAAGGAGCTAAGAAGAGTTAAGGAGTTTTTTTGGAGTTTTGGAGCTCAGTTAAACTTTAGGAGTTTTTAGAGTTTTGGGGCTCAGTTAAGCTTAGGGAGTTAAAGAAGAGTTAAAGAGTATTTAGAGTTCAGGGTCTCAGCTAAGCTTAGGGTGTTAAAGAAGAGTAAGGGAGTTTTTAGAGATCAGGGTCTCAACTAAGCTTAGGGAGCTAAAGAAGAGTTTTCTTTTTAATTATGAAACTTGGGAGCTCTAAAAACCAAGGAACACTTAAAATCTTTTTTTCTGAATTTTTGGAATTTTTTGAAGCTTTTTAGACTTTAGAAGCTCCTTTAAAGCTCTCTGGACTTTGGAAACTATGCTCCTTTAAAGGCAAAATTTTTCTGATATTTATGGTGCTGTTGTCTAAATTTTATAATAAGCTAAGGTTCTAAGTGCTTTACAAAGCTCTGTTGCTAAGTGCTCTTCTTATCATGTGTTCTAAGTGCTACTATTGAAATCTTCAAATTTTTCTGGTCATTTTGAGCAATCAACTATGTTTCTGCGATAAAAATGAAGCAAGATACAAAGAAATTGCCTTTCCCGACACCACTACACGTTGAGCTAAGAAGGCCATCTCAGCTCGACTTCGCGTCAAGCCAAGAAGGCCATCTCAGCTCGGCGTCACGTCAAGCCAAGAAGGCCATCTCAACTCGACGTCACGTCAAGTTAAGAAGGCCATTCCATGTGTTCGCAAGGAACATCAAAAAATGAGCGGCCAGGCTCACAGGCTAACCAACCGTGAGGCGGGGCCTGGAATTCGCCGATTAAACCGATTTCTGGGATGCCCATGAACCGGCGCACACTATACTTGACGGTTTTTCGACCAAAATTTTTTTCTCAGCGGGGCCAATTTTTTTTGTTCTCAGACCTCGGATGAGGAAACTTCTTTTAAATGTCTAATCGTTCAGACTTACTTTTATACAACATTACATAGCTAAAAAAACCGCCTTTCTCTGTAGACTTACTTTTATACAACATTACATAGCTAAAAAAAACCGCCTTTCTCTGTAGAAAAATGTAGGTTAGAGAGAGACACAGCTTCCGAGCTCTCTCTAAATGTTTTACGCTAAATTAAAGACTTGTGAATACATATGGCTGGCTCAACTGCACACAAAGATTAGAAGAGAATATCAGCTCGGAGTGATAGTTTTAATATGCTTCCTTTATTTCAGATTGCTCTAAATGAGCCTGGCCGCAAAAACTGCAGTTCCAAGCGTTCGCAAGGAACCGCAAAAGCTGCAGTTCCAAGCGTTCGCAAGAAACCGCCAAAGCAGCGGTTCCATGCGTTCGCAAGTAACGGCAAAAAATGAGCGGCCAGGCCCACAGGCGAACCAACCGTGTAGCGGTGCCTTGAATTCGCCGAACGGAATGCAGAGCCAGGAAGGCAGACCCAAGAGTGAGGAGCTACCTCAAACTTGGGTAACTAAACCGGCGTTTGAAAGAAAGCGCTGGATGCCTATGGATTTGCGCAACCTACACTTGCCGAGTTTTCGAAGGGAGTTCATGATGCTGAGTGTGCGTACTTGGAATGCTGGCAAAGTGCCAAAAAATTATTATTTTAAGAGTTTTACTGCTTTAATGGTTACATAAAATTACAAAAAAAATCAGAGAGTAAGAGTAGAGTGTGAGAGACATGATAGAACTGTATCTCTCTCTCTTTCTCTCTCTCTATGTCGTCTCTCTCTCTCTTTCTTTCTAAGTGAACAGGCTACTTCAGGACTTGATCGTGTACTTGTAAGTGTCTGTGAGAACGCTCAACGTGAATTATATACATCTCTCTGTAGCTCATTACAAAGCTCTTCCTTTGAACAATTCACTGGTATAGAGAGAGAGTCAACTTTCGGTCTCTTTGTAAGTGTTTTAATGTGTTTTAATGGAAAGACACACATATGTTGACATCGTGCTAAAAACTTTAAATGGCTTGTGAATGCGTTCAATGGCCACGAAAAAATGCAGATTTTTGCAGAGAGACAGAGCAATACGAGAGGAAGACAGAGAAATAGAGAGAGAGTGGAAAAGTAAGTTGTAAGTGTATGTATTTAATGTATTTCATTTGTTTGGCTGTATGTTTGCAAGAGGTGCGAAGTGGTCGACGGAGGTGCGAAGTGAGAGTCGACGTCTGTTTTTCTCTGCCAACGCTATCTCGCCTTTTCGCGCCTGTGACTTTTTTTCTCTAACCTCTCAAAAACGCACCTATAACGGGCTGTTTTCGTCGAGGGGCGGAGCTAAGCGACTGTTTCGTTGTCTAACCTCCGTGTTTTGCAAGCAGCCTCGGTGATCTCGCGTGTCGCAGCCTCGGCGAACTTGTTTTTCTTTTCTTTGCTCGTCTAATCTCTCAATGCATAGTGATTCTCGTAGCTTTCTCTCGCTCTCATGCCCGCTCTCCTCTATTTCTCCCATGCATTTTGCCCGTATATACACTTCAGCTTGGGAACTATCTAGAGGAACTAGTTAACTAAGTTACGCTATTTCTGGGACTACCGCTATTTTAGGGAGCTTAAGAGCTTAAAGAAGAGTTTAGGAGTTTTTAGAGTTTTGGGGCTCAGTTAAGCTTTAGGAATTTTTAGAGTTTTGGGGCTCAGTTAAGCTTAGGCAGTTAAAGAAGAGTTAAGGAGTTTTTAGAGTTCAGGGTCTCAGCTAAGCTTAGGGAGTTAAAGAAGAGTTAAGGAGTTTTTTAAAGTTTCGGGACTCAGCTAAGCTTAGGGAGTAAAAAGCTAATGAGCTTTTAGCTGGAGTGCAAGAACAGAAAGAAAGACATCAAAGGTTAGAAGAAGAGTTCAGAGCACGCCAAAGAGCTTACGAATACAGCACATCAGAAAGCATGCGAAGTTTAAGAGTTTAAGTAAATCTATGCACTAATAAAGACTCCTAATTTTTCAGGTAATTCTAAGCTGCACATCGTCATTTTACAATTAATAAAAAAACATTAAAAAAGCCCTATCCCGGCTCCACTGCACGTAGAGCCAAGAAGGCCATCTCAACTCGACGTCACGTCAAGCCAAGAATGCCATCTCAGCTCGACGTTACGTCAAGCCAAGAAGGCCATCTCAGCTCGACGTCACGTCAAGATAAGAAGGCCATCTCAGCTCGACGTCACGTCAAGCTAAGAAGGCCATTCCATGTGTTCGCAAGGAACATTAAAAAATGAGCGGCCAGGCTCACATGCTAACAAATCGTGAGGCGGTGTCTGGAATTCGCCGATTAAACCGATTTCTGGGATGCCCATGAACCGGCGCACACTATACTTGACGGCTTTTCGAACAAAATTTTTTTCTCAGCGGGGCCAATTTTTTTTGTTCTCAGACCTCGGATGAGGAAACTTCTTTTAAATGTCTAATCGTTCAGACTTACTTTTATACAACATTACATAGCTAAAAAAACCGCCTTTCTCTGTAGAAAAATGTAGGATAGAGAGAGACACAGCTTCCGAGCTCTCTCTAAATGTTTTACGCTAAATTAAAGACTTGTGATTACATATGGTTGGCTCAACTGCACACAAAGATTAGAAGAGAATATCAGCTCGGAGTGATAGTTTTAATATGCTTCCTTTATTTCAGATTGCTCTAAATGAGCCTGGCCGCAAAAGCTTCAGTTCCAAGCGTTTGCAAGAAACCGCCAAAGCAGCGGTTTCATGCGTTCACAAGTAACGGCAAAAAATGAGCGGCCAGGCCCACAGGCGAACCAACCGTGTGGCGGTGCCTTGAATTCGCCGAACGGAATGCAGAGCCAGGAAGACCCAAGAGTGAGGAGCTACCTCAAACTTGGGTAACTAAACCGGCGTTTGAAAGAAAGCGCTGGATGCCTATGAATTTGCGCAACCTACACTTGCCGAGTTTTCGAAGGGAGTTCATGATGCTGAGTGTGCGTACTTGGAATGCTGGCAAAGTGCCAAAAAATTATTATTTTAAGAGTTTTACTGCTTTAAAGGTTACATAAAATTACAAAAAAAATCAGAGAGTAAGAGTAGAGTGTGAGAGACATGATAGAACTGTCTCTCTCTCACTTTCTCTCTCTCTATGTCGTCTCTCTCTCTCTTTCTTTCTAAGTGAACAGGCTACTTCAGGACTTGATCGTGTACTTGTAAGTGTCTGTGAGAACGCTCAACGTGAATTATATACATCTCTCTGTAGCTCATTACAAAGCTCTTCCTTTGTACAATTCACTGGTATAGAGAGAGAGTCAACTTTCCGTTTCTTTGTAAGTGTTTTAATGTGTTTTAATGGAAAGACACACATATGTTGACATCGTGCTAAAAACTTTAAATGGCTTGTGAATGCGTTCAATGGCCACGAAAAAATGCAGATTTTTGCAGAGAGACAGAGGAATACGAGAGGAAGACAGAGAAATAGAGAGAGAGTGGAAAAGTAAGTTGTAAGTGTATGTATTTAATGTATTTCATTTGTTTAACTGTATGTTTGCAAGAAGTGCGAAGTGGTCGACGGAGGTGCGAAGTGAGAGTCGACGTCTGTTTTTCTCTGCCAACGCTATTTCGCCTTTTCGCGCCTGTGACTTTTTTTCTCTAACCTCTCAAAAACGCACCTATAACGGGCTGTTTTCGTCGAGGGGCGGAGCTAAGCGACTGTTTCGTTGTCTAACCTCCGTGTTTTGCGAGCAGCCTCGGCGATCTCGCGTGTCGCAGGCTCGGCGAACTTTTTTTCTTTTCTCTGCTCGTCTAATCTCTCACATCTGTACGTTTCTCGTCGCTTTCTCTCACTCTCATGCCTGCTCTCCTCTATTTCTCCCATGCAATTTGCTTGGAGTTACACTTCAGCTTGGGAACTATCTAGAGGAAACCGCCAAAGCAGCGGTTCCATGCGTTCGCAAATAACGGCAAAAAATGAGCGGCCAGGCCCACAGGCGAACCAACCGTGTGGCGGTGCCTTGAATTCGCCGAACGGAATGCAGAGCCAGGAAGGCAGACCCAAGAGTGAGGAGCTACCTCAAACTTGGGTAACTAAACCGGCGTTTGAAAGAAAGCGCTGGATGCCTATGAATTTGCGCAACCTACACTTGCCGAGTTTTCGAAGGGAGTTCATGATGCTGAGTGTGCGTACTTGGAATGCTGGCAAAGTGCCAAAAAATTATTATTTTAAGAGTTTTACTGCTTTAAAGGTTACATAAAATTACAAAAAAAATCAGAGAGTAAGAGTAGAGTGTGAGAGACATGATAGAACTGTCTCTCTCTCACTTTCTCTCTCTCTATGTCGTCTCTCTCTCTCTTTCTTTCTAAGTGAACAGGCTACTTCAGGACTTGATCGTGTACTTGTAAGTGTCTGTGAGAACGCTCAACGTGAATTATATACATCTCTCTGTAGCTCATTACAAAGCTCTTCCTTTGTACAATTCACTGGTATAGAGAGAGAGTCAACTTTCCGTTTCTTTGTAAGTGTTTTAATGTGTTTTAATGGAAAGACACACATATGTTGACATCGTGCTAAAAACTTTAAATGGCTTGTGAATGCGTTCAATGGCCACGAAAAAATGCAGATTTTTGCAGAGAGACAGAGGAATACGAGAGGAAGACAGAGAAATAGAGAGAGAGTGGAAAAGTAAGTTGTAAGTGTATGTATTTAATGTATTTCATTTGTTTGGCTGTATGTTTGCAAGAGGTGCGAAGTGGTCGACGGAGGTGCGAAGTGAGAGTCGACGTCTGTTTTTCTCTGCCAACGCTATCTCGCCTTTTCGCGCCTGTGACTTTTTTTCTCTAACCTCTCAAAAACGCACCTATAACGGGCTGTTTTCGTCGAGGGGCGGAGCTAAGCGACTGTTTCGTTGTCTAACCTCCGTGTTTTGCGAGCAGCCTCGGTGATCTCGGGTGTCGCAGCCTCGGCGAACTTGTTTTTCTTTTCTTTGCTCGTCTAATCTCTCAATACAAAATGACTCTCGTCGCTTTCTCTCGCTCTCTTGCTTGCTCTCCTCTATTTCTCCCATGCATTTTGCTCCGAGAGCCGTTTCTGCTTGTGAACTATCTAGAGGAATAGAGATGTTCGGATCAAATCGGAGAATTTAAAAAAAAATTTATATAAAGGGAAGTATGTACTGACAAGTCCAGGGCAAGCCATGGGTGGAATCCACGAGCAGATAGAACCAGCTCTCCATGTCATCGCGACGGCCGCGGGGCATCTTCTCGTGTACATTCAGACTCGCGAAGCAGTGGTTTCCACCAAAGCTACGGCCGGCGGGAAGTATTCTTCCAGTCTAACATCAATCAGTTCAACTAACCAAGTTAATCTTTTTCACTCTTTCTCTTCCACTCTCTCTCTCTCTCTCTCTCTCTCTGTATTTGTCTCTCACTCCCTCGTTCTCTCCAACAAACCGCGTCCAAATGCCGTTCCGAGTGCCCGAAGTCTAAAATGTAGATGATCCTCCGCTCGCCGCTGTCGCGAAGTCCGGGCGCGAAGTTCTTCGGCGTGATGTTGCGAGAGATGAAGCCGAGGGAGTGGAGGCTCCTGATGGCCTGTGGAACGAAGGGAGAGTTCGAAGCAATGGAGTGACTAAGGACATTAAATAAGAGAAAGAAAGAGAGAGAGATAGAGATAGAGAGAGAGATAGAGAGATAGAGAGAGATAGAGAGAGAGAGAGAGATAAAGAGCGAGAGAGAAAGAGAGAGATAGTGAGAGAGAGATCAATGCACGAGACATGCACAAATCCGTAACCCGAAGAGTTTGAATGCCAGTGCGCAGAGCGGTGGAGATGGAGAAGGACTCGCCGGCCCTCCGCAGAGCAGCCAGATTCTTGTCGAGAATCGGATTCATGGCCAGGAAGCAGAACTTACGGTGGCCGATGACGTGAGTACCCTACGGTTTCAGATTTTCTTCTTCGTTTCTGCGCTGAATGGAAATGAGATGGAATGCGAGAGAATGGAGAGAGCACAATTGAGAGAAAGACATACAGATAGAGTAACAGAGATTAAAAGAAATAAGGGGAGAGATAGAGATAAGAGAGCGAGATGAAGAGGGTGAGATGGAAAAAGAGAGACCGAGAGAGAGAGAGAGAGAGAATTGACGAGAGAGAGAGAGAGAGAGAGAGAGAGAGAGCGAGAGAGAGAGAGAATTGACGAAGAGAGAGAGTGCAAGAGAGTGAAGTGATACTCACCATGCCAAGAGGTCAACAAAACTGGTCCTTTTGCCATGCGGCGACCGCTCTGAGGACGTCCCACTCTCTGAGAAGATCGGGCTCCCTCCCCTCACGCATCTCGTCCACCTTGACAGCCCCTCTCCTGAATGGAAGTAACGAAGTTTCTTCTCCAAACATGCACACTTCTAATACAATGGAGAAAGTGAAAGTAAAGAAGGAAATAAGCATGCCTTCCATGAATAACTTTCTATCTTTCTGACCGTCCTTCTTGGTCCTGGCAGGCGAATACAATTCCAAACTCGCCCCTTCCCAGCTTGCCCTTCAGCTCAAACTTGGCACCCGTCCAGATGCTCGTGACAGTCTGCTTCGCCAGCAAAGTCTCTGGAAACACGGATAAAGGAGATATGTAGACTATTGCAATTGGTCAATTAGAAAGAATTAGGTAAATGACAAGTTAGGACAAGGAAGCGATAATTTGATTAGGACCTGGATCCTCCCGGGACATCTTAAAGAATGAGAATGTGATAGACGTAGCCAGACGCTAGGATGCGCGGAACAAGAAGATTTGGGGAGATCACCGTTTATCTCAGCAAACAGGCATGTATCGGCCAACAATAATGGGAGCAACCGTTCGCGATGAACCAGAGAGGGGAGATTGACTATTAACACAATGACACAATAATTACAATAGTACACTAGCGATGCTAACGAGGGAAAAGGCAGGAAGGAAATAAACATAAGGAATCTGCCGCCTTCTCCCATTGTGACTTTGAAACAACTCTAAAGATATTGCCAAGTAGAAGGCACCCCCTCTCAATCATATATTCTGTGGACTCCTTGAAATGATTCCCGTGTCCATATGCTAATGAGCATTTTCAACAATGGTTTTTTTCCCCGATTCCTTTGTCCTTATTTTCGTTAGCTTGTCTACTCTACTGACTCAAACACTGAAAGCGTTCCATATAAATGACTCAGCTAACCAAAATAAATAAACGCAAGGCAGGAAATCAATATTTAGAACACACGTGAAAATTCTTACACGAAGATCAGTCAGGGCTTATTAACATAGCAACGAATATTAGCGTTTGCCTTAGACAGATTCACCTTCAAGGTCAAGGTGGTCCTGGAGGAATGAGAAGAGAAGCCAGTCGCGAAGGCAGTGGGGAGACATCTTGGGGGTAGGGTTGGGAAGACGGCGGAGCAGGTCATGGACCAGCCATGCGAGCAGGGACAGGGACACCGACACTCCACCGTGCAGCAGTCGCCTTCAGAAGGAAGAATACTCTTCTACTCGTTGCAACAAGTGTTGGACATAACCTGTCTTATTATTGGCTAACGTTACATAAAATAAATAAAAAAAACCAACCTGGCAAAGACGGCAATTATGTCCCCAATAGTGCCATGGAAGATGGCATCCATAAACAAAGTAGCGGGCATCACGCTGTTACTCTGCAAGCAGGAAGTCATTGGCAAATTTGGAGAGAACCAAGTCGAAATCAAAAATGCGTAGCACTTCAACGAATTAAAGGAACGTAATAATCACCGATGCTCTCTTCGGTCTCTTTGCTTCTGATTCGTGTGGAGATTCTGCAGCTGAGATCCCCTTCACAATTCGTTCCTCATAAAGATTCCATTCGAGGCAAAGAGTGGACAAGGCCAGCTCGAAGTCAGCGAAGACTTGCTGTGAGCAGTGGAATCATAGATAACAGAACAATCGGAGATAAGAGATAGAGAGAGCGAGAGCGAGAGAGAGAGAGAGAGAGAGATACAAGGGCGAAAATCATAGCTGAACAAGGTCCGGCGCAGGACTCCAGGCCGGGGGAGGGTACAAAGTCGAAAAAATGAATTTTTCGGTCAAAAATCACCTTTCTTGTGGAAAAAGTGCCGTTTTTCAAGCAAAAAATGTTTCATCTGGGGGGGGGGGGGTTCAACGGAATTTTGAGCCGGCCGGGGGGGGGGGGGGGTACATCACGGCGCATGCGCCGCCCTGGTTCAGCACTGGCGAAAATTCGAGAAAGCTAATGGAGGGAGACTAACCGCAAAGTGGGACGAGTCGCAAAGCAAATCGTCTGCAGAACTTCCACCAAGCAGATGAGCCTCCAGAATACATCGAGAAATCTGGAGATATTCACAATATCAGTCTCTTCATTTCTGCCTCCTCTATTTCATTCCTTATTAATATAACGACCCACCCTTCTCGAAGGCCCCTTCAAATGCTTAGGCAGGAGAAGCCGAAGAAGTGCCATAGAAGCTGCCGTCTTTTCTCCGACAACAAGGAATTCCATGACGGTCCCCGCGTGCTCCACCACTGGCGGCACTCGCATTGCAGCAACCAAGGATGACAACTCAAGGGAGAACGATCAACTCTTTAGTTGTCAGACAAAGAGAAACCTTGCATGCCCGGTCATGCCAAAGTAGATTTGCAGGCTCCTCCGATTCCTTCTCTCTTTCTGCTCCTCTGCGTCGAGATCGCTTGCACGTTTGTGGCTAGAAGTCAATCAGGGATCGCGGGTGTAAACTGAGGAACTAATGTGAATTGAATGTGCATTACAGTACTTAAATAAAGGCAGTATTCTTTAGAACAGGGAAGAAATGAAAAGGAGGAACCTTCCGGATGTCTTGCCTTTCCTTCACTTGCTCTTCCTCCGATTCTTCCGTCTCCTGCAGCAGTAACTTTAAGCACACTGAAGAAAAAAAGAAGGGGCAACCACAAACCTGCAAATCCTCCAGCTTGAGATGGAGACAAACAATCTTGACCAAGATATGGAACTGGCAGAGAGACAGTTGGCACTTCCGTGCCTCGTCAACGAGAGGAGTGAGTTGGGTTGCGAGGGAGTACAGGGCCAGTGCTGCCTTCTCCGCCACTTCTCTCCGCACCCTGTGGCCTTCCATTAAAGACCGGAGACGAGACAGAACCTGAGGAGGAATGGCAACTGGTCACTCTCATTAACACAGCACAGACACTTCTCTTTATTCATCAGCATATTGGCAATCAGGCAGATTTACCTGTTGACGGGTGCCAGAGAGGGGGTGGCGGTGTTCTTCGTGTAACACGGCCCCAGCAGTGAATCGGTGAAGACAGCGGTCTTGGTCTCTTCTCTCGGTCAGAATGCCCTCCTCCTCATCAGTTTCTTCTTGTTTCTCACAATCCGGCCCTTCCAAACTTTTACTGGTCTTTTGTACTTCAGAGTCCCCGTCTTGCCTTGCCACTCCCTCTACTTCCAACTGCTTCTTGCTTGGTCTCCGAATTCTCTCTTCTGGCTCCTCTTCAAATATCGAGCCGCAATGTGATGGTGTGAAAAAGTGAGTCGACGAAGAACTCGAAGCCAAGCGACTATTGTTCGTACATTGCAGTAGCTTTGCTGACTCATTCATTCCCGCGACATTTGTACGCTGAAGTATGGTTACACATTATATAAAAAAAAAATTGTTTGGTGAAAAGTAGCAATACTTCGGAAAATACTTTGGAATAAATAATCTCGACAAAAAAATAAACTAACAGGGCGGAACCGGTGTTTAATTATCGATTGAGGAGAATGTCGCATCTCATCATCCACTTGATATTCTTCGAGTTCCACTTCCCTGGCCTTCTCCACTTCCCCCTCTCCTTCTGCTTCCAACTTCTGCTTTCTTCTTCTCTCCACTGGCATTCTCGCTCTTAACCGTGCATGGTATTTGATCTCATGAAGGGAAGACAACAAGATGAATCCCTACTCTGAGCAACGCGTAGTAGGAAAGACAAGCGACGGTCTTCTTCCCGAGAGAGCAGAAGAGTCTGAGTGTGGACGCGGCATAATCGGCTCGTTAATTCCCGTGGAATTTGAATTCTGAAGCAGTTTATTCATTAGAAGATATCTGAAAAACTAAAGAAAAAAACAAATTCGAATTCTGCCAAGTAAGCAGAAATATCTCGACAAAATAAATAAGCGAGCAAGAAGAATTGGGAGCGGACGTACAACCGAGACTCTCAGACGAACACAGGCCATGTTCACAACTATCACAACACGCGCGAGATGACTTCCGAAAAGCTCCGCCGCTTGTTTTGCAGTTTTGTTCCCCAAAAGAACCTGTCAAGGCACGCTGTATTAGGTTCTTTAATCCGAAGATCTTCTAAGTGGATTTCTACTAATAATAGAAATTATATTTGGGAACGGTTGCAAATGCTAACATGGCATGCCGCATTAAAAGTTCTCTGCTTCATATAAGGCGGCCACGGGTAGACTTCCACGGCATCTCTTAGAACTTGCTGGATGAGAATTGGATTGGCCAGTATCGGCTGCCTCTTGAGCTCTAAAAGCAGGCATCAGCGACATTTTTTAAAGTACGAAATATACCTTTAAAAGGAATGCCACCTGCTGTAGGCTGAAGACGAGTGAAGTGCCCATTGATAATTGACGTTTTAGCTTCAGATGAACAACTCGGAGAGGGAATCACATTTGCAGCTAGAGAAGGGGACGAATATCCCGACAACCCATTCCATAAATACAACCGACTCTTTCACAAAATCCGCCACAGACTTTAAGTAAATTCCAGGCCATAAATAAAGCTACTTGTGATATCTAAATTCAAAATTAACATCTCACTTTGATCGAATCCTACGATAGTGGTTTACAGTCGATTGCACATACAAACTCAGCTGGTCAGTTCTTAGGGAGGTTATCTTTATTGCTGCTGCCCATGATATCATGCCTTGGAAGAGTCTGAACAAGTAATTTCCATTAGTCAAACTAGATAAGATCGCATGCCGCAAGCACTGTTCATGATGTACACATAGCTTAAAAGCCGACTGCCTAGATAAATTTTCAGTCATCCTTCCTGGTTAAAGAAATCGAAAATTCGAGCGCTAGCGACATATTATCGAATGTACTCGCAATATTTAGCATGAATTAACTGCTTCCACCGTCCCCTCACTCATCCTTCCTTGGGGTTTAAGGCGCCCCAATTTAAGCTATGGATGTACAAAATAGCTAAAACCTAAAAACGAGCAGGAAAAACCTGACCTAGCCAGAATCGAGTGGACCACATATTGAATAGGAAGGACGGCAGATGTCTGAAGAGCAGAGTGGACGGCCCTGGATAGGATCTGTGGGTCGAGCGGCATCAGATCAGGCGGAACTTTAACTGTAAATCAATGATGCAGAAGTATAGTTAAATGTAGCACTAGAAGGGAAACAATTTCCCTGCATTCTCATAACATCTGATAATGGAGGGCACCAGGGACTAGGGAATAGAACTGCATGCAAACTAACAAGTAGGAAATTTCATCGCCTCACGAATGGGCGGAGTGGACTGCTCTGGCCCTGATCCAGTCTGGTCGTACCTTCTGACTCCACTCGTCACTGGCGCTGACCCCCCTACCGGCGGTCCTGTCTAGAATATTCCAGGGCATCAACAGAATTCTTCTTTGTACACACACCCCACGAGAAGTAAGCGAAACATCAACAAATACCGTATGCATCCGATGAGAATTGTATCCATTCTCGGTGTCCGTCGAAATTCTCGTTATACCCTGCCCTGAAGGTCCTCGTCTCTGCAGAATAAAAATACATATAAACCTTGAATATGTCTCAAAAAATTTTAATTGAGGCATTACAGCAGAAGCACCGCCTTAACCCCGAAAACACAAGATGTCTAGAGATAATTGCTGACAGAAAAAAAACTGACAACTAATCTGATGTTGCTAAGGCGATTCCATTTAGTACTACCAGAAGCATGCATCGATGGTGCTGGGTGAAAAGGGGCCGGTTGCGTTGCTCCGCTCGGCCATGGGGTGTCATGCATTTCATCGTTTTTGTTAAACATACTCAAGAGCAAACCTTCGAAAAATTAAATTAAACTTCAAACTTGCATATGGCACCAGCTCCTCCACAATCGTTAGATAATTTCGATAACGAATTCTCACAAAACAGTTTCACAGCGTGTACCCTCCTTATTAATATCCGAATTTCTGACACAAAGAGTTACCGTACCATCTGTGTGACTTTTTGATTGATTTTCAGGTCGTACAACGTATGGCAAAACCGCTTTAAGTATATTAAATAAATATACATGGTTAACTACGTTCTGCCGATTAAATACGTAATGCAAATCAATAAAAGATTTTGATATTAAATTTAAGAAAATTAAAAATACAGTTAAGCATTACGTCTTGAAAAGTGCTTGGGAACTAACAAAAGTGCACTTCTAAAAATATAAATATCGAAAGCCCCGAATACATTTTTAAGCGGAGTGAATTCATGAAATTCAGTAACCAACTCAATTTGTCGATCAACCGTTGAATTACAGCTGCGGTCTCTGCTTCATGGAATCCGTCGCATTCTCGAACTAGTAAAAAAAGGTGTACTCGTTGTCTAAATAATAAAAGTATAATTATGTAATTTAACGCACCTGAAACAAAATAAAAGAAAATTATTTATTTGAAATTAGCGGATTCTGGTTACCGTAATAATTTTTCCAGTTAGGACAATCGAGTATTCTTGGCTCGAGTGACTTGCTGAGCGGAGCAGAGGAGGGGCTTCATCAATCCCGCCCGTGTTTCTTCTGGCATGATTGCATATGTTTCAGTAGATGTTAGCCTGATAGTGCACTGACCGGATATCCGTGACAGTGATCGAGAGGAAGATTCTCAATAACATGTTCTCGTTGCTTTCAGAGGTTCGGGTAGGCGTCCTTAGCGGGCGGCTCTTTTGTCATCACAGGAAACAGATGGCTTTGAAGCGGATTCAGAAGGTTCGTCTGGTGGTTGCTTCATCTCTTACTTCTCTGAAAGCGCATTCGCCATCAGAAAGGGCAATATGGTCTTTACGTTCAAACACTAGGCTGGCGATTACCGGATCAGCTGGGAATGATGGATTGCCTTCATCGTACTTTCTCTGTAGTTTTTTTTTTAGATTCTCTGATTTTATTGAGTATTCTCTTGTCGAGCTATATCTGTTGCCCGTGTAGTTTCTTTTTAAACCTGGAACTTTCCATTGGATTTGGGAGTTGTGGAGCGCCTTGCGCGCAGTGGTTCACATGGTTCCCTGCGTACCAGCAGAAGTCTGGCACAAGCCGATTATTGGTTTCGAAATATTTTCTTCTGATAGTGTGCACCGCAGTGTTACTATTCCTCACCGAATTGGCTTGGTTTCCTGTTTTGTTGTTAAACTTCGAAGGACCCCGTAGTATTTGTATCTTGGAGTTGTTTAGTCGTGTACCATTGCCAGTCTGCGCGGGTGCATCAGGAATTCTTATAGGATAGTTCACATTGACCAGCAGCTAGTCGTCTAATAACTATTTGCTTCTTTCATCGAATGATTTTAAGTCAGTTGTTCTGTGAAGGAATGATACGAGAAATGGCTAGTTATGGGGTTGATTTGGTTGTTTACCTTTGCACTGAATGAGTCATTTGAGTAGTAACCGGCATCCAAAGTTCTGTGTCTATTTGAAGTATAACATTTTGGCAACTGAAATGCATTCGATCGATACTGGTTGAGTTCGAGTGAATTCTAAGCTTTCTCCTTTTTTTAAACGGAGATTTGGCGATTTTTTTTTAAATATGCGTTCTGGATCCCGTGGTCTTGCGAGAGTCATTGTCATTAATTCAAAATGAGTGTAGGTTGGGTACTTCTAGAATCCATAGGAATGTTTTAGGAGCGAAATAGAGAACTGAACTGTGTGTTGTATAGTGTTCATTTCAGGAGTTGCAAGATCTCGGACGCGACCCACCCGCACAGTGCAGCGCCGGCCCAGTTGGCGATGATCTCTTCCACTGGCAGGCAACCATCATGGGCCCGCCCGAGTCTCCGTATCAGGTGTGTCATACAACGGCAAGACAAGGAATTCGTTTCTCGTGTTTTTCTTGTTACGCAATATTATATTTATATTAGGGAATCAATATTTTTGTTATTAATTTTTGCTCGAAAGTCGTTCGATTCTTGACGTCTTTTTGTTATTTAGTCGGTCACCTTTTTAAGTAATGCGCAACTATAGGTTTTTCTAGAAAAAAAATAAGAGGGATTATGAAATTGGAGGTGTTTTTTTTTTTAGCTATTACGCTTTAATTTCTGTCGCGCTGGCTTTGTGGCTTTATCATGTAGTTTGTGCGGCCCAAGCGGCATTAGCATTTAAATATCGATTTAAAAAATTGAAATAAAGTTGAAGCGGAACGAACTGAACATCCATTGCAGGGCGGTGTCTTCTTCCTGACCATCCACTTCCCCACGGACTACCCATTCAAGCCACCGAAGGTCGCTTTCACTACTCGCATCTACCATCCCAACATCAATTCCAATGGCAGCATCTGTCTCGACATCCTTCGATCTCAATGGTCTCCCGCTCTCACAATTTCAAAAGGTGCTTGATTTCAGTTGTTTGCTCGTAATGTTTATTGAACATGGTTATCATGCGAAGGCTAACTTTTTTGCCCAGGAAAATTACTAGTTTTTGTTAAGCGGATGAAATAGGATGGGAAAGGTCATCTTTTGCCTTCAGTGCTGTTGTCGATCTGCTCGCTGCTCTGCGACCCGAATCCCGACGACCCCCTGGTTCCGGAGATTGCGCGAATCTACAAAACGGACAGGGAGCGATACAACCAACTGGCGAGGGAATGGACTCAGAAGTACGCGATGTAAGGGGATGCGGGTGCATTACCCATCTCAATCTCTTCCACTCACTCTTTCTCTTGTGGCTTGGCTTACCCTGCCAACCCTCCTCGTCAACCCTCTCATGATGTCTCTCTAAGTCTATATTGTAACTGTATTATATTATATTTTTGTAACGAATTATTGATCCGATGTATGTGAATGACTGAATTGATTTTGAGCCCGTTGTCTGCGAGAATGCGAGATTTGTGATTAAAAGGTACTTTCAAAAGTTTTAACCA
The DNA here is from genome assembly GCA_945643635.1 of Allodiplogaster sudhausi. NCBI lineage: Eukaryota > Metazoa > Nematoda > Chromadorea > Rhabditida > Diplogasteridae > Allodiplogaster > Allodiplogaster sudhausi. Next base: position 5,184,264 of record CALZFC010000020.1, read on the forward strand.
CACTCTTTGTGTTCTATGCAGTTTTTCTCGAGAAAAAAGCGTCTGGACGCTGCAAGCCTATCATTAGAGATATGACACAAGATGAGGTTGGACAGGGAATTGGCTTGCAGGGATGGATGTTCAGTTCGTTCCGCTCAGCACATTTGTTGATGCTTCTTTCTGGAGCGAAGTGAATAAGCGGAAGTTGAATGACTGGAAGTTGGACGAGTCGCCTGTTCCGATTACTGGAATTGTATCAATCTGTCAGTAAGAGGGAAGCTGGATGAGGAGTATGCAAGGGATGATCCTCTGCAGATGACTCCGCCAGAACTGAGAGCCGTATCTCATTTAGCCATGAGAGCTTTTTGGAGGAAACTTCGGGGGTTCGCGGTCATTTGGTTGTCTTCAACTTGCTAGAATCTTTTAAAAACATGGATAGAAAAGCGGAAGCGAATCGGATTGGTGCGAGGATTTGGGAAAAGATTACGAGTGGAGCATGGGCATCTGAGCCGGCTGCACTCAACACCTTCCTCTTCACCCTTTTTGTCGTTGGTTCCATGTGTCTCTTGTTGACATCTTGCCTCTTTTAATCCCTGCTGGAGTTTAGGATCTGAAGAAGTTCAAGTACACCTACTGGGTTTGCGTCCCTGCACCGGTTCTCACCGGATTGCGTCTTTCTAGTTCACCAAGACAGGTATTAATCTACTGTCTATGATCGTCGGTGTGTGCCAGAATGGACGATATCCATATTTCCCTCATGCTTTGTTAATGCTCAAAATTTGAAAATATACCCTGAATATTTTGAAATTAAGTATCTTTTGGTGGACATTTGGGGAGTTCTTCTGCTAGCTGACTGGTTAAGTTGCCCAACGGTGAAAGCGAGGAATTGCTCGGGCGATTGGATGGAAAAGGAGCTGGAGCGGGATTCTTGATTCCCCCTTCTGGAGAGACACTTCCTCCCTCCTCCATTTCTTCAACTTCCTCAGATACCCATACGGTTAGTGTTTGTGTTTCTAGAACTGTCTGTTATTTATATAAAGCATAAAATAGCATATTTCTGGAATCGCTTTCCCCTCCAAATAGCATGTCCATACTGTTACAGTATCGAAGTAGTGGTGACTGTTGAGGTTGTGGTTGCGGATGCGAGTACGGTAGCCGGTGTGCCTGGCTGGCTCTGCCGCAATGTCATCGCCGCCGTCTTCCGTTCGAGACCCGACTGGCGTGCTCTCAAGCTCATCTCGCTGCGTGCCGGACAGCCATCCTTCGAGTTCGACATTGGTGGGCTTTGAGGCGGCTTTCTCTGTTAACTTGTTCGTTTGTTGAAATAGCAGTGGATATTGCAAGCTTGCCGATTAGCTAGCCTGCGCCTTTGAGTGCTGGAAGAGAGAAGTCAACTGGAGCGGCAGCCCCCAGTGGCTGGCTGGGAGAGAGATGCGCGAGGTGCTCTGCAGCCACGCTCCGTCGACCTCAGCCACTCATTCCAGCCTGTCAAGTCAGCTCTTCGTCTTAGATCAGTGCTCAACCTTGCCTTTTGTACTGTATCAGAATAGAGTTTCAGATTAATGGAGGCGGCCGTGGATCTGAATGTCTCCCTCATGAAATGGCGCCTTGTGCCGGCACTGGAGACAAGTCGATTTAGCGAGCTGAAAGTGCTGCTTCTCGGTGCGGGCACTCTGGGATGCAATGTTGCACGCGCTCTGCTCGGCTGGGGCGTACGCACCTTTACATTCGTCGACAACTCTACCGTCTCCTACAGTAATCCAGTCAGGTTCGCAGTGTTGAAGACGATATTGTTGATGTTGAGAGAGAGAGAGTGAGTGAGAGAGAGAGAGAAGGAGTGAAAGCACAGAAGAGAGCGAATATCTACAGACAGTCGCTGAGCGAGTTTGCGGACGCAGAAGCTGGGCGATCGAAGGTGGAAGTGGCAGCTAGCGCCCTCAGAAGAATTTTTCCTTCCTGCCAAACCAGGGGTGTAAATCTGAGCATTCCCATGCCAGGACACACTGTTTCGCCTGCTGGTATTCTCTCTTTTCCTCTAACTTTCAATATCTAGTTCTTTTCGTTTCTCTCTCTCGCTCATTCTTTCTCTTTTCTCTTTCTCTTGCTATTCTGTGTCTCACTTCTCCCCATTTGTTCTTCCCTTCCTAAAATGTTGCTCTGTCAAAAGATGAGTCTGAATGCCTGGAGCGTGTGCATGAGCTGTCGTGCCTGATATCGTCGCACGACGTAGTCTTCCTTCTCCTGGACTCTCGGGAAGCTCGATGGCTTCCGACTCTTCTCGCCACTACTCAGAATAAGGTTTACTGATGAGACTTACTTAAGGCCATTGATTTCTTTGTATCATAAATTCCCCTCTTCTGCTTCGCTTGCTTCCGATTATTCCTTTCCTCTCAAGACAATTGCAATCATATTACACACTCTGTTTTAGTTTGCAATGAGCGTTGCACTTGGCTTCGACAACTACGTGGTTGTGAGGCACGGAGTGGGTGGAGAAGCAGCAGAGATGGCAAGGTCGTCGATGGAGGCTGGAGAAGGCCCTCCCGCACCTCCCTGTCCGCTGTCGTCCTCCCCCGTGTCTGCTGCCCGCCTAGCCTGCTACTTCTGCAGTGACGTCACAGCCCCTGGGAACTCTCAGTGGGACCGCACCCTTGACCAGGCATGCACCGTTGCGCGGCCCGGCCTGTCCTTCATGGCTGCGGGCGTGGCGGTCGAGTTGCTTGCATCCTGTCTCCAAAGTCATCCGTACCCTCCCCCTGCGCCCGCCAACTCGGACCAGGATGAACCGGCCGGGCTGCTAGGAACCGCGCCTCATCAGGTGAGTTAACACAAGATTAACTATCAAAGAATGCCTCCCCTCATTCCCAGTGGATGCAAATTGTCTTTCCAATTGAGAATAGTACTGCTTAGGTGCGTGGCTGGCTACACCGCTTCTCGCAGCTGGCGGCATGCGTCGGCCGCTTCGACCGCTGCGTGGCGTGCGGCCCGCGCGTCACCGCGGCCCTCACGGAACGCGGCCCGAGACTCGTGATCGATGTGTGCAATGAACCGACTCTTCTCGAGAAGATTGCCGGGCTGGACGAGCTTCACGCTTCCGTCGACGACATCAACATTGATCTGAGTGATAACGAGAGCAGTCTCATAAGTGTGTGAGGGGGGGGGGAGGGGGGAGAGATTGAGTGACTTGCACTGCACTTCATATCCAACGCTTATTCTGAATATTTCTATCTTCTGCTCAATTTTCAGGGAATATTTTTTTTCTGGGAGAATTTCTTAGGTCATTTAGAATTCAATTATATGCCGTAGAGATTTAAATTCTATGGTGGAGATGTGTAATTTCTATAAGTTTTGAAAATCGAAAACATTTTCCTTGGCGCTGAAATTCTGTATGTACATAATGCACATATTGTTCATTTAATTGTGAATGCAAACGATGAAGAATTTCGTAACGCTATTAGGTTGACACTTCATCAGATTCTACTACAGACATTTCTAGCCGTGTTTTTCTTGTTACGCAATATTATATTTATATTAGGGAATCAATATTTTTGTTATTAATTTTTGCTCGAAAGTCGTTCGATTCTTGACGTCTTTTTGTTATTTAGTCGGTCACCTTTTTAAGTAATGCGCAACTATAGGTTTTTCTAGAAAAAAAATAAGAGGGATTATGAAATTGGAGGTGTTTTTTTTTTTAGCTATTACGCTTTAATTTCTGTCGCGCTGGCTTTGTGGCTTTATCATGTAGTTTGTGCGGCCCAAGCGGCATTAGCATTTAAATATCGATTTAAAAAATTGAAATAAAGTTGAAGCGGAACGAACTGAACATCCATTGCAGGGCGGTGTCTTCTTCCTGACCATCCACTTCCCCACGGACTACCCATTCAAGCCACCGAAGGTCGCTTTCACTACTCGCATCTACCATCCCAACATCAATTCCAATGGCAGCATCTGTCTCGACATCCTTCGATCTCAATGGTCTCCCGCTCTCACAATTTCAAAAGGTGCTTGATTTCAGTTGTTTGCTCGTAATGTTTATTGAACATGGTTATCATGCGAAGGCTAACTTTTTTGCCCAGGAAAATTACTAGTTTTTGTTAAGCGGATGAAATAGGATGGGAAAGGTCATCTTTTGCCTTCAGTGCTGTTGTCGATCTGCTCGCTGCTCTGCGACCCGAATCCCGACGACCCCCTGGTTCCGGAGATTGCGCGAATCTACAAAACGGACAGGGAGCGATACAACCAACTGGCGAGGGAATGGACTCAGAAGTACGCGATGTAAGGGGATGCGGGTGCATTACCCATCTCAATCTCTTCCACTCACTCTTTCTCTTGTGGCTTGGCTTACCCTGCCAACCCTCCTCGTCAACCCTCTCATGATGTCTCTCTAAGTCTATATTGTAACTGTATTATATTATATTTTTGTAACGAATTATTGATCCGATGTATGTGAATGACTGAATTGATTTTGAGCCCGTTGTCTGCGAGAATGCGAGATTTGTGATTAAAAGGTACTTTCAAAAGTTTTAACCACACTCTTTGTGTTCTATGCAGTTTTTCTCGAGAAAAAAGCGTCTGGACGCTGCAAGCCTATCATTAGAGATATGACACAAGATGAGGTTGGACAGGGAATTGGCTTGCAGGGATGGATGTTCAGTTCGTTCCGCTCAGCACATTTGTTGATGCTTCTTTCTGGAGCGAAGTGAATAAGCGGAAGTTGAATGACTGGAAGTTGGACGAGTCGCCTGTTCCGATTACTGGAATTGTATCAATCTGTCAGTAAGAGGGAAGCTGGATGAGGAGTATGCAAGGGATGATCCTCTGCAGATGACTCCGCCAGAACTGAGAGCCGTATCTCATTTAGCCATGAGAGCTTTTTGGAGGAAACTTCGGGGGTTCGCGGTCATTTGGTTGTCTTCAACTTGCTAGAATCTTTTAAAAACATGGATAGAAAAGCGGAAGCGAATCGGATTGGTGCGAGGATTTGGGAAAAGATTACGAGTGGAGCATGGGCATCTGAGCCGGCTGCACTCAACACCTTCCTCTTCACCCTTTTTGTCGTTGGTTCCATGTGTCTCTTGTTGACATCTTGCCTCTTTTAATCCCTGCTGGAGTTTAGGATCTGAAGAAGTTCAAGTACACCTACTGGGTTTGCGTCCCTGCACCGGTTCTCACCGGATTGCGTCTTTCTAGTTCACCAAGACAGGTATTAATCTACTGTCTATGATCGTCGGTGTGTGCCAGAATGGACGATATCCATATTTCCCTCATGCTTTGTTAATGCTCAAAATTTGAAAATATACCCTGAATATTTTGAAATTAAGTATCTTTTGGTGGACATTTGGGGAGTTCTTCTGCTAGCTGACTGGTTAAGTTGCCCAACGGTGAAAGCGAGGAATTGCTCGGGCGATTGGATGGAAAAGGAGCTGGAGCGGGATTCTTGATTCCCCCTTCTGGAGAGACACTTCCTCCCTCCTCCATTTCTTCAACTTCCTCAGATACCCATACGGTTAGTGTTTGTGTTTCTAGAACTGTCTGTTATTTATATAAAGCATAAAATAGCATATTTCTGGAATCGCTTTCCCCTCCAAATAGCATGTCCATACTGTTACAGTATCGAAGTAGTGGTGACTGTTGAGGTTGTGGTTGCGGATGCGAGTACGGTAGCCGGTGTGCCTGGCTGGCTCTGCCGCAATGTCATCGCCGCCGTCTTCCGTTCGAGACCCGACTGGCGTGCTCTCAAGCTCATCTCGCTGCGTGCCGGACAGCCATCCTTCGAGTTCGACATTGGTGGGCTTTGAGGCGGCTTTCTCTGTTAACTTGTTCGTTTGTTGAAATAGCAGTGGATATTGCAAGCTTGCCGATTAGCTAGCCTGCGCCTTTGAGTGCTGGAAGAGAGAAGTCAACTGGAGCGGCAGCCCCCAGTGGCTGGCTGGGAGAGAGATGCGCGAGGTGCTCTGCAGCCACGCTCCGTCGACCTCAGCCACTCATTCCAGCCTGTCAAGTCAGCTCTTCGTCTTAGATCAGTGCTCAACCTTGCCTTTTGTACTGTATCAGAATAGAGTTTCAGATTAATGGAGGCGGCCGTGGATCTGAATGTCTCCCTCATGAAATGGCGCCTTGTGCCGGCACTGGAGACAAGTCGATTTAGCGAGCTGAAAGTGCTGCTTCTCGGTGCGGGCACTCTGGGATGCAATGTTGCACGCGCTCTGCTCGGCTGGGGCGTACGCACCTTTACATTCGTCGACAACTCTACCGTCTCCTACAGTAATCCAGTCAGGTTCGCAGTGTTGAAGACGATATTGTTGATGTTGAGAGAGAGAGAGTGAGTGAGAGAGAGAGAGAAGGAGTGAAAGCACAGAAGAGAGCGAATATCTACAGACAGTCGCTGAGCGAGTTTGCGGACGCAGAAGCTGGGCGATCGAAGGTGGAAGTGGCAGCTAGCGCCCTCAGAAGAATTTTTCCTTCCTGCCAAACCAGGGGTGTAAATCTGAGCATTCCCATGCCAGGACACACTGTTTCGCCTGCTGGTATTCTCTCTTTTCCTCTAACTTTCAATATCTAGTTCTTTTCGTTTCTCTCTCTCGCTCATTCTTTCTCTTTTCTCTTTCTCTTGCTATTCTGTGTCTCACTTCTCCCCATTTGTTCTTCCCTTCCTAAAATGTTGCTCTGTCAAAAGATGAGTCTGAATGCCTGGAGCGTGTGCATGAGCTGTCGTGCCTGATATCGTCGCACGACGTAGTCTTCCTTCTCCTGGACTCTCGGGAAGCTCGATGGCTTCCGACTCTTCTCGCCACTACTCAGAATAAGGTTTACTGATGAGACTTACTTAAGGCCATTGATTTCTTTGTATCATAAATTCCCCTCTTCTGCTTCGCTTGCTTCCGATTATTCCTTTCCTCTCAAGACAATTGCAATCATATTACACACTCTGTTTTAGTTTGCAATGAGCGTTGCACTTGGCTTCGACAACTACGTGGTTGTGAGGCACGGAGTGGGTGGAGAAGCAGCAGAGATGGCAAGGTCGTCGATGGAGGCTGGAGAAGGCCCTCCCGCACCTCCCTGTCCGCTGTCGTCCTCCCCCGTGTCTGCTGCCCGCCTAGCCTGCTACTTCTGCAGTGACGTCACAGCCCCTGGGAACTCTCAGTGGGACCGCACCCTTGACCAGGCATGCACCGTTGCGCGGCCCGGCCTGTCCTTCATGGCTGCGGGCGTGGCGGTCGAGTTGCTTGCATCCTGTCTCCAAAGTCATCCGTACCCTCCCCCTGCGCCCGCCAACTCGGACCAGGATGAACCGGCCGGGCTGCTAGGAACCGCGCCTCATCAGGTGAGTTAACACAAGATTAACTATCAAAGAATGCCTCCCCTCATTCCCAGTGGATGCAAATTGTCTTTCCAATTGAGAATAGTACTGCTTAGGTGCGTGGCTGGCTACACCGCTTCTCGCAGCTGGCGGCATGCGTCGGCCGCTTCGACCGCTGCGTGGCGTGCGGCCCGCGCGTCACCGCGGCCCTCACGGAACGCGGCCCGAGACTCGTGATCGATGTGTGCAATGAACCGACTCTTCTCGAGAAGATTGCCGGGCTGGACGAGCTTCACGCTTCCGTCGACGACATCAACATTGATCTGAGTGATAACGAGAGCAGTCTCATAAGTGTGTGAGGGGGGGGGGAGGGGGGAGAGATTGAGTGACTTGCACTGCACTTCATATCCAACGCTTATTCTGAATATTTCTATCTTCTGCTCAATTTTCAGGGAATATTTTTTTTCTGGGAGAATTTCTTAGGTCATTTAGAATTCAATTATATGCCGTAGAGATTTAAATTCTATGGTGGAGATGTGTAATTTCTATAAGTTTTGAAAATCGAAAACATTTTCCTTGGCGCTGAAATTCTGTATGTACATAATGCACATATTGTTCATTTAATTGTGAATGCAAACGATGAAGAATTTCGTAACGCTATTAGGTTGACACTTCATCAGATTCTACTACAGACATTTCTAGCCGTGTTTTTCTTGTTACGCAATATTATATTTATATTAGGGAATCAATATTTTTGTTATTAATTTTTGCTCGAAAGTCGTTCGATTCTTGACGTCTTTTTGTTATTTAGTCGGTCACCTTTTTAAGTAATGCGCAACTATAGGTTTTTCTAGAAAAAAAATAAGAGGGATTATGAAATTGGAGGTGTTTTTTTTTTAGCTATTACGCTTTAATTTCTGTCGCGCTGGCTTTGTGGCTTTATCATGTAGTTTGTGCGGCCCAAGCGGCATTAGCATTTAAATATCGATTTAAAAAATTGAAATAAAGTTGAAGCGGAACGAACTGAACATCCATTGCAGGGCGGTGTCTTCTTCCTGACCATCCACTTCCCCACGGACTACCCATTCAAGCCACCGAAGGTCGCTTTCACTACTCGCATCTACCATCCCAACATCAATTCCAATGGCAGCATCTGTCTCGACATCCTTCGATCTCAATGGTCTCCCGCTCTCACAATTTCAAAAGGTGCTTGATTTCAGTTGTTTGCTCGTAATGTTTATTGAACATGGTTATCATGCGAAGGCTAACTTTTTTGCCCAGGAAAATTACTAGTTTTTGTTAAGCGGATGAAATAGGATGGGAAAGGTCATCTTTTGCCTTCAGTGCTGTTGTCGATCTGCTCGCTGCTCTGCGACCCGAATCCCGACGACCCCCTGGTTCCGGAGATTGCGCGAATCTACAAAACGGACAGGGAGCGATACAACCAACTGGCGAGGGAATGGACTCAGAAGTACGCGATGTAAGGGGATGCGGGTGCATTACCCATCTCAATCTCTTCCACTCACTCTTTCTCTTGTGGCTTGGCTTACCCTGCCAACCCTCCTCGTCAACCCTCTCATGATGTCTCTCTAAGTCTATATTGTAACTGTATTATATTATATTTTTGTAACGAATTATTGATCCGATGTATGTGAATGACTGAATTGATTTTGAGCCCGTTGTCTGCGAGAATGCGAGATTTGTGATTAAAAGGTACTTTCAAAAGTTTTAACCACACTCTTTGTGTTCTATGCAGTTTTTCTCGAGAAAAAAGCGTCTGGACGCTGCAAGCCTATCATTAGAGATATGACACAAGATGAGGTTGGACAGGGAATTGGCTTGCAGGGATGGATGTTCAGTTCGTTCCGCTCAGCACATTTGTTGATGCTTCTTTCTGGAGCGAAGTGAATAAGCGGAAGTTGAATGACTGGAAGTTGGACGAGTCGCCTGTTCCGATTACTGGAATTGTATCAATCTGTCAGTAAGAGGGAAGCTGGATGAGGAGTATGCAAGGGATGATCCTCTGCAGATGACTCCGCCAGAACTGAGAGCCGTATCTCATTTAGCCATGAGAGCTTTTTGGAGGAAACTTCGGGGGTTCGCGGTCATTTGGTTGTCTTCAACTTGCTAGAATCTTTTAAAAACATGGATAGAAAAGCGGAAGCGAATCGGATTGGTGCGAGGATTTGGGAAAAGATTACGAGTGGAGCATGGGCATCTGAGCCGGCTGCACTCAACACCTTCCTCTTCACCCTTTTTGTCGTTGGTTCCATGTGTCTCTTGTTGACATCTTGCCTCTTTTAATCCCTGCTGGAGTTTAGGATCTGAAGAAGTTCAAGTACACCTACTGGGTTTGCGTCCCTGCACCGGTTCTCACCGGATTGCGTCTTTCTAGTTCACCAAGACAGGTATTAATCTACTGTCTATGATCGTCGGTGTGTGCCAGAATGGACGATATCCATATTTCCCTCATGCTTTGTTAATGCTCAAAATTTGAAAATATACCCTGAATATTTTGAAATTAAGTATCTTTTGGTGGACATTTGGGGAGTTCTTCTGCTAGCTGACTGGTTAAGTTGCCCAACGGTGAAAGCGAGGAATTGCTCGGGCGATTGGATGGAAAAGGAGCTGGAGCGGGATTCTTGATTCCCCCTTCTGGAGAGACACTTCCTCCCTCCTCCATTTCTTCAACTTCCTCAGATACCCATACGGTTAGTGTTTGTGTTTCTAGAACTGTCTGTTATTTATATAAAGCATAAAATAGCATATTTCTGGAATCGCTTTCCCCTCCAAATAGCATGTCCATACTGTTACAGTATCGAAGTAGTGGTGACTGTTGAGGTTGTGGTTGCGGATGCGAGTACGGTAGCCGGTGTGCCTGGCTGGCTCTGCCGCAATGTCATCGCCGCCGTCTTCCGTTCGAGACCCGACTGGCGTGCTCTCAAGCTCATCTCGCTGCGTGCCGGACAGCCATCCTTCGAGTTCGACATTGGTGGGCTTTGAGGCGGCTTTCTCTGTTAACTTGTTCGTTTGTTGAAATAGCAGTGGATATTGCAAGCTTGCCGATTAGCTAGCCTGCGCCTTTGAGTGCTGGAAGAGAGAAGTCAACTGGAGCGGCAGCCCCCAGTGGCTGGCTGGGAGAGAGATGCGCGAGGTGCTCTGCAGCCACGCTCCGTCGACCTCAGCCACTCATTCCAGCCTGTCAAGTCAGCTCTTCGTCTTAGATCAGTGCTCAACCTTGCCTTTTGTACTGTATCAGAATAGAGTTTCAGATTAATGGAGGCGGCCGTGGATCTGAATGTCTCCCTCATGAAATGGCGCCTTGTGCCGGCACTGGAGACAAGTCGATTTAGCGAGCTGAAAGTGCTGCTTCTCGGTGCGGGCACTCTGGGATGCAATGTTGCACGCGCTCTGCTCGGCTGGGGCGTACGCACCTTTACATTCGTCGACAACTCTACCGTCTCCTACAGTAATCCAGTCAGGTTCGCAGTGTTGAAGACGATATTGTTGATGTTGAGAGAGAGAGAGTGAGTGAGAGAGAGAGAGAAGGAGTGAAAGCACAGAAGAGAGCGAATATCTACAGACAGTCGCTGAGCGAGTTTGCGGACGCAGAAGCTGGGCGATCGAAGGTGGAAGTGGCAGCTAGCGCCCTCAGAAGAATTTTTCCTTCCTGCCAAACCAGGGGTGTAAATCTGAGCATTCCCATGCCAGGACACACTGTTTCGCCTGCTGGTATTCTCTCTTTTCCTCTAACTTTCAATATCTAGTTCTTTTCGTTTCTCTCTCTCGCTCATTCTTTCTCTTTTCTCTTTCTCTTGCTATTCTGTGTCTCACTTCTCCCCATTTGTTCTTCCCTTCCTAAAATGTTGCTCTGTCAAAAGATGAGTCTGAATGCCTGGAGCGTGTGCATGAGCTGTCGTGCCTGATATCGTCGCACGACGTAGTCTTCCTTCTCCTGGACTCTCGGGAAGCTCGATGGCTTCCGACTCTTCTCGCCACTACTCAGAATAAGGTTTACTGATGAGACTTACTTAAGGCCATTGATTTCTTTGTATCATAAATTCCCCTCTTCTGCTTCGCTTGCTTCCGATTATTCCTTTCCTCTCAAGACAATTGCAATCATATTACACACTCTGTTTTAGTTTGCAATGAGCGTTGCACTTGGCTTCGACAACTACGTGGTTGTGAGGCACGGAGTGGGTGGAGAAGCAGCAGAGATGGCAAGGTCGTCGATGGAGGCTGGAGAAGGCCCTCCCGCACCTCCCTGTCCGCTGTCGTCCTCCCCCGTGTCTGCTGCCCGCCTAGCCTGCTACTTCTGCAGTGACGTCACAGCCCCTGGGAACTCTCAGTGGGACCGCACCCTTGACCAGGCATGCACCGTTGCGCGGCCCGGCCTGTCCTTCATGGCTGCGGGCGTGGCGGTCGAGTTGCTTGCATCCTGTCTCCAAAGTCATCCGTACCCTCCCCCTGCGCCCGCCAACTCGGACCAGGATGAACCGGCCGGGCTGCTAGGAACCGCGCCTCATCAGGTGAGTTAACACAAGATTAACTATCAAAGAATGCCTCCCCTCATTCCCAGTGGATGCAAATTGTCTTTCCAATTGAGAATAGTACTGCTTAGGTGCGTGGCTGGCTACACCGCTTCTCGCAGCTGGCGGCATGCGTCGGCCGCTTCGACCGCTGCGTGGCGTGCGGCCCGCGCGTCACCGCGGCCCTCACGGAACGCGGCCCGAGACTCGTGATCGATGTGTGCAATGAACCGACTCTTCTCGAGAAGATTGCCGGGCTGGACGAGCTTCACGCTTCCGTCGACGACATCAACATTGATCTGAGTGATAACGAGAGCAGTCTCATAAGTGTGTGAGGGGGGGGGGGGGGGGGAGGGGGGAGAGATTGAGTGACTTGCACTGCACTTCATATCCAACGCTTATTCTGAATATTTCTATCTTCTGCTCAATTTTCAGGGAATATTTTTTTTCTGGGAGAATTTCTTAGGTCATTTTGAATTCAATTATATGCCGTAGAGATTTAAATTCTATGGTGGAGATGTGTAATTTCTATAAGTTTTGAAAATCGAAAACATTTTCCTTGGCGCTGAAATTCTGTATGTACATAATGCACATATTGTTCATTTAATTGTGAATGCAAACGATGAAGAATTTCGTAACGCTATTAGGTTGACACTTCATCAGATTCTACTACAGACATTTCTAGCCGTATTTTTATTATGGGTGTCACGACTGCCAAATGTAGACAGGATCCTCCAGAAAACGCTTAAAATCATATAATTTTCGGACACACATTTTAACAAATCACCCATGTACCATCCGGTTCATCTTTGATGCCAGAGTTAATTTAAACACTGATATTTATTTTGGTTTCTTGGTGAGCGATGGAATATGTTTAAATAACCAATATCTGGCGAGGCATTGCGAGGCTAACTCACAGATGTTCATTCAGACGAGCTCCATGTCATCCCGTAATATTCTACATACAACGCCAACAGATTTTCCTTCTTGTTGTTTGGCTCCAGCCACATTTGAATTTTCAAATGGAAACAACAAATCTTCCAGCGAAGACAGATGGAATTTGCTTCTCACATCAAGCTGTTCCTCCTTCCCTTTCCCCTTCTTTCTCCCCCGATTCCCTCCTGGCTAATCACCAAGCATACTTTCAATGGCTCTGCTCACCACATTCCGGCCATTCTGAGTAGCGTGATTTGCTAAGTGGAATGCGGCGTCGATGCAGAAGAAATGAGGGTAGAAAAGAGATAGAAAGACTAGAGAGAGAGTGATAGAAGAGAGAGAGAGAATACGAGAGAGAGAGAGAGAGAGAGAGAGAGAGAGAGAAAGAGAGACTAGTTGGAAGTGCATGTCCGGTCGTAAAGGTGACAGGGCATGTCACAAAAGTAGGATAATGGCATGACTTCATCATGGAGCAATGTCTTCGCTCTCTTTTACTGCGAGGACACATTCTCGTTGACCACTGCAACCACCTTGGAACTTCCCTCGGGTGGGGAAAGTAGCGACTAGCTTATCTCTCTCTCTCACCCTCTCTCTCTCTACGTCTCTCTCCCTCACTTTCTTCGCTCTATCATCCTCCCAGTCTCCCCACGGCCCGTATTCTTTCATTTTCGGAAGGAATTTTTGCAGTGCAGTCGTGCGCCTCCTGAGGCGGCCTGCAAAAAATTTCATATTCTTTTATCTGTGCCCAATTCCATCTACACGTTCATCACTCGGATTCCCCTTTCTTCTCCTTCACTCTCTGTCATTCACTTCTCTCCCACTTTCTATCTCTCTCTCCCCATCCCTCTCTCCCCCCCCCCATCTCTCCCTTTCTCTCTCTCTCTCTCTCTCTCTCTCTCTCTCTCTCTCTCTCTTTCTGTCGTTTTCTTATTCCATCGCTCTCTCTCTCTCTTCAATACTTCGTTCTCTCCCCGTCTCTCGCAATCTGAATTGTCCCTTTCCTTCCATGTGATGTGAGAGGGAAGAAGTGGTGAATGTTTAGTGGAGCCGAGAGTTGGCAGCTGCTAACACCGAGGATTGATGTCCCGTAGGAGACGTCTTCGCTTGAATTACCGAAGCGTGGATGAAGAGCGCAAGGAACAAGCAGAAGAAGAAGCTTCTTGCCCTTCTCTTCTGATTCTCATCCTGTCTCTCCGTATCCATCTCTCTCTCCTTCCGCTCTCTCTCCCTCTCTCTCTCCCTCTCTCTCTCCCTCTCTCTCTCCCTCCCTCTCTCTCTCTCTCTCTCTCTCTCTCTCTCTCTCTTCTGTTCTGTTTCCAACACACGGACAAGCAGGCCAAGCAGGCTGCATTTATTCATTGTCTGCATTGACTGTTGTCAATGGCTTCCTATTCCGACTCCGACGACAAATGAATTCAACACCGATTTTCGTTGCACATTTAAACGGAGAAAATTAGCATGGCCTTTTTATGAGCCCTTATGTCTCTAGTTTGGTCTATCAAATACCACTGGTTGCTTTGTATTAGATATACGAAAATATTAGGAGTTTACATATGTATGTCTGTTGATATGGATGGTGAATAACGTAAACAACGTTTGAGAATTTCTGCCATCATCGCGTTCTCGTTCTTTATCTAACCAGACGCAAGAAGCAAACGTCGCAGATTCAGAAAGCTCTAAATATGACAACTCTAAACATGTACTGGTGCGCGCACGCCCACGCCACGGAACAGCGCAGTCCCGATTGCCTCCCCCGCAAATCCCAGCATGTCATTGCTAGATCTCTTTGTCATGGAAATCAGTTCTAAACCTCATTCCCTTATTATATTTAATTCCCCAAGAACTGATAAGTCACTCATTCCCATATTCTTGTGGCAATTCTTCTTTCTTTTCATTTGTTTTCCCCCACATGTTCCACCCGTGTCATGCACAGTGTTGTTATGACCCAGTATGATGTAACAGAATCTAGCTTGCGGCGCTAACACTAGACCCTGTGCCACTCGTTCACTTTGCTGGTTTAGACATCCAAGTTTGAGGTGTCTCAGGATAAACAAGTCTCTCGCATCTCGGCCCACGCAACACAGGATCCGCACCGAGGGATCTCCGCGGCACGACAGTGCCGCCTCTGCTGAGGGGAGCAGAGAAGAACCAGGACGAACCTGGTTGAACCCCACAGCTGGTGCGAGTGCACGCTGGAGGGAAGAGGGCACCGAGGTGACCCTTTGGTCTGGACGGAAGCCCAGGCACGTCAGCTCCCCGGTCATATCCATTGACTTTCCGTCACATGGGGGCCGAACCGGGATCCTGAGGAGCTGAGCCGAGACGCCAAACTGTTGATTCCGTCGGAGTGAATTTTTGCCAAGAAAGCAAAACTGTTGTTTCGGGCATGGTTCTTCCCGCTGTAAGGCTTCTCCGCTCCGTACGGCTATCCGGTGCTGAAGAGACTTTGTTAGTATTGCGGGAATCTATAAACGTGGCGCATCATCACTGTTTCTGGCCCAGTGAAACCAGCGCATCCGTTGCAGCATATTGCTGACCCACAGCGAGCCAGCCCCACTTCAAGGCAGCCACATCATGGTGGACCAGCCCTGCCTTCCTGGCTCGAATTCAAGCGATCACGAGTGACTCGCTAATTGAGGCTTGAGGCTAAGAACTCGTGAATCTGCTTTTACGAATGGGGCATCCTGCTTATCATCCCCATTCGTCGACAGTTCTCTGGTCAACTACAATCTTCTCGAATCATGGTCGCCGGCAAAATCGCAAGCGAGGCGGCACCAGACCGAACCAGAGCAACGACAACTTTATCGAGAAGTCCTCGCAGTACCTGACATATGAGGATTGATGATCAACCGAGAACCCATTATCCAAGGAGGCCACAATTAGCATTTTTGCTAGAATTGTGCTATGTATTTTGCCTCATCTTCTCGGTCTACATCTCATTATTGCCACACTTCATCACACAAACACGAGCCATGCTCGTCGAGTGACTGACTCCCCCAAAACCTCTTTCTTTGTCGCTGTCGGGGCGCCAGCTACTGCCCCAGGGGGGATGTCATGGAAATCAGTTCCAAACCTCATTCCCTTATTATATTTAATTCCCCAAGAACTGATAAGTCACTCATTCCCATATTCTTGTGGCAATTCTTCTTTCTTTTCATTTGTTTTCCCCCACATGTTCCACCCCCCCCCCCCTTCGTGTCATGCACAGTGTTGTTATGACCCAGTATGATGTAACAGAATCTAGCTTGCGGCGCTAACACTAGACCTGCGCCACTCGTTCACTTTGCTGGTTTAGACACCCAAGTTTGAGGTGTCTGAGGATAAACAAGTCTCCCGACATGTCGGCCCACGCAACACAGGATCCGCACCGAGGGATCTCCGGGGCACGACAGTGCCGCCTCTGCTGAGGGGAGCAGAGAAGAGCCAGAGGAGAGCCTCTGGCTGAGCGCAACAGCGCACCTCTGCTGAGGGGAGCAGAGAAGAACCAGGACGAACCTGGTTGAACCCCACAGCTGGTGCGAGTGCACGATGGAGGGAAGAGGGCACCGAGGTGACCCTTTGGGCTGGACGGAAGCCCAGGCACGTCAGCTCCCCGGTCATATCCATTGACTTTCCGTCACATCTTCTTAAGACGCTCTTCTAGACGCCAAAGGTGTCAAGTTTCATGATGTCAACGAATGGGTGGAAGAGGGAAGAGAAGATGCTTGGTTGGATTTAAGCCTTGTCCATCGGAACAAATCTGACCATGAATGAAGCAGCATTGTCGCCTGAGAAATGGCATCTTGACATAAACGCTCGTAGTCAGATGAGTATAAGTAGTATACGAAAAGTGCATGGGATGAACCCTTGAACCGATGAGAAGAAGCCGATTCGGAGGCCAATCTCCTTTATTCCCTTCCCCTGAATCCGTCCGAAGACTCTCCGCTTCCTTCGGCCTTCTCCTTCTTCGTTTGACGACTGCGGGGGCTCTCGTAAACTTGTCCTAAGAAGATCGTTTTGGGAGAGCTTCCACCAATATACGCCATGTCATCTTTTCACTTCTATCCACCAGTGTACTGGAGGAAAGGGAGAATGTGTAGCAGGAGGATAAGAGGAAAAGAATGGGAGAAGGAGATAGAGAAGGACGATGAATGAGGGTATATTCACTGAAAGCCACTAAATATGCAATTTCATACAATTTGTAGTGAAGAAAAAGGAATTGCCAAAATCTCTAGCCAAAATCATGAAAAAGACACAGGATTAAAAAGAATGGGTGATAGGGATGGAAATCTGAGTCAAGAAGGAGAGCAGGAAATCGGAAAGAGGAAGGCGAGAGTGAGACAGAGATAAAAAGGAAGAGAGGAACAGAAAGGGACAAACTTTAAGCGGTGTCTTGTGCACTCTGTCTAGTATGCAAATAAGTTTCTTTCTTTGTCAACCACTGTGGCCGTGCAGACGTGGACAGACGAACAATCCCTTCGTTGGTTTGTGATCATCTTCCCTCTCCACTCTCTCTCTCTCCTCTCTCTCTCTCTGTCTCCCTTTCTTTGTCTCTCTATATGTCTCTCACTCTCGGTCGCCTTAATTTATCTCATCTCTCTTCCAAGCTTTTATACCTCCCGAAGTCCGTAATCAGTAACGTTTTATTTTCCGGCTATTATTTAAAAAAAATGCAAATATTGTCAAAATGCGCATAACTCGAAAGGCAGTTTATCCGCACGATTTCCATTGCACACATTTCAAGTGTAGGCATAATAACTGACAACTGAAAAAGTAGCAAAAAAGGTAACAAGATGGAGATGTAGAGTGAGCGAGAGATTCTAGAGATACTGAGAGAAGAGAGAGAGTGAAATATACAGTAAGGGAATTGAGGATGAGGAGAGAGAGTGCGAGAGAGAGAGAGAGAGAGAGAGATCAGCCGAGCCGGATGAAGCTTGCCTTTCGCTTGAGAGGGCGATCAAAGAAGTCGGCTGATCGCTTGCCGAATCGGATGAAGGAGGCCTTCCTCTTGGCCATGGCAAGGTCGTTGTCTTCCGGAACGGTCTCCTGGAGGGCTGCCCTCAGAGCATCCTCCTGCAGCAGACGCTCCTCTTCTGCGCACAGCAACTGCATCATTCCTCCCGGACGCGCGAACTCGCATGGCAGTCGGGCGACTGCCTCCTCGTCTTCGGCTGCCACTGCCGGCTGTTGTGGACTCTCAAACTGATTTACTTTACATTCATTGAAGTTATCTTCATTTCATAATCCATCTTTCAAACAAAAAGACTTGGTTGCTTTTAGCCCCACAGAAGCGAGCATGAATCACACAGAAGATTAATGGACAAAAGACTTGTTATGATTGCTAAGTCGGTTCCTGGTTTGTGATCGCACTCCGAGTGAACGAGCATAGCATGCCGTACATAATCATTTTACTCCGTTTCACTCCCGAAGAACGGTTGCGTGACTACGAATCTCTAATAGAGGAAGGCAAGAAAAGGTGCACTTTGCCTTCCGGCGCTGAGAATTCGGAAGCGAACGCCACAAAAACTGTAGCGGACACTCTTTCGGGCCATTTTTAATTGGAGATTTATTCGTTGTCTTCCTTTACATATCGTTCTGCTCTGTGCTCTTCGCTGCAGCTGGATTAAACAAAGAAAAACAGCAGATTTATTTTATTTCTGCGTTTGGGGTCTTTAATAAGGTTAATCAACATATTCATTTTCGAGAGAGCACTTTTCCTTGGTGTTTGATTCGATCGCTCCTATCATAACAGTCCTGACAATGACAAGCTATTTTGAGGGTGGAGAGTTGATAATTCCCAGCCAACCTTTACATGAGTGCATTTCCGAGTATAATATATACCCAAGTGATTAAGAAGAGTGGCACAAGTCGAAAACAAGTGAGATAGAGATAGAAGATGAGAGAGAGGGTGAGCGAGAAAGAGAGAGAGAGAGAGAGAGAGAGAGAGAGAGAGAGAAAGAGAGGGATAAGAAGACAGAGAGAGAAGAGAGAGAGAAGAGAGAGATAGAGGGAGAGACATCACTCAGTGTGAGAATAGACGTAAAGCAAAAGTTGTCACTATGTATGCGTTTTCATCGACTAGTCTACTTTTATACCATATCTCGTTAAGTTGATTGACGCAGGCCTCTACATATGTTTGTATATTGAACAAATGCTTTGTTATACATACATGCACATGTACATATATATAACAAAGAAGTTGTTCATTAATATTTTCATAAAAATATCATTTTCTATACACCGAAAACGCTACAAATATACATATGTATGTACATATAATAAATTTAGTATTTCTATTTCTTTCTTTCTCTCCTCTCACTATCACTTACTCTCTCTCTCTCTCTCTCTCTCTCTCTTTCTCTCTCTCTCTCTGTTTCTCCCTCTCTCTCTTTTTTTCTAAACAGACCGAACATATCATGCTTGTTAGGTTTTTGTAAAAGTGTGAAAGGAAATCCAATGGAATCCTTCTTGGCTACGTCATGCTCTCAATGAATTTATTTTCCAGCTCCCTTCGGCGCTCTTTCAAGATCTCCAAACAAAGCGCCCACTGGGGAATTCTCAGATATTTCAACTTGCCCTTTTTCTCACGCTTGCTTTTAAGTGCACGTGGGGTATCTAAAAGCGTCAATTTTTTGAGTCTTCCTCTAATGCCCATTTTCGCCGTTCATATCACATAGTTGTGTACCGGTGAGACCTTTAAGGTGAAGCATGAAGTCAAACGATGTGAGATAAAGAGAGAGCGAGAAAGTGAGAGAGTGAGAGAGTGTGAGAGAGAGCGATCTGTAGAGAGATAGCATGCATCTCGGGGGGAAAGTAATGTTCGAGTAAGTCGTTGGCACGACTATGCATGCACGCGATATGATATGGTCGTTTGTATGAGGAGAACAGAAGCGGCCCCTCCTCCCTCCATCAACCTTTCCCAGTTCTTTCTTTTCTCCGACCATCTGCCACTATACAACTATGTACGCTGATCTTGACTGGGAAATAATTCGAAAAGGCCGACGAGGAAATGACAACGAGGCTACCGGAACAAATAAAAACAGAATCATCGAACGAGACCTTATT
Source organism: Allodiplogaster sudhausi (assembly GCA_945643635.1). Classification (NCBI taxonomy): domain Eukaryota; kingdom Metazoa; phylum Nematoda; class Chromadorea; order Rhabditida; family Diplogasteridae; genus Allodiplogaster; species Allodiplogaster sudhausi. Next base: position 5,204,049 of record CALZFC010000020.1, read on the forward strand.
TGGCAGGAGTGGGGCTATGAAAGAAGCGACAGGGGGAGTGGCAGGCAGAAGGAGGCAAACTATCAAAGGGAAAGAACAAGAAGATGTGACAAAGGGAAATTGTCTGACGATTAGAATAGTGAATGAAATTGTTAAGAAAAAGATATTTAAAATAATAATTTTCTAAAATTGTTTTCAGTGTGAACAGAACAACCTGTGCGGAAGAGTCGGCAGCGTCAGTGAAGGCGACGAGTGCGAGGAATGCAAAGGCGAGTGCACTCGCGAGTTCGACACGGACTCTACAGATCTGCATGGCGGGCGGCTGCTGCCTCTGCTCGGCTTTCAAATATCCGCCCGAGGGGAGGGCCGGCAGACGGGGCGTAGCCTGGTGGAGAGCGTGGCTGCCTCAGGCACCTCCCACTTTCCTCCTCCCCCCTCCCTCCCTCCCTCTCGCCCACTCGAACCTCTCCATTCCTTCCATCATATCCACTCCCACATTCTCAGCTTTTCCTCTCGTCTCACCTCGATACGGTACATGTTCATGGCTCTGTTCCCTAGGTGAAAAAGTTTCGCCCCGGACTCATATTAGTCAAAGTCCTTTTTTCCTCGCCTTTCCTCCTCCCTTCAACCTTAACTTGAAGCTCTCTCTCTCGGCTCGAGCCATTCTTCTCTTCTTTATCAGGGCAGCAATCGGAGAAGATTGCATTTGGGCAACGGGAAGCGTGTAGGGGCTAGACAGAGAAAGAGAATGTAAGAGAGAAAGAGAGAGAAAGGGAGAGGTGAGAGTATGATGCGACAGAGAGGTTTTGATGAAGACAGAAGAAACTACGTGGGTGCGAAGTTGAATTACAATGGGAGGAGAAAATGAAGAAAGAGAGAAAGAGATAAAGGGAGAGTCGGCTTTTGGTTTTGATACATTTAAGGCAGTTGTTGGAAACTAAGGAAGGGTGTGAACGGGAGGGATTAGATGAATGATGGATAACAGATTGTTGAAGACGAAGAGATTAAGGAGAAAGACAGCAATGGAAAGGAAATGCTCTTTATCAACTTTTCTCTACTTATGTATCTAGCTAGGCCTCTCTCTCTCTTTCTCTCTCTCTTTCTCTCTCTCTCGCTCTCTCTCTATCTCTCTCTATCTCTCTCTCTCTGTCCCTCTCTGTTATGTCTCTCTCATCCTCTCTGTCTCTTTCCCTCTCTAATTTCCTGTTAGCATTTCCCTAGAACCTTCAGCGTCTTGTCCTGGTTGACTCTGTTGTAGGGCTCAAAGGAAACGAAGTAAACCGACAGCGTCACTCCAGAATCACTTTACAATAGTCAAAGGCTTCCATGTCCACACACACGATATACATACATCTTGGCATCAAGGCTCCCGCCATGTTGCAATCTTCTCTCCCCAATTATGTCTCTCTCTTCCCCGTTCCTCTCTTTTTCTCGCTTTCTCTCTCTCTCTCTATTTCCCTCTTTCTTTCTCCCTCTTCCTTTGTCCATACTTAAGACATCGTGAGTTCTGCTGGTCCTCTCATTATTTGAAAACCCTTCTGACCCTCTAGGAAGAGTAAGAATGTCTAAGCACGCGTCGGATTCACTCCTAAGGAGAGAAAGACAATTCGGAAAAGTGGTGGGAAGAGAATGGCCGGCAGTGGCATCAGATACTGAAACAATAAATGGATTCAAGGGGGCAGAGACGAGGGAGTCAATGGTAGTGATTGATATTTGTGAACCAGAGAGCATAGAGAGCGAGAGAGGAAGGGGAAGAGGAAGGAAAAGGGAGAGAGAGAGAAAGAGAGAAGAAAAGGAAGAGAATGCGAGAGAGAGACAGAGTGCGAGACGAAGAGGTGAGTGAAAACAAGCATGAAATCAAAGACCAGAAAAAAACATTATACTAGAAGAGACTACTTTTCAAGCGCAAATCCAAATAGTGTCCAATTTTTTGGAGCGAAAACCAGCATCGTTTCTCCATTCAATTGCCTTGCTTATTTACAGCTTCCTGACCAGACGTTTCTTTTGTCTTCCTGTCCGTTCCGGTGTCACAAATCCTTTGTATTGCCATGGCTTTTCACAGTATTCACCCTCCCAATCCTTGTGCTTCCCTTTATTGTCCCCCTTCGTCCTCCAGTCTCTTCCTTTCCCTCAAACTCTTCTTCCCTCTATTCTCCCATTCTCATGTTTTCTCTCGTTCTCTTCCATTAATTTTACCTCCACCATCTAAATTCCACTTGCGTCGTCCAGAAGCTGGATACAGGCACGACTAACAAGTCCAGGAGTCTACCATTTGGAAGAAAGAGAGAATAAGATGAGAGAACGAGAAGCTGAGATGGTGAGGACCTAAGGGGACAGTGAGAGCGAGAGAGAGAGAGAGAGAGAGAGAGAAAGAAAGAGAATGAAGGGAGAGAGAGCGAAGTTCCTGCTTCTCTCTGTCTCTCTCTCGGCCCTCTCTTTCTTTCTCTCACTTCCTCCCGACACTTCCCATCTGCTGAGATTGTATCCAAATCATTTTCTTCAGTCTTGTTCTGTTGTCGTGAACGTCACTATTATTCAGCGACTCTCCTTCCACAATTAGAAAGAGAAGAATTTGCACCGACGCCTTCTCCGAGATTTGGTGCAAGAATGGAAGGGAGGAAAGGACAAATTGAAAAAGGAACGAAGAAAAGAAAGGATCACTGGCAAACATATTTATGTTCATTATGTGAATGAAGCTTTTTGTTATTATTTAAAGAGAGGAGAGGAATTCTCCTCTCTTTAAATAGAGAGGGAGATCAAAAGTGAGGGGAGCGAGAGAGAGAGGCAGAGCGAGAGAGGAAGAGGAAGCCGGAATATAGCGCAAAAAGCAAGCCCGATTGTACATGTCTCGTGCAACAAGGAGTGCAAGAATTAAAAGACAGAGAAACATTTGTGTAATTCCGATGGTAAACGTAATTAGAGAAGGAGCGGAAGAGATAAGAGAGGGGATGATCAAGGGAATCATGCAGCAGATTGAGCAACAGAAATGCAGAGCTTAGAGAGCGAGATGAAGAGAGAGAGAGAGAAAGCTAGATCGCGAAGAAGGAAACGGAAAAGCCATAAGCTCAAATTTAAGTACGAATGTACATATTGACATAATAAAGGATCTTGCTGTGACCTGGGAACTGTCCATCCCCTGCGTAACTCGGTCAAGCTTTTCTTCTTGGTTCACTTGTTAACACGACCACACTTCAGATGGATGAATCCAAGATGATGATTAATACAAACCAATGGATACAACTCAAGTTTAAAAATACTATTTTTTTCCATTGCGAGCCATCCGATCTCAAGGCTATTAACATGCAAAAACAACCATAATTTTCAGAAAATCGGGCTTCGGGCAATCTGCTGAGATAATTAACACATAGTAACATAAATAGTCATGCATATATCCAATTCTTGCTATTGTTTATGCACTATTGGCATCTCCTCTCGATTGTTTTCTGAACGGGGGTGCAGATGGCAATGCAATTCAGTTATACTTCAATCGAAAGAGGATTCGGCCAAATCATGACGTGGTCATGACTTTTTGTGGAAAGACTGTGAGGAGTTCGCTCTTTCAATGGAGGAGGAAAGAGGAGAAGTGGAAACAAGAAGGCGGAAAGGAGAAGCAACGGTCAGCTTCCCCTCTTCAATAACCCGACCTTCCTTTGTGAATGTTTGGGCACGCACTACCCACTGGATGTAACCACTGTGACAAGCAGTTGGAACAAGACAGCCAGGCATACAAGGAGCGAGGGAGGGAGAGGGAGAGAGAGCGAACTGTGGAAGAGAGCGAGAGAGAGGGAGAGATGTAGAGAACTGTGCAAGCGTGCGAGAGACTTGTGGGAAGAGAAATAAAGATGGAGGAGACGGTGAGAAGCAGGTAGTTCAAATCAGACGGAAGACTAGGAAGGAAGCGAGAAGAATACGGATAACAGATGAGTGTTAGCAGAGAAAAGATGGTCTCTGAGATACTAGTGTGCGAGAGAGAGAAGAGGAGGAGAGAGAGGGGAGGGTAAGCGAGAGAGAGAGAGAGAGAGAGAGAGAGAGAGAGGGAGGAGAAAAGAAGGAGGAAAGGGAGAAAAGAGGGAAAGAGTGAAAGAGCAGCGTGTCTTGCAGGTGCAATTGATGGGACGTCAGAAGACCCATTCTTGTCTCTGCCACCACTGGCCTCTGGCCTGAACACTCTTCCTTTTCTCACAATCAGTTATTCTTTTTGATTCATTGATTGATCATTCATTACCATTGTTTGATTACTGTACACTTCTGCTGATTTGTCAGCTTTATAGTGGCTACAAACATGCAAAATACATATAATCTGATAGAAAGAAGAATTATCGCTATATCTTGTTCACTAGAGCACGGTTTCAAGATATGTAGCATAAAGAAAATAAAAGTCTAGCCTGGTTTGTTGAAGATGTTGCGAACATTTTGTTTGTATCAATGGTCAGAAAAATATTGTGACTTAAAAAGTTTGTAAAGGTAGCCGAAGAGAACGAAGATAACAGACGAATAGGCAGTAGGAGAAGAATAACCTTAGAGTAGAAAAGAGAAAGAGGATGATAAACGAAGAGAGCACAAGAGATAAAGAGAAAATGTGAGAGAGTGAGAGGCAAAAGTGAGAAAAAAGTGGGGGAGGAGGGAGGGTGGAAAGTCGCTTGCTCTACAGTATTTGTCGTTTGCCTAGAGAGAGCATGCTCACTCTTCCCAGTTCATTGGCTGCTTCTCTTTTCTCTGCTTGTTAATCCATTGTCATCCCATCGCAGGCCCATTCTTCTGTTTTTGTTCCCTTTAACTTTCTCAGTTACCATTCACATTTACATCACGAGTCTTCACGTCCTTTTATGTACCATTATAAATTAATTAAATTTGAATTTTAAAGTGTTATAAATCTTGTATAATAATATCTCCTTGAGATACTTGACGTATAGTCTCCAAAGATGAGCGCCCAAATCGGGGCGATCAGCTCAGTGAGTGCTCTTGTCAGCAAGGCATTCAAGCAGCCCAAGGGAGACTTTGTCAGTCCACTTCACTTTCATGTACATATCTCGCAATGTATCGCTTTTATAATATGCTTGATTTCTTTTTTGAAACTATTTGCATTTATTTACAACAGGATAAACAGATAAACAGATCTGCCGCGTGTTTCAAAAAAGGATTGAATTTCCTGAAGCTCAAAAAATTTTCGACAAAATTCATTTGTAAAAGCGAAAAGAGTTTTTCGTTTGAAATGACGAATTTCGCTGTGAATTGCGTTTGTGAAGATGAGACGAGTGCAATGTTTTCCGCCCTTTTTCAAAAGAAGTTTGCGCACTTTCTCACGTCTTCCGAGATCTTCCCTGTATTCTTCGTGCTCATACACACCATTCTTCGCGCCCATCCTACGCGATCTCTGCCTCCCTCTTTCTTTCTCCTTCTCTCTCTTTCTTTCTCACTGTCTCTATTTCTCTCATCCTTTTTTCTCTCTCTCTCTATTTCTCTCACATTTTTCTCTCTCTCACTTTTCTCTCCCCACCTTTCTCTCTACCTCTCCCTGCTACCACCATTCTCTCCCCTACTTCCCTCTATTATTCTCTTTCTCCCCCGTTAGCCTCGTTCTCATTCCGCTCCTCTTCAGCTTCTCCCTCGCATGGTTACAGATTTCACACACAGCGAGTGTAACCCCGTCTACATGGTTTCTGTGTCTGTGCCTCTCTTTCTCTCACTCTACTTTGTTCGTTCTTTGTCTCTCTTCTTTTTGTCTTCTCAGATATTCTCTTCCCGTTTTCTCGTCTTTTAGCTCAGTCTATCTATATTTCTCGACCTGTTTTTACCTCACTTATCTTCTCTGAGATTCTCTTCCCTCTCACCTTTTCTCGCTCTCCCCCCTCTCCGTCTTCGTCTCTCTTTCTCTCTCTCTCCCTCTCTCTTGTCCCTACTCTCATAATTCTGCAGGTATCACTGAGAGACATGTACCTTGGATTGTTATTCAGGGTACAACCATTGATAAAGTGGTACGAATTAAATGTAACAATTTATGAGAAGAGTTGTCTTCTTGCAGGATACGATCTTAATTCTTCCATCCAATATGTTGACAATTTTTGGAACTCGATCAAGGATAACGACGCTTCCTTCAAAAGTATATAATCCAACTTTACTCTACACCCTCTGCTAGACATTCTCGTAGAGGTTTACCGGCATGCAAGATGTAGTATAACATGCATAATTGTATTATTTGTATGTCTTCGTGAGCAAGGATTGTTTGAGTTATAAAAAAATGAATAATAGCACGATTAGTATTCAGAGTACAATTTCACTATTATTTCCAGCGCGAATCGCGTCGTTCGAGGGTCGGCCGAGCGTTCTTCTCTGGGACGGAATTCGGCTGGCGCGGCGGAGAAGGGGCCGTGAGCTTGCGTACTTCTACGCTCTCTCGAACGTCATCCAGACCATCAACGCGTGGCTCCAGGCATTCATTCATTTCATTTCTTCTTTTTCTGTGATCGTTGTATCTGCTTAGTCCTGATTAACTTCTTTCTTTCAACCCTCGTTCTCTGTTCAGTGGCTGATCCTCAACAGCATCCTCCAGTCCCCGACTTACACCTTCTGGGGCCCGCAGGTGCTCTCCGATCTCATCTACGGCAATGACTGGCAGAAGACTGGCCACTTTCCACGCATCACAGTCTGCGACTTCGAGAGGAGACATCTCGCCACTGTGCAGGTCAGAGAGAGAGAGAGAGAAATAAAAGATAAAGAGCTAGAGAGAGAGAGATAGAGAAATAAAGATAACGGGCTAGAGAGAGAGAGAGAGAGAGAGAGAGAGAGAGAGAGAGTGGGACTGGTCGAGAGAAGGCAGCTAGTGGAACTCTCCGTTTCCAGTCGGAATCAGTGCTCTGCGTGCTGACCCTGAACTTGTACTACGAGAAGCTGTGCCTGTTCCTATGGTTCTGGCTGCTCTTCGTTGCTTGTGTCTCCCTCGCCAACACAATCTCCTGGAGCTACTCCCTCTGCGTCTTTGCTAGCGTTCGTTCTTCTGGAGGAACTACCCAACTAACAATCACTAATCCAGCTATTCAAATAGCTCTTCTTTAATTAGAGAGTTTAGATTAATACATAAATACTTATTGATTAGCATTTTAGAGTGGATGGTTGTTTTGTATGCAGGCACGACAACGTCTGCGCGGCTATCTGAGCTCGTCTGCCATGCCTCCTGATGCTCGCATCCCATCCAATGACCACTTCTTCCGTTGCCTCGGCAAGGATGGCCTCTTCATCCTCCAGCAGATGACCATGAATCTCGGTGACATCCCAACCAGGTTAGAGGATCATTTCAACAGTCAACTTTACTCTCTTAGTTTGATGTATATTTCAGTTTTAAGAACTGCTTTTCCTCTTTTTTTTATGACTTGTAGTTACTTGACGATTGGAATGCGGAACATCTGCGCGAATTGGGAGGAGGATGAGGACGATGAGGACGAGAGTCTTCTCATCAAGAAATCAATCGCCAAGGCTGTCTGACTTCTCTGTCTTCTCTCTCTCTCTCAATCATTACTTTTGTTACTAGAATGTTTTAAGCTGTAGGCATTTCTTTCTTTGCTAACGCGTGATCTTGCTGTTGACAGCCCTTTTCGGTGCCTTATCTTAACCATATCATACATAATTCGAGTGAAATTCAGTGTGGATGGAATGCCAGTCGCTAGATTAAAGGGCCTTACTTTTCATATTTTCGTTGTTTTCATTGCCTGTTCTCTTTAGCATAAATGCAGGGTGGTCCTCCATAGCTTCAGGCACTTGCTAGCCCAGCGGGGCTTTGGAGGGAGCAACTATCCCATAGTCTCATCTCCCTCCTCCCTCGCTCTCTCGCTCTCGCGTATAGTTTCACTCTCTACCTCCTCGCTCTCTCTCACCTCTTCTACTCTTTCTCTCTTTCTGTCTCTCTCTCTCTTCTCTCTCTCTTTCGCTCTCTATCTGCTACTTCTTTCACGTTCTAGTGGTTTTCGCCATCCCACCGCACCTTCACCCTCTCTCCTCCCCCATTTTCTTTCATGCTTTTGTCCAAATCGGCGGTGCAAATGAGCGAAAGCGAATAATTCTTCTCCTTTGTTTTGTTCTTTGCATATCTCGGCCATCGGTTAGCCCCTTTGTTTACATCGAGTACATGCTCAAGTTATCTTGATAAAATTTGAATTTGTGGTATCGCTGTTGTTTCGCGTCAGACTTTTTTCCAATCTGCACTCGGATAGCCTGTTATGCATTTCCGACGAGCTTCTGATTGATGCCCGGCCGAGTGAGTTGACTAATCCACGACGACTTCTCCATGAAGCGCAAAGGCAAGCCACAACTCTGTCCGGCCTTCACCGGCCTTCTCCTTCTCCTCTCTCTCGCCATCTACTCAAATGCGCAAGAGAGCTGTGCAAAAGGTGGCGTCAGCTTACGTTTGCAAGGCAGAGAGAAAGAGAGAGAGAGAGAGAGAGAGAGAAATTAGAGAGAGAGAGAGAAGTGAGAGACAGGAAGGCGATATATATAAAGAAAGTTTTGTATAGAGATACATTGAGCGAAAGACTTCCATTTATGACTTGTCGCAGCAAACAGCTCATAATGTTCTTTTCTCTCACTTTGTTATGATTTTCTTGTCTTTTCTCTTTCAAAGGTACATCTACTGCCTCTAGAGAGGACCTTCTTTCCTTGCTACAAAATATATTTACCTGAGCGCGCATCAATTGTTGTGATCTTGATCTGCCTCTGCTTTTTCTCAAAGATGCATTGGGCGATAGACAAGAATAGGATGAGAACGTGCTTATGGTCAATGAGGTTTGGCCGCAGCTGAAATTAGTTTGAATGAGTGGCTCTTCAGAGACTCCTTCGAATAATGACCCAGATCGAAGTTGCTTTCGCCCCGAGGCACTATTATTCCTGTCTGGCTCTCTCTCTCCCTCTCTCTTTCTCTCTCTCTTTCTCTCTATCTCTCGCTGTTGCACATTCTCTCCCCTTTCTCCTCTTCTCATTCAAATTTTGAAGCTTCACATTTGGATGCTCCGTTTTGCTTTAAAGTGTCCTCAAAGGCGACAATTTAGTAGCCTTGAGTGAGGACAATTGAGGCAGCGGATTGATCTCGCCGATTAGACGAATTTTTTCCCGACTAACGATCAGATTGCAAATGGTGTGAGAGGAGAGAGAGAAAGAGAGAGAGAAAGAGAGAGTGTCTAGAGAGTGTGTGTCGAGAGAGAGTGTCTAGAGATTGAGAGAGAGAGAAAGAGAGAATGTCTAGAGAGTGTGTGTCGAGAGAGAGTGTCTAGAGATTGAGAGAGAGAGAGTGGGAGATTGAGAGAGATAGAGAAAGAGATAGGAAGGAACGAGAGAGATAGAGAAAGAGATAGGAAGGAACGAGAGAGAGAGAGAGAGAGAGAGAGAGAGAAGGGTGAGGAGTACGAGAAGTGCACACGAAGAGGACGAGATTTAGCGAGAGTGAAGTGCACGCAGGGAGAGGAGGACATGAGAATGCAAATGGCGCACGAGAACAGCGAAATCTATACGTATGCATGTATAGAATAAAGCTTAAAGAGAGAGAGCAAAGAATGATTGAGATGTGGTGGAGGATGTCTGCAATGAGCAGCACGAAGGCTTCGACCCGAGTTGCGAGCGCCGCTGCCTCGAGCTCTTCCCTCTCCGACTCTCTTCTTCTTGCCAGCTGCGATCCTCAGGTTACTTTTATCTACTCAGATATTACCCTAAAACTCTCTGTTCTTCTTTCTCTCTCTCTCTCTCCCTCTCTTCTCTCTCTCCCTTTTTCTCTCTCCCTCTCTCAGGCACTTTGTTATCCTTCTTCGGCATCCGTTCCTTCGTGTGTGTCTGCATGCTCCCCTCTGCCTTCTGCCTGGCTGAATCTCCTTCCCGTGCTCTCTCCCTCGATCGGCTCACCTTCTCCTTCCCAGCCATCCAAGTTCACTCTACGCTAGAACGTCTAGAATCTTCATCTGAGCAGGTTTACTTAACTGATCATCGTAATTTTTTAATACACATATGTAAGTACATATACTTTACAAAACTTTTCATAGATATGTACATGTGTATGTATATTGATGATGAGAACAGTAATTGAATGTTAGCATTGATTCATACAACATACACACACACACATCGATGTGTATGCTAATGTCTGTGCTTGAAAGATCTGCGCAGCCATGTGGGATGGCTTCTTCTCTTCCTCTCTCCCCCTCCACTGCGTCTCTTCCTTTGCCCTCTGCCGCTGGCTGCGCGGCGGCGACGGCGGCGTCCTCTTCTTTGGCGGCCGTCCACATGGAGTTTTGCCTTTTGCGCCGACGCTCGCGCCTGGTACAATTATCTCAATATCAATGGAGTATTTTTTATGATATTTACCCTTACATATCATTATGCTTTAAGCTCTTTTTTTAATACACTTAGTACATTTTTCCTAATTTAATATTTTTGCATTCATTTTTTCTGTTTTGAATTTTTTTTCTCCAAAATATCGTTGAGAATTTTTCAGACGGGGACTACTTGGTCGGAATAGCGGGCCCCGGCACGAACTCGTTCTCTCTCTCTACCTGCCCCTATCTCTGCTCTCTCGATGAAGTCACAGTGTCATTACGAGTATGGCGTGCTCCCTGGGTCACGATCCAGCTCTGTTTCGTGTTAGTACCCCGTTTCTCTTTCTTCTTTTTATCCTCAGCTCTCACCTCACTCTCTTTCTCTTTCTGTTTCCTTTTTCATTTTCTGTTTCTTTATCTCTTTTTCTTTCCTTTTTTTCTCACTCTCTTTCTCCATTCTCTCTTTTTCTTTCTTTCTTTCTCTCTCACACTCACTCTCTTCTTTGCGGTGTGTTTTTATATTATTTTTTCAGGATTTTGTGTAAGCTCCTTTAGCTAAAAGTCTCAAGGTACTATTTTCTGTCGTGAATTTGTTATTTGCAGCGAGCACTCGGCGACGATGTGCGAGTGGGTGGCAGCAGAGAATGGGCTGCTCTTTTCAGAAGTCCTTCCACAGACCGAATCTTTCTCGGTATTACAACTATTTTATTTATTCCTTTACATTCTTTCTTTGAAATCTTCTCTGCATGTGTATATCTGAGCATAGCGAGCATTAAAAACATGTTGCGTATCGGCAGATCTCACTGCGCTTCGGGAATCTCTCAGCGGGCGATGCAGTGCTCATCGATGACCTAGCAGCCTCCTTCCGTCCCTGCCCGTCTTCCCCGCTTCCTCCTTTCCCTCCACCGTCTCCCTCTTCTGCATCTCCTCCTCTTCTTCTCCCTCTTCCTGAACCCGTGACTGCATCAATCACTCACCTCTCATTCATCCCACATCCTCCACCTCTCCAAATCCTTCCCCCTTCTCCTCCGGCTCCGCAACCTCTGCTACGAGTGCTCTCCTCACAGCAGCGTTCATCTTCTCATGGCCTCGTTCATCTACAAGCTCTTTCGGAACCGTCGACCACCTTCTCGACCCCTCCATCGTTCTCTCTCTCAACACGGCCACTCTCCCGTTTCTTCTACCAGACCAGCCCTGCTCCGTCGCGTAAGCAGAGCAGAAGTCTGCCGACTCGATCGCTCTCTGCCATAGTCTCCAGCACTTCTGCGTCTACAGAATGCGATGACGGTATCCGGGTTTTGATCTTGGATGGATTTCGAGAGACTTGCAATGAAAGTATGAGACTAGTATTTATTCATTCTCATTGGCAGATTCATGTCGGCAACCATCTCCTCCACCTCCTCTCCACTTCCGAGTCTGCAATGGAGTGGTAATGGAGGGTGCTTGCCGTAGTCTCTGCCGGGCACAACAACTTCAGAGGTTGGAGAATGATAGGGGCAGTTCTGTAATGGAGGGAATGAAGCAAGGTGGCTTCTGATTAAATGATGATGAAAAATGCAGTGGTCGTCCAGCCGGCGGCGGCCGTTGTCTCCCCGACCCCGAAGCGGGTCGCTCTCGCTGTGTCTGCGGGCTGCGGATGGCACCCCCTTCCCTCCCAGCAACCCGGCCATTCCATCCCAACTCACTCGAGACACTCGTACTCAATGACGAGGCTGCGAGATGCGCATCCCACGACGAGTGCACACATGTCAAGTGTGACTCCGGAATGTAAGGAGAGAGGGAGACAGAGAGAGAGAGAGAGAGAGAGAGAGAGAGAGAAAGAGAGAGAGAGAATGAGAGAGAGAGGGTGAGAATGAGAGAGACAGAGGGTGAGAATGAGAGAGAAGGTGAGAATGAGAATGTCTCTTCTAGGTACCCAGGCTGCTTGTCTGGCGAGTGTTCGTGCTCGTCGTGCCTTCGCCATCTCTGTGACTTCGAGCGTGGTGGAGAGTGTGGCTGGGGCGATCTCTCTCCCTTCGCGCCCACTCGCTTCAGCAACATCACCATCGCTGCCAAGAGACATCAGAGTCAGCCAATCACTTCTCGCTCTTTCGTTGCTTCACTTCAGTACAACCCGTTTAATTAAACAGTTATACTTTTTAAAAAAAACTGTCAATTACATTATTACTTTCCAGTCGTACAATAAAATTCCTTTTATTTAAATAAGACTAATTTGCATACTTAATAAGTTTTGCAGACAACCGCTACGGCATCTCGCGTCTGTCGGCCCGTTCGATGTCTGGCCTGGTCCGTCTCGGCCGTCTCCGTGGTCCTCTTTCCCTCTCCCTGGATGTCTTCCCCTCCCATCGCATCATCATTCGAGTCTGCCTTGACTCCCTCTCCGCCTGCCAGTCTCAGATGGTCGAACCCAATGCATGGAACAGGGTCACTGCACGCATTCGAATCAAACGGGCTTACAAGGTATTTACTCCCTTCTCTTGTCATTCATTTTCTCTCTTTCCATTATCTGCTAGTTTGTTATATCATTACAACATGAGTTTTGCAGATATTTATTCTCTTCTACAACAAGGCCGTGATCGAGAAGTCTGTTGCCATCGACAACATCTCTCTTGATGCTGGCGATTGCTTCCATGACAGTGACAGCAATAACAACATTCATAATAACGATATTAATAATAAACTACCTCAGTGAACAGCTCTTCTAAGAGCCATTTAATGAAGCTGTTATAAATGTGTTCTTTAACAGCGAAGCAACAATCAACAACCCGTAGTGAAAAGGCACCCGATGGGAAAGTAAATGATAAGATAACAATGAAGATAACAGAATAACCCGTGCTGGGGTTAGAAATCTTCAACAATCGTAATTAGAAAATTTCCCTCAACGATGTGGCAGGCAACTTCAAGCTGAAATTAGTCAAGGATTGCCTTCCGATTTGATTTCTTGAAGGCACTCAGTTCAAAGGTTATACACGCGAGTGAATTCGGTAGAGAAATAGAAAACTAATTATTGTCGGAAATGAAATAGCTGCTTGCCTTTTCTGAAGGACTGAGTGTCATTGTTCGATGGAAGAGGAAAGAAGCGACAGGGAAGCCGGCAGAGAGGGAGCAGAGGGAGTTCCCCGCCTCGTTCTCCACTCTCCACCAATACACAATCCCTTCTGCTTCTCCACTCTTCTCAGCTGATAGCAGAGAAGACTTGGACTGAAGTCTTGCTGCGTCCTCCTCTTCATCCGTGGATGTCGCAAGATTTAGCAGTTCTTGTACGTCGGAGAGCTGAATTACTACACTATCAACAACAATAGAGCAGAAGAGCAACAATAATTCTACCAAAATTATTATTTTCAAAGTATAAAACCTTTGACAACAACCTGAACAAGATCGCTTCCCTGTTGAAAGCAATGACGGATATTGCGATACTCGAAGAGATTTAGAGAACGGAGAGGTTCAGACAAGTCGACACCGAGATGTGCAGAGGGATCCAGGCGAGAGGAGGCAGAGATAAAGGAGGAGGAGAAGGCACAGCCGAACACACTCACGCCACGCAGCTGAAGTCCGTATCATATGTCATATCTTTTTGTTCAATCAATCTTAACAGTATGCCCAATTCATAACCAAATTCCCACCTCAGCAGATGAAAAGTCGAAAGAAGAATTGAAGCTTCCATCTGGCAGAAATGGCCAGGCAGTAGAAGCTCCTTCCGGGGAAGTCAGCATTCGATGAAGGCCAATCTTTCCGAAAACCCTGTTAAAAATGTCCGTCCCCTTTAAATTATCTGTTCCATTTCTCCTTATAATCAAAATGGACATATATTCCGAAAGAGATTTCTTTTAAGGAATCTGACTACCAAAAAAACTGCTAGACTTATGAGCACCAAGGTAAGCGAAGCAAAGTAGTAACCGCTGCATGGCTGGATTGTTGCAGAATTCAATGGACGCCTGCTGATCTTCGGGGATTGAGACGACTCTGTCACTCTCCTTCGTCAGAGGAAGAGAGGGCCAAACCGAGAAGGAAGTAGAATCGAGGAGGTAATCAACAGAAACAGAGTCGCCAGCAGAGACTGCCAGGGGTCGCAGGAAGGGAAAGAAGGCCACGTCCCAACACGAATTGTCAGTGCCAGATTCCAGGGTCACGTCCGAAGCAAGTTCTGCTCTGTAATAATACGATGTTGTCCCAGTATTTATTAGAACAGTGCGTATATACGATGACTTTAATTTAATCTTGGCAAGAACAGGGTCCAGATAGAAAAGCCCTGTCTGACAACATTAAAAAAGAATATGCACAATCTACTACAAAACAGAAGATTGCGACAAACTAAAATGTAGTGAACTTTCTATGCTAATTTTGCTCTTACATTTAAAAAGAAGCAACGGAATAACCTGAAGGCAACAGCAAGAGCGTGAGCTTCACCAGAAGAGTGAGGGAGAAGAAGAAAACTGCCCGTCTTAGTCTCTCTCTCCACCGCCTCCAGTTCTTCCCTGCTTGAGAGACATAGAGAGAAAACTTCCGTCTTCTGAGAGAGAGATCGAAGACCGGGAAGATGGAGAAGGCGGTCAGTGCACACGAAGCGACGGCCAGCACTTTCTTCAGATATGAACATCACATTTTAAGTTGTTGTTGTAGGTGTAGTAGTTCACTTCCTCTTAGAGTTCAGTGTGCAAGATTTTAACAACAAAAACAATTGGATGCCAATTAGATCGTAAACATTTTTAACATGAAGAAGATACACAGACAGATTGACTCTTGAACCGTACCTTGATTCATGCCATCCATTGCTTCTTCATCTCGCTCACTCGCCTTGTACGAGTACAGAATCGACATCCCTTCAATGTTGTATTCCAGAACGTTCCTGTCGTACAACTCTTCGCATTCCACCAGCCATACCAATGGTGAGATCTGGAAAGTGTTATAAAAGGAGTACCAAATAATATAAAACAAGAGATATGATAATTCCGTAGCAAATAGTGTATACGCTGAAAGTATAAAGGCGGGTTACAGTATACTTTGGAAGGGATGAAGAGTGCATCGTCCGTTGTGAGACGGCGATGAGCATCTAGCAGAGTGGCGATGATTCCTTCACCAAAGCCAGTCACATCCATGGTCTCCGTCACAACCACGTCAAACTAAAGGGCTCGGCATAAAAACTGAAAATGACAGGACGTCCTCAAGAAAAAGAGAATAAGAAGTAGACATGAACCTTCTCTTCTTGACATTCGAAATCGAAGGAAGAGGAGGGGACAACGATGACTCGCCCCTCGCACCCGTTGTGCGCAACAACCTGCCCAGCCAGTCGCGCCGTGTCCGAGTCACTCTCCAGAGCGACCACTCGGTCTTCGGTGTGTCTGAAAATAGTACTTTTTTCTTTCGCATATCTTTCTTTATCCACTGGCCCTTTTACCCTAAACTGCATGAAAGAATTTTTCATAGAACAGGAGAATTACCCGAGCATCCTAACTCCGTACGGAGATAGCAAAAGAATGCGCAAACCTCGTAGCAATGAGCGCGAGAAACCCAGTGCCCGTGCCAATGTCCAGACAACGAGATTCTGGCCGCAGGCGACGCGCCAACGCAGCCGCGTACGCGCCGTTCCGCGTCGCGTCGTTCAGCATGCGGATGTGCCACGTGGCAAGCAGCAGGGAAGACTGCGACGGAACAGTGCTATTCTCACCCGTCAATTTACTATTCCCAACTTGAAAGACAATGAATAGAAGACCAACGGAATTCAGAAGGTTGCTTGTGGCGAGAAGACGATCCACTCCAGATCCAAACTCTCGAGCACGCTCATACAGAGATCGTCCTCTTAGAATGTCTAGAAAACAGAGCGCAATATTAGTGCCAATCCAGGGACATCAAATCAGATTAGAAATCATACCTTTCTCGAGGACGAATGCAGCCACATGGCAGAGCACTTTGCAGCTCCTGGGAAAATACCTCTCCGTAAGGGCTTCAGAGTTCGCAAGTAAGACATCTTCTGCCTGTGCCAAGTGGCACTCTCGCAGAAAGCGGCAGAACTCGACTTCGTACCCAAACAGATGCAATTTAAAGAGATTTCAGAAAAAGTAATTCTCAAAAAGAAAAGAGAGAGAAACACTCCGAAAGAAAAGTAAGAAGAAGAAGAACCTTGCGACATCAGAGCTCTCCCCAAACAATTCCAGGTATGAGAGTAGCGCGCTATCGTAGCGACCATTCTTCCACAATCTTAACGCCTCGTAATGCTTCTCCTTCATCGTGCCTGAAAAAAAATGCAAGAACAATTTTAATACATTTTTCACGCTTAAACTAAAATACGGGGCTTAAAAGGGTTATAACTATTTAAAATTGTCCGTCAGGCCGTGAAATTATAATTTTTTCGAAACCGTAGTTAGGCCGCAGAGACAGGCGGTGTGTCAAAGATTTCAACATCATAGGATATTGATATATTTATTGTTTTTAACAATGAAGCATTCGTAAGCAATAGTGATTTGGCTAAATTGCCTTCATAGCAATGTAGTATTTTTTTGCTGTATGAATTAGCAAGCGTTTTATGTTTAAATGTGCAGCTGAAAGCAATTCTTGAAGTCCGAATCATGGGAACACGCATTTTCTGTGTTCTGAATATTAATTAGTCCCGCAAAATTATTGTGCCGCTGTTCGCCGCAATCTCGAGCCTTTGCAGATGAGAGAGAGAGAAAGAGAGAGAGAGAGATAGAGAGAGAGAGAGAGAGAGAGAGAGAAGAGATGAGGAAGAGAAGAGAGAGTTAGACAGAGGAGATATGTGGGAAAGGGAAATGAGAGGAGACGGAGAGCGAAAGAGAGGAGAGAGAATCAGACGAGAGGAGGAGAAAAGGAGACAGAGAGGCAGAAAGAGAAAACTGGGAAAAAGAACCGCGTGAAAAGTGTCAAGTCTGTCGCTGAGTTTTCAGTGGAACGGAACATCTCCGAAGCTTTCCTTATCCACTTCTGCCTTCTCTTTGATGGAAGGGACCGCATGCCGTCACCCGAGGGCACTTCATCTTCTCTCTCTTCTTATATCCGCCCCGCTCCACCCCTTCATGGCAAGAGAGAACAAGAATCTTCACTTCTCACTTCTCTCCTCCTCTCCCTCTCACTCTCTCTCTCTCTCTCCCTGTCTCTCTATACTTCTCTCTTTCACTCTTCTTTCTCGGCCGCCCCTTTGACAGACCACCAAGCAGAGACCATGAATGATAACACGAAATTCCATGACATCTTGTTTCCCCGTTGGCTTTTCATTCATATAATTTTCATTTATTCTTTTTTGCCCTTGTTTTTAACTCAAGAATTTCTTTATAATTGTGATAATTATTGATCTTAAATGTGTTCGTACATAGATATTTTTACAAGTACTAAGATATTCAATGTGAATGTGCATCGTTGTGCTGCATTTAATAATAATCAAAGTAGTTTAATAAAGCGAATAATGCTTTTCCTGTGAAAAAGACCAACTTGCTTGTTAAACTGGTGCTTGTATGTATTCTCCTTCACGGAAGTGAGCGAGTAGCTGTTCCGAGAGAACAGAACAACAAATGATCTCGTAGCTCTTCTCTTCTTTTGCTTCTTCTTTCCATTCTCACCTCTGCCAACTAATTTGACAAAAAGAGGAGTTCGTCGTATTCGGTGGTTGAGAGACGAAGCAGAGCGGCAGAGAAGGAAGTGGCGCGCCAAGTTGTGTGTGGAACCCTCCCTTGAGGCAGTCCTGGCCATTCCAGGGCGCTCCTCACCTAGCTTCGGGCACTTCTCTCTCTCCCTCTGCCCCTCTCTCTATCTCTTCCTCTCTCTCTCTCTTTCTCTGCCACTCTCCCTCTCTGTCTGTCTCACTTTCTTTCTCTTCTTTGACAATCTCTCTGCCTCCCTGTTGTTCTTCGTCCATCATTTCTCTATTACTTTGCCTATCTCTTCGCACTGCGTGTGTGTATGGCCCCTTGTAAGTGTTTGAAATGAGAGTGAGAAGGGGACAGAGCACAGGGAAGGAGAGAGAGAGGGAAGAGAAAAAGAGATGAAAAGGAGGAGAGGTAGAGTGGGAAGAGAAAGAGAGATGAAGAGGAGCCCGGTGACAACTCGGGAAATGCCCGGAAATGGGTGGAGTGGAGCAGAAACAGCGCTCGCTGGGCCGTGGCTGACACAGACGAAGTTCCCGCGAGGAAGGTAACTTCTTGCTCTCTCCACTTGCCCGTCTCGTGGTTCTTCTACCGGAGTCGCCCTCATTCCTCTGTCTGTATAAACTCCCCTCGCCCTCCCTCCTCCCCTGGTCATGTCCCGCATCTCCTCGATGGCCTACAAGCGGCTTCCTGCGGTGGATGGCGATGGACGGAGGTCGCAGTCGAATCCGCGGCTGGTCGACGACCACCACAACAATGGACGATTCTCCTCTCCCCGCCACTCGCGAATCTTTCATCACAAGGCAAATCTCATCTGTTTTAATACTCCCGCCCATGCTCGGCTCTCAAGAAAATGAGACCTCTTACAAGTTGTTTTCTCGTTTGCTTATGTCGGCTCATTCAATGGCCACCGCGGAAAGCAAGGAAGATGCCGTTGTCGCATGAGCACAGATCTATATATTTATCAGTGACTACTTTAATCCACTTGATTTCCCTACTTTCCGGCCTTCGAACACGCCTCTTCCTACGACGAGAGTGTCGCCTTTCGCCTGCTGCATGGAGGGCTTCCAAACAGTCGTTTCTACGCCAAAGATGGTATGTTCTCTGCATCTTATTCTCTCTCTCTCTCTTCCACTCTCTCTCTCTCTCTTCCGTCTCTCTCTCTCTCGCTCTCCCTTGGTACTCTCATTCTATCTCTCTCATAGTTTCCCCCCCCATTCATTCTTAATTTCTCCTACTTTCTTTTTTATCCCCATATGCAAGTATTTATGTATTCAAGTATATTTCGTCTGGGAGACCTCTGAACACTTCTGCTATTTTTCATTCCCATTCATATTTTATGGATGACTGCAGCTTCAAGGTTCGGCAACAAACTGGCTCAACAAGGATACATACTTCTTGTATTAGTTTGATACCAAAGTCAAGAATCAAAGAGAAAGAAATGAGAGAGCGAGAGAGTAAGAGGGCGAGAGAGAAAGAAGATAAAGAGTGAGTGATGGGGGAAGGAAATTCAAATTAACGAGCAAATGAGAACGAAAAGTGGGAATGAGAGACGGGGATTAGGCCTCGTGGATGATAGTGAATTGACAATTGGAGCTTTGCTATTGGGAGAGAGACAAGGGAGGAATGGGTGATAAAGAGAGTGAGAGAGAGAATACAGAGATCTGGAGAGATAGACAGGAAGAGAGACAACCGAGAGAGTGGGAGAGAGAATACAGAGATCTGGAGAGATAGACAGGAAGAGAGACAACCGAGAGAGTAAGAGATCAACTAGACGAGCAAAGTAAAAACGTTATTGTAGGGCGATGGAATGAGTTTGGCAATATCGCCATGAGTTGTTCGATGAAATGTAGCAAAAGTCATCTTATATTGAAAGCCGGCTGGAATGACCTTTAATGATGCCGTTCTCCCCTTGTAAGCCACCTCATCATTTCCTCTCTCTCTCTCTCTATCTCTCTCTCTCTCTCTCTTTCTGTATCTCTTTATCTCTTTCCTCCAACCTCTCTCTCTCTCTCTCCTTATCTCCCTGATGGAAATGTCTACCATTGCCTGTGTTCTCAGGCTTAAAGTCGAGTGAGGCTGCTGGCGACCTCTTCACCATGAAAGACGAAATGCCTCTAAAAGGTCTCCCTTTTGTCCATATTGCAGTTTTCACCAAATATGTATCATGGAGAAACAAAGAATATCAATTGCTAGCGGTTTTATTTTATTACGGGCTGTGTTCTTCTCATATTTTTTGTTTTCATTTGAAAGTTTTTATTGTTATTTCATAGTGCCAGGAATGAGTTGATGGGAATAGTCCAATCATCGCTTACAAGAGATTCATGTTTGCTGCTCTTAAACACAAAGTTCTGAATAAATCTCTAGTCTAAGAGAGATCCTTGACCTCCTCCACCTCTTTCTCTTCTCAGTTTTGAACGGCTCCCCGGGCTACGTCAACATCCTGGACGCCTTGAATGGCTGGCAACTTGTGCGAGAGCTCAGCGAGGCCACCGGAGTGCCTGCTGCAGCTTCATTCAGACATCTCTCTCCGGCAGGTTGGAACACTCTTCCCCTCTATCCCACTCCCTCTCATACTCTCTCTCTCTCTCTCTCTCTCCCTCGTCAGGAGTTGCGATCGGTCTTCCCCTGAATGCTGCTGAAGTGTCTGCGTGTCTCTTGGCCGACGTTCCCTTGGATGAGAAACGTCCGTCGCTCTCCGCCGCTTACGCACGGGCTCGTGGTCAGCCTAGGCAGTTTATCCTTTTTAAAGTCTTTTAGAAAGATTTCAGCTAAAACATGCGTAAATCTGATACTTTTAAATTTCAGTATGTTAACAGTACATTTTTATAGCAAAATAGTCCATTTGAAACGTTAAATTTTGCCTTCTGTAATGAGGATGAGAGAAACGAGAGATAGATAAAGAGTGATGATAGACTAAAGATGGAAAAAGAGTGAGAGATGCATAGAGCTATGGTGTTTGTAGTGATTCTGACTTTCTCACGCATCAGTAGGCTTGGCCTCTGGGGTTACGACAGGCAGGAAGCATAAGGAAAGTGCTGTTCCCTCATGCACATTATGTAATAGACGTACTTCCATTCTCTCGCAATTCTATCAGAAACACCAACTTTTTCCCTCACGCAGATTTAAAGGAATGAAAAAAACGTGGTCGAATTTAAAAGAATGAATATTTTCTTTGTTGCCTTTTTGAGAGCAAGAATGGGTGATGCACACGGAGAACGCGAGTCGCTTGTGTAAACTCATCGGTAAGCTGAAAAAGAAAAAAAGATCTCTGGAAGCTGACTGTATCATCCGACCCCAGAGTAACGCTTGACTCGCCTGTTCTTCTAGTATGCATTAGTTCGTGACCCTACAGTTGACTGAAGAATAATAATCTTGACCTATTATTATGTACATACATACATACATATATGCTTGCAAACCCAGCTATGTAATTGTTGTTGTTGGCAATACTTTTGGCTTAGCGTTGCTGAGAAATATAAATTATGAACATACAGATGTATGTACATGCCACGGACCTTCAAACCGCGCGGGATGATGAAGCTCATATAGGGCTGCTACGAAAATCTTAGTGGCCGTTTGAACTCAAAATGGGCGGGAAGCTACATTTTACACATACAACATAGAAAACGCTGCTAGGCAAGGCTGCGTATGTGCAATATTCCTTTCGCGAAGTAGTAACGCAGCGAAAATTAGGCAGCCGCAACGCGTGAATTCGGTCACGCGTTGGGACATGCTCAGCATAGGGGTTGACCGAGCTTTTTTTCAAAGGCTGAAGGTCCGTGCATGCTATGTAGAAAGGTCTAAATAACAAACGGATACATGAATACTTACTACCTGCTTTAAGATAGTCTGCTACCCCTTACTAACACGTGCTTGAGAGCCGCTCTTGTAGCCGGCTTGAATCGTCTCCTTCCATTAAGCTGATATGTACCTTGAATGTGTTATGTAAATTCCGAATTGGAATAGTTCTTTTCTTTGAGGCGTGGAGAGGATGTCTGCATTTGGCGACATGATTGCGCTGAGTGAGAAGTGTGACGAGTTGACAGCGAAAATCATCATCAGAGAGGTTCCTCCCTTCATTCTGCACTTTCTATCTGCTAGAATGGCGTGCCGGTGGTAATTAGACTTGTATTCCGGGTCAAGAGTACGCCTTTCTCCTAAAAGAATCCGTGGTTGAGGTGTCCGACGGAGTGGTTGCGCCCGACTTCGACTCCGCAGCCCTGAGTCTTCTCGTCAAGAAGAAGGGCGGCAATTACATCGTGCTCAGGGTTTCTGATTTTATCGATTCTTAATCATTTCAAAATCTTCGGGCCTATTCACTGCTATGGCTGAATGACCGTTTGACATTGAGATTGACCCGCAGTATCTGCCATCGGAGACGGAAGAGAGAAGAGTGTTCGGTCTGAAGCTGCGCCAGAAGAGAAACAACGTCACTATCACGCCGTCGCTCTTCACGAACGTCGTCGGCAAGCACAAGGAGGTCTTTCTATTCCTCTTCATTTATTGCAGCAACACCAATTTGTCTTATTATATACATATTTCCGAGCCGTGTCCACGGAAACAGAAAAGAGCAATAAATTGTTGCAGCTGCCAAAGAGTGCGGTAGATGATCTGATTGTTGCCACTCTCGCCATCAAGTACGCCCAGTCCAACAGCGTCTGCATTGCACACAGGGGACATGTTGGTTCAGAGAGGAAAGGAGAGGGAGAGAGGGAGAAAGAGAGAGAGAAAGAGAGAGAGAGAGAGAGAGAAAGGGAGAGAGTGAGGAAGATGGTAGGGGTTCTACATGTTTCTGCAGGTGATTGGATTAGGCGCCGGTCAGTCGAGTCGGCTGCACTGCTCAAGGCTTGCGGGAGACAAGGCGGCCAGCTGGTTCGTTTCTCTCTTTCTCTCGCCTCATTTTCTTGTCTCTCATTTGATTCTGCACTCTCATTCTCTCGCTCTCTCATTATTTTCTCTCTACTTTATGCACTGTGATTGCTTCCAACTACTTAATTTGTTCTCTCACCTTCTACTTTAGTTCCTGCACTTTAGTTTCATCGCCTGCAGCAAGGCAATGACAATTTCCTACCCATACATACACTATATAAGGCTTCACATAATACGTAGTCAATTTATTTACAACCAGCACAAGCAATGGAAACTTATCTTTACATCATTGAGCCATAGCGAAAGATTTCATCATTTGCTTTTGGGCAAGCAAAGAGTGTGGCGGGAGTAGGCAGTGACGGGGGGGGGGGGTCTCAGCGCGTCCTGAAGGTCTTCAGGCACTCTCGACCGCATTCCTCCTTCACTTTGTGCCAGTAGAAAGCAGTCTCGCGAGATCTCAATATTGGAGAGAGAGGAGCAGATAGAAAGAAATAGAGCGAGACCGAGTGAGAGACAGAGGGAGATTGAGAGAGTGAGAGAGAAAGAAGAAGCGATAAAGACACATAGAGCAAGACAAAGACAGAGAGAGGGATCGAGAGAGAAGGATACAGGGACTGAGAGATATGAACTATGTATGTATATAGATACATACATGTCTGCAAACAGTTACCTGCATCCATTGGCTCCCCCGTCGTGAATTCTGGCGAGTGCCTCGCAGTCGCCCTTTCCATAGCATTTCACACGAAAGCGACTTCCAATTGACTATAAAAATACTGTTTTATTTTTTTATTAAGGAAATTCAATTATACTTGAAGCAGCAATAAACGAACCCGAATGCAGTTGGCCGAGCAGTCGTAGTCATGGGAGCAGTTGACCCAAGCAGTCTCCTCATCTTCGCCCTCTTTCTTACCCGGCTGATAGCACAGCTACAATCTCTTCTGCTTTCCAAAGGAAACACTCCAGATATTCACAATATTTTGAAGAACCCAACGAACACTCTCACCCGTGGCGTGCTATAAAATTAGCCTTGGGCCTTTTCTTGTCATGATGTCAAACTGGCAGATTGCCCACGGGACACTTGCCTTCAAAGCTCACTTGATCTTTAGCAGGGGCAGAGAGATAGAGAAAGAGTGAGAGAGAGTTGGACAGTCAGCGGAAAGCAGAGGGAGAGAGGAGGTTGAGAGAGTGAGAAAGTGAAACAAAGAAGCAGAGAATGAAGAAGATTTAGAGAAGAGGAAGCCAGGAAAGATTAAAAGAAGTGAGGAATGAGCGCGTTCTCCTCTGACGTCTGCCCCTTGCAACATTCATTTCTTCTGCGTCATCCATCCTTTCCTTTCCGAGTCGCTGTTTTTAGCCCTCACGTTTTTGGCCCTCTTCCCGGTTTCGATGTCTTCCTCACGCACTTCATGAACTCATTCGCGTACTCCTCTTTTCCATTCTCTACCTCTTTTCCTTTTCTCTAACTTAGTCACCAGTTCAGAAAACATATGCTAGATATTTCATTTTTATAATTATTATCCTTCGATTTTAAAAAAGCCGAATATACGCAGCCACAGCTCTGCGAAAAGCATATTCCGAATTGTCGTCTGGTGAACGGGGCATTTTCATGACACTTCTACAGTAAGCATATGTAGAAGGAAGACTTGCCCTGAACTGGTAGATGTTGAGTCGGAAGTAGCCGCAGCCGATGCGGTCGAACTGGTCGAGTGCGCAGCCGTGCTTGACACAGCCAGAGTCCGCTCTGCACATCGCAGCCAGACACGCGTCTTCTCCAGTCACTGCACAACACTCTCTCTCCCTGATCATCTCAGTCACCTCCAACCTCTCTCGTACATCAGAAGAGCGGAGACAGAAGACGACAGCAGAAGAGAGCAGACCACGAGATGAACAACTGAATGGTGGGCCACTGACCCCCGGCACTTCTCATGGCATTCAGAGAGAGCATCAGGCACCGCGCGGCCAATCTCCGTCGCAATATGCATCTTAGGCTCCCGCATGAGAAGCCCTTCTGCTGGCCTCTCTCTCTCACTTTGCTTCTCTCTCCCTTTCCGACCCACTCTCACTATGTTTTCCGCTCTCTATCATCTCTCTCTGGCTAGCGACCCGCCCACACTCCTCTTCTTCATCTCTCTCGCGCATTTCATATAATCGTACCCACTTCTACCAATCCATCATGATGGGCCTATTTTATTAATTTCAAAAAAAAAGTTGAAACTTTTTCTCTGTCTCTCTTCTGTGTTGCGCAGCATCTTATAATCATTGGAATTTCATCATACATGCATACATAAAT
The DNA here is from genome assembly GCA_945643635.1 of Allodiplogaster sudhausi. NCBI lineage: Eukaryota > Metazoa > Nematoda > Chromadorea > Rhabditida > Diplogasteridae > Allodiplogaster > Allodiplogaster sudhausi. Next base: position 5,229,071 of record CALZFC010000020.1, read on the forward strand.
ATGTATGTACATCTGATACATATCTCTTTTACATATGTTATGAATATCAGATGAGTATCTAAATATTCTCTCTCTCTCTCTCTCTCTCTCTTTCTCTCATCTCTCTCTCCTCTCTATCTTATCTCCCTCTCCCTCTTTTCTCTCTACTCTTTCTCTCTCATCTCTGTCTTTCTATTCTCTCGCTCCTGTCTCTCTCTCTCTCTCTCTCTCTCATCTCTGTCTTTCTATTCTCTCGCTCCTGTCTCTCTCTCTCTCTCTCTCTCTCTCTCTCTCTTCTCTTATTGTCTCTCCAGGTATCTTCGCCTGCACCCTCGTCTACAGTCGTTGCCCTGGCGGCCAAATCTACGGCGAAGCGAGCGAGCTGCTGCCGTGGATTTGCTCGCAACGGCTCGACTAGACCAAGAGGAGCTAGAAGAGCAGCTGGCCACGTACTTCTCTGAGCCAGTCCAGCCATTCACACAGGTATCTCTTCCCTCTCTCACTTCTCTACTCTCTCTCCATCTCTTCCATCTCGCATCTTCCTCTCTCGCTCCCTCCTCACTCACTCTCTCTCTCTCTCTCTCTCTCTCTCTTCCAGGAAGAGCGACTAGCCTGGCTGGCAGAGCAGAGTGGCAGTTCATTGGCTTCAGACTCCTTCATCCTCTCCCGTGACACCATCGACTGCGCGAATAAGGTTCTTTCCTGAATATATTTTCCTACCATTAGTCAATGTTTCCTTTCTCAATCTATGTATGTAATGATATGTTCCAGTGCGGAGTGAAGTACATCGCCCAGCCGGCCGGCTCCGCCCCCACGGATGACGTCATCGCTGCTTGTGACCAGCACGGCATCGCCATTGTGCACACGGGCATCCGCCTCTCTTCCACCTCCTCCAATCGCTAATCCATCCTCTCCTGGCAAAATGCCAATGTGCAACACATCTTTCCACCGAGAAAAATTTGTGCAGATTCCCCCAATCCTGTTCATTTACTTTTGACACCCCACCTTTCCTATTTCTCTCTCTCTTGTGCTCGTCGGGTAAACATTCATTTTTGTTCTCTGCTCTCTGCGTGTACATAAATAATTTATCTCGCGATGTTTCTCTTTTTGAATTTCAATTTATTTTACAACTCGTTTCTTTTTCTTCTTCTGTAATCTGAAGTCGAAATATTGTTATACTTTAAACAGAAATACGAAAAGCGAAATATAGATACATATAATAATGGGTCAAGGTAATTCTAAGTGTACTGCTCTGATATGCTCTGCAATAAGTATCTACAGATGTCACTTGCATGAAGAATTTCAAGAACGATATTAAAACGAACGAAATGTGTACAAAGAGCGTGAAAGGCAGCTGCTTGGCGTAAAAAGCGCGAGAGGTCTGCAAAAACGAGAAGAAAACATCCGGAAGAAAATTCGCTCTAAAGAAAAACCCGCTGCTAATAACAATAGAATATTATTTCGACATATTAAAAATAAAATTACAAGACGATCTCGTGTTAAAGGAGGGCGATCACCGAAAAATATTTAATGCAGGTTCGAATTGCCGCGTCTGCCCTGTGATTCCTCACTCTCATTCTCGCGTGCTATTTCGCAGGTCACACAAACGCGCGAATGAGAGTGCGAAGGGCCGCGGCAATTTGAAATATCACATAATTTTTCGGTGATCGACCTCCTTTAAAACGTCCTAAATGTTAAAGAAAAAAACTTTGAACAATGCAAGTGAACGGGAAAGATGATAAAACCGTCAACAAAAAGGAGCATCACAGACGTCAAAACTTTCGTTCGTATTAACTTGATTGTTTTCATGCATACTTTCGTCACACTTCATCTTGGTCTGTTGTAACTGTTATATTCAGGTCTCATCTGAAAGCCACGAGAATGGGGGAAAGAATAGGCAGTCAGACGGAGACTTAGAAGAGGGAGCAGTAAGAGAAGTGAGAGAGCAGCAGAGAAAGAGAGACATCAGATGCGAGTCATTTCAATGGCAGAGAAAGAGAGACATCAGATGCGAGTCATTTCAATGGCCGTCTGGGGACCGGCCACTCCTCCGATTCTGTAGACCATATCCCGTGCAGGAGGGCTCACTCTTGAAGGAGAAGAGAAGTGAGAACGGCGTCCACGGGACAAAGAGTCGTCATTCTACAAGGAGAGTTCATTCCGAAGCTTCCCAACAATAAAGACCTCTTGGTCTGCCAGCCAACCTTGAGAATGGCGAGGGCTGCAATGGCACCGATGCGAGTGTCGTCATCGGCAGTCTCCAGCAGACAGACGAAGGAGGACACAAGATCGAGGAGGAGTTGGCCAGTGGCCAGGCAGAGGTACTCTTCTGCAAGGCAACCATTCTCAGTATTATTTCACTTACATTATGCAAGTTGCTATTAATAACGATGTTCATAGCTTATAGTGGCTTTTCCATTGCAACATTCCGGTGGATTAACAGTCATTTTTCTGACAACTATTCAAATCAACCTTGTAATAGTAGCTTATTGCTAGAGACTAGACTAACCAACGATCCGGAAGACGGTTGGATTTCTTGTGGCAAGGATTCGCGAGAGGAGGCGGAGCGTATCCAGGGGCGGGGCGAGAGGGATGCGGCGGAGACGAGCTACCACTTCAGCCACAGAGGACGCTTCTCCCGACGATAGCAGCGACTCCATCCATACTGAGAGATGGTGAGAGACGGAGAGAGAGGGAGGGAGCAGACTTACACTGATGTGAGAGATGTTCAGCAACAGCGAGGAAGCTGCTTCTCTGGAAGAGGTCAGCAAAGTGGAAGAGGGAGACGATGGAAGGCGTCTGCTTCTCTGCAGCTTCGTCGTCGAGGAGGCGGAGCAGAGCCTCGGCCACGCGCGCCGCGTTCTTCTCTCCTAACGAGGAGAGACGGCAGATCAGAGAGGACGCCAGCACTGAACGCGGCAGGAGGAGACGGCGACGGGCGGGCAGCGCCGCGCCCAGCCACAACTCATGAACATCAGCGTCCTCGCTCAGCTCGCTCAGCACTGAAACTAGCAGCTGCTGAATTGGAAGACAATTAAAAAGTCTATAATTTATTCAATTCAATACTTAATAAATAATCAACGACAAAAATAAGGAGAGATAATTTACAAAATAATAATACACTTTCAATAGTATGGAATATATGATCTTTCTCCGAAAATTAAGGTATTAGTTGTACAAAAACAAAACTAACGACATTTGATAAAAGATTCTTAGATCTTTGAAGACTGTACTGACAATTGGAGAGATTAGGAGCAGAGGCGAGGGAGGCGAGAGGAAGGGAGTGCAGGAGAGTCGCCGTCTCAGCATCCAGCAACCTCTGCAGCTGAGTGGCTCGGAAGTGCAGTGGCTGGCCTGGCCCGATCTCTGACTGGGCCTGCACAGAGAAGGGTGCTATTTCAGTATTCTTGATGGAGGCCTAGCAACGAATTTTTGGAGATATCGGGCAACTACTTTATCCGTGTCCCCGAGTAAGCAAGAAAATAAAAGTGGATATGTTTTAATTCTTTTTAACATCAAAAAATGAAACTGAAATGTATTGCCACACCTGAAGAGCGTTAACAACTCTGCTGAGATGGTAGTGGAGAGTGGTGGCCAGTTCCTCATCCAGCACTCCCTCGCCTGGCAGGGGCGGAGAGGGCAGTGGCTGACTCAGGGAAGAGTGCCGCCCGGCTCGGGATGCAGAGGAACCGGTGCCGAATCTTCTGCCTCGCAGAGAATCGACTCCGGAGTCATCCTCGGATGAAGCAGCTGCCAGGACATTGTCATCCAGCTCATCCACTCGAGAAAGGGGACGGCCGGAAGAGGTCGCGGAGGAGGAAGAAGAGGCCGACACCGACTGCGAGGAAGTACAGGAAGAGGACTCGGACAGACCAAGCACCGTCTCCCAGTGACCAAGAGCTCTCTGGAGAGAGAAGGCGAAGGGAGGACTGGGAGAGAGGGAAGCAAGTAATCGGCTGGCTCGTGCTATCAGAGGAGGAAGCAGGCGATGGCTTGGACTGTCCGCGGAGATGCCTCCATCCCCACCCCCTCCGCCCCCTCTGGCACTGCCATCGAACTCGGATGCTTCTCGGCAGAGATAGGCGAGGGAAACGGAGCGACGGCGGGAGGTGGCAGAAGGAGAGCGACCGGACGAGCAATACGATGAACGGCCACACGACATCTTAATCCATTATTTCATTGTATACAAGGAAAACATAATTAGAGAAATATCAAGGTTACGTTTCGATATGAAGGTAAATTGTTCAAATTAATTGAAGGAACGAATAAAAGCATGAATAAATAAAGCAGACCGCATCGACACTCGGAATGGCGCTGGAAATGTCGCTGTAGAGCTCGTCGAGGATGTTAGTGGAAGAGCGCCATTGTTCTCTACAGAAGGGAGAAGAGAAGGAGATAAACGGGATAAATGACAGAACAGTAATCAGAGAAGAGACAACTTAATTACACGCATATCAGCGGACAAAAAAAAACTAAGAAAGATACTCAAGAAAAAAAAACTAACTTGAGCGCCTGCCTCGCGGCTGCCTCTCTCTTCTTCTCTCTCAGCACAACACGCGGTCTCCGAGGGAAGGACGTCGCTGCCGCCGCTTCCGCAGCAGTGCCACCTGCAGCGAGTGAAGCGGAAGACGCGGAAGAGAGAGAAGACGCAGCCGAGCGAGAGGGATGAGGAAGAGTGGAGACGAGGGGAGAAGGCAGAGGAGGCTGCCATGTCACTGCTAGTTGCAGCTTCAGAGAACCAGAAGAGTTGAGCGAGAGAGTGAGCAGTTGAGAAGACGCAGAGAAAGAGATGAGCTGCCATGGCTGGAAGGCAGACTCGGAGAGCACTTTGCTTCGGAGGAGGGACACTTCGAGGACCTGCAACGCAATTCATCACGGCAGAATACTCCATCTCGTCAATATCTCAGCCTTTGTAACAGGACAAAAAGTTCTAAAATGGTCAGAACATAAAAAAAATTTAAAAAGATTTAATGAATTTCAGTCAACCTGGAGCATAATCTTTAATAAATATTCATATTACTAGTGTAGCAAGCAAAATGTCAACTAACAATTCAATTTAAAATATCCAATCTGCGATATTCTATGCTAAACGCCTGAAGATGAACCCTGCATACCTTGATGTTGAGTGGAGCGTCAGGGACGAGTCGGATGACTGCACTCGGCTGCTGCCACCGTTGCGTCTTGTCCTCCGCCGTCTTCCCCTTCGTCTTCCACTTCTGGTCGCCGTGTCTCAGTTGCACTTCGAAGACATCGCCGGGGCGGACTCGCGCGAACCCCGCGACAACTCAATTCATTATCATTGTTCATCCATGCTTTGAGATAAGTACAAAAAAGAAGTACACAACAAATAAGGATGTTGACATTCATCATCATTACAATAGGAATTACTAGGTATTTTGGTAGAGAAACAACAAAAAACCGGAGCCAAACGTTTTGATGTCAAAGATAAAATAGACTAGATCTGACCTTTGACCTCGACAAAGATCTGGCCGATGAAAGAGCGGAGATCCCTGGCGATCTCTGCCTCGCTGTTCTTCGTCGCCCCGCTCACTGAGCTCAGACGGATGTCCGTGAGAGATGTGCTGCGTACTGTAATAAATAACACATATTGTATAATAAACATCGTCTAGCCAAAGTTGCATTACTTAAGTAAGTAACTAGCTGAAGGAACGTATTCTGCCAAGTATACAACTTAGGTAGTGAATAAATAGATTTAAAAGAAGTGAAGAATAGTGGAAGGACATGCCCTTAAGAGTAGAATGAACAAAGGCAGTGTGCTTGTCATAGAGACGGCCGAGCTGTTGAGCTGCCGCAGAGCAGTGAGACGACGTCTACAATCAAGGAAATAGCGAAATACGAAAGAAATGACAAATTGGATAAATTCGGTAGTGATAAAACTGTAATTAAGAAAGCTCCATACTACAAGGAAAAAGCTGGAGAAACATTTTAAATAGAATAGCCAGGTCTTTGCAAGTGTAGAACATATAAACAAGTAGCACTTGGTGCGAGATCCGGAGACAAACCTGAGTGTTGATCCTTACAAGGCTATCATCCGCAGCCTCGCATCGCAATTTCTCGCCTTCTGCTGCCAAATGTCGCTGATAATCTCTGAAATTTGCATTGTAAGAAAAATATTCAAGATTATTGGAAGAAAATAAAACAAGTTCTGAGAAAGTTTAAAACTGATTTTTAAATAAATTGGAAGCATAAAAAAAGACGAACTTGTAAGCTTTGAGGAGCGCAGTGAAGAGGCGATCGTAGTGTGAAGTGTCAGGGCGAGACGTGGGAATGGCAGAGGAGAGAGAAGAGGAAGACGACTTCGAGTGGACATCTTCCTCCTCCCGGATCTCCATTGACAGGGAGGAGAAGTTCAATGGAGACAACACCTACAAGATATTCCAATCTTACTTGAACAACTACTAACTTGTCACTACCCAAAACCCTGAGGAAGGATAAGTGGCGGAATGCGGGATTGTAGGCATGGTGAAGAGAAAGAGAGAGAGATAGAGATAGAGAGAGAGAAGAGAGAGAGAGAAGAGAGAGAGAGAGAAGAGAGAGAGAGTGAAAAAAAGAAAGAAAGACAAAAACAGACAAAGGAACAACAGTGACAGAGAAAATAGAGGAATGTCATTTGATAAAGTAGTGCAAGCGAACTTTATAACGGAAAGGAAGTCATTAGCTTGAAAACAGTCCCCTATGTATAAAGATGACAGGAATCACTTACATATCCATTTCAAAAGTCTGATCCTGCATTTTTGGAGCAATGTGCATCATACAAGTAAAGGCGCAGCAAATATGGAAGAGAACGTGTGAGATTAAAGAGCAGAGGGTAACTAGCGTATATACGAGAACGTGAAAAAGAGAAGGAAAGAGATAAAGAGAGAGAGAGAGAGAGAGAAGCGTGAGTGGAGAGACGACAGAGAAATGAAGCCCAGGATCGAGAAGAGAGTGGAGAGAGAAGAGAAGGCCGCGCCACTCATGCGGGTGGATGTGCAATCGGAAGGATGACACGGGAAAGAAATTAAGAGTACGGACAAAAATGAGAGGGCAGAGCGGCCAGAATTAAAAGGGGATCACGAGAGAGAGAGAGAGAGAGAGAGAGAGAGAGAGAGGAGAGCACAAGGAAAGAGAGCAAAGGAATGCATTCGGCATGGATAGAGGCGTGAGAAAGTACGAGGGATCAGCAAAGAGAGAGGAGAGAGCCACAGAGAGAGATAGAGAGGAGAAAGAGAGAGAGAGAGAGAGAGAGAGAGAGAGAGAGGAGAAAGAGAGAAAGAGAGAGGAGAAAGAGAGAGAGAGAGAGAGAAAGAGAGAGGAGAAAGAGAGAGAGACAGAGAAGGCGCGGAGAGTGAGAAAGAAAAAAAGAGGCAAACTAGGGAGATCGGAAAAGAAGAGAGAGCTTGATTGCATGTGCGCAACAGGGTGATGGGCCAGAAAGAAGAAGACGCAGCAATGGAAGCAAGCGACAAAAGATTGAATGGAGGTTGTCAAACAAATGGAATGCAGCGGAATAATGAGAATAAATTATTCAAAAACGAAGTGGAGAAAGCGATCCACAAATACCGTACAAACCTCGTAACATGCAAAAAGAAAAAAAGAGATACCGTCAACACTGATTGCAAACCATTCGTACAAATGTACCAATTGGTAAAAAACCGCTACAAATTCATGGAACAATGATTTTAGTTTACTTTGCAAGTTAGCGTCTACGATAACTGAAAACACATAAATCAGTGTGGACTGTTCCACATTATAAATAAATTGAACTTCAAAGCTATAGAGAAACAAGAGGAACATCATGTTACTATCTAGCAGGAAACTTGCATACAACTTATCGTAGAATAAAGTGCTGGCAAAGTGCAAGGAAAGTCGATGCCATTCAACACAGATTCTCAAAATATGTGAAACAGAATCAAAAACAAGATGACCAAAAATGGGGGAAAAAGCATGCAAAGCCTTACTCAAGGCAGTTAGAAATACAAAATTCCCTGTGACACATATTTGAGAATCATCGGAGATGACAGGACAGGTGAAAGGAAAAGCGAGAATGAAGAATGAAGACATAAAACACGAAGGAGGGGAAGGGGCGAAGAATGAGAACACGATGAAATCGTAATGCCTGGTACTTTACTGTCCGTCGCCTTCTCGTCTTTCCTATCGTCATTGCGATCTACCCTAGTGATGTGATTAACATGTGCATTGCATATACAAAACAGATGGAAGAAGACAGACGATAGGAGAAGGGGAGGAATGAAGGGACAAAGTGGCCACAGCGAAGAGCGAAAAGGCAAAGGGTTTGCAAAAAACGAGCTTGAAGCGAAGAGTCCAAGGGGAGGAAAGATGATTCCCGTCAAACTGAATAGCCAGAAGCGATTGAGGAAAGGAGACTCAATGGTAGAGAAGAGAGAGACAGAGAGAAAGAGAGAGACAGACATAGAGAGAGAGAGAACGAGAGTTAAGAGGGAGGGGGGGGGGGAGAATTAGTGGGGATGGTTCACAAGGGACTGCGTAGATGGCGAGGGCGAGAGAAAGCGAAGCAGTTGGACGCGAGAGGTAGGGAATAGAATAGAGGGAGAAGACAATGGATGGCCATGGTGTTCAGCCAGTGGTAGAGGGGAGGCCTCGCTCCAAGAATACTTGCCGGAACTCTTTGCTAATCGATCGAGGAGATTGTTGGTCAAGATTCCATTGATGCAACTCATTCTTTAGATGACTCCCACCCTCACAATTATGTCTGTCACGAGGAGTAGAAAGAGATGCCAGTGACGAGTGCATAAAGAAATACTCTTGACAGTAAGCGGAAGAGAAAGAGACAGAGAGAGAGACAAAGAGGGAGAGAGAGAGAGATGAGAGATGAGAGAGAGAGAGAAAAAATGAGAGATGAGAGAGAGAGAGAGAGCAGAAAGAGCGAGAATTATAGGCAAAAATCAGAGGAAGGAGAAATAGTGACAAGGACTGTTGAAGAGAACAACGTCAGGCAAAGTGAGGAGGGAATTCTGAACGTCTGAATTGCCTGCGCACTCCGCCTTTGACAGGTAGAGAGCACTGAAGAATAAGAGAGGACAAAGAAGAAGAGAGAGGCTGATGGCGAGGGAACAATGAGACAATGAAGGACTAGCAGACAAAAGAGAGAGAGAGAGAGAGCTGACAGAGGGATGGCAGAGAGAGAGAGAGTGAGAGAGAGAGAGAGAGAAAGAGAGAGAGAGAGTATAAAGCAGTGAGAGAGAGAGAGAGAGAGAGAGAGAAAGAGAGAGAGAGAGAGAGAGAGAGAGAGTATAAAGCAGTGAGAAGTACAGAAGACAACACTTGAGACACGGAAGAATCACCCCTCCCCTTCACGCAGAATGCAGAAGCCAACTCCTCGCCAAACCAGCTTCTCACCTGTATGTTTACCTGTACATGTATGTACACAGGTACGAAGATGTGTTTTTATGGAGTGTGTAAAGGCAGTCGAGAAGAAACGTCTTGAGGGGGATGCTGAGAGATTTAGAGAGAAATCAAGAAAGGGATGAAAGAGCTGCTAATCGGGAGGAAAACGCGCGAAGTTCGAAGACGAAGAGTTCACAAAAGTCTTGGTTCATCAAGCACAAGGGAGATCGCGGGAAACAAAGGAAGACATCCAACAGGATTGAAAATATACCGTAGCGAGAATGAAAATTACTGAATTTTAAAAGCAACTTAGAAATGCAAATAATTAAGAGAGGGCCAAATACATGTTGAATTAGCATTCATAAATATAATACTGGTTGTTCGGTTGCATTTCTCTATGTAAGGAGGTAATGGAGTAAGAGAGAAACAGTAGAGAGATAGCGATAACGAGAGCGAGAGCGAGAGAGAGAGAGAAGACAGCATAGGAATAAATGAAAACGAAAGAAGAAACATTAGCAAGGCGCTTCAGGCTGGCGGTCAACTCAAAAAAACGACGTAAAAGTGGCTGTGTGCACAGCGCATTAGAACAAAAGGGATTGATGCCACTTGGCATGAGCCATCAAGGGAGAGGGAGAGAGAAAGGCAGCGAGCGAGCGAGCAAGAGAGAGAGAGAGTAAGAGAGTGAGAGTGAGAAAGAGAGAGAGAGAGAGAGAGAGAGAGAGAGAGAGAGAGGTGCGTAGAGGGAGAAAGAGAATGGGAGCATGCCAAAGAAGTGAGGGTAGCTAAATGTGGAGGCTTTGAGCAAGCTATCCGGAGGAAGATGAAGGAGGGAAAGAAAATGACTACAAAATGAGTTGAGTGATCGAAGTGGTCCGAGGGATTCGAATGAAGTCCATTCGCTTGAAAGAAGGCCAAGTGCCAAGAAAAGAAGAGGGAAAGGAGGCATGAGAAAGAGGGAAGAGCGAGAGAGTAAATAAGAGGGCGGAGGGGGTTAGAAAGGCTAAGCGGAAGATTGAGACAGCCACTGAAAATCATTCTAGGCTCTTTTACACTATTTGTAAGAAACGACGTGTCTATATAAATTTAGCTATGATCATATATGAGAAGCTTATTAATTTGTAGATTCACTAAACAGAACAAGACAAAAGGAGGAGACAAAGAGAGGTTTAGTGGAAAAGAAATGAAAGAGAAAGAGTGGGAGAGAATGAGAGAGAGAGAAAGAGTGGGAGAGAATGAGAGAGAGAGAGAAGCAGAGAAACCTGGCCATAGTGTCGTGATCCGCTGGCACTGCGTGGCTTGCCAGAGGCATCCCTTCTCTTCCGGTACACTCCCCCTCCTCCTCCCTCTCTCGTCTCTCTTCTTCGTTGCTCTTCTCCAAAGCCCGAACAAGCTTCCATCGTCCAGAAACGTCTGCAAAAGGTACACACAAATCGTTTGCGTAACCATCCCCGAGTCGCGCACAATCCTCTTCCTTCTCTCTTTCTCTAACTCTCTCTCTCTCTCTTTATTCTCACATCGATGATCGAACAGCAATCATAGCAGAGGGAACAACCAAAGATTTCTAAGGCGCAGGGCATGGGGAGTTCTTCTCAGTTCTTTTTGGATGCTCCGTTCTGGATTAAAATCTTATGGTTAGAGCAGTACAGAAAAGAGGAACGTGGAGTGGATTAGCCAGTCGCACAACGGTGGGCCATAATGCGAAACCATAACAAATTAGAGAGCGGAACATGACAGACAGAGCTAGAGAGCATGACAGGGAGAGAGAGAGAGAGAGAGAGAGAGAGAGAAAGAAGTGAAGTAAGAGAGTGATAGTGACGAAGAGAAAGAAGGTAAGAGAATGCGGGAGATGCAATGAAGGGGAGAACCGCTAATCATCATCCTCCGAGTCGAATGTACTATCCTTTTCTATTTTTAGCAAGTACACCCTCAATTTCTTCTCCACAGGATGCAAGAGAGGATGGGAATTCATTAGAATGTTATCCAGTGTCATCACTTTTATTCCATAATCTTTTATTCGTCAAAAGATAATTTCCATATCTTTTCGTGGTGATATAAAGAGATGCGCGTACCTTTCGCAGTCCTGATCTTCTCGGAGCTGCGAACGAGGGAGGCTCCCAGAGTACATCACCAAGCTAGAAATATACATTTTCAGAAAGAAAGCTAATGAGACAGCAATATTGGATACAAAGAAAAGCGATATCTCCAACGAAGAGACTCATACATAAAACAGATGTAATCACCAGTTGGCGGTGCTACGGTACATTTCAGACTGTACTCCATGGAAGCAAATATGGAGAAACAAGACAAGGAGAGAGAGAGAGAGAGAGAGAGAGAGAGAGAGGAAGAGAAAAGGGGAAGCTGACAAGGAATGAGTCATTTCTGATAAGCGCCAGACGACAGCAATAAGCCCACCTCCACAAATTCATCGAAATGTCATGCGATGTACGACTCGGAAAGTCTCATCGTCAGCGCAGAAACCGAAAATATTTTTTAACAGAATTTTTTTTCTCTGTCTACAAGACGAAATGATTATAGGATATAAATTCCAAGCAGATATATGTGAAAATTTGAAGTGAAGGAGCAGTGCTGAACAAGGTCGAAAGCACGACTCCGATACGGGGGGGGGGGGGGGACCTCCAGGCCAGTGGGGTGCAAAGCCAAAAAAGGGTTAAGGTCTGTGAACCAAGCAGATAAATTTCTTCCAGCTTATTGAACAAACTTATTAAGAGCGCGCTCGTAACCTGCCAGAGTTCTAGATCATTGTTGAATGAGGAGGGGAGCACGGGCGGTTAAGAGTAACAGTGAAGGATAGCCAAACTAGTGTTGTGGACATATCCGAATGATGAGGGGTCGGACTATACTAGTAGTGGCCGAGATATCAGAAGAGGAGAAAATTATATGTGAAAATTTGAAGTGAAGGAGCAGTGCTGAACAAGGTCGAAAGCACGACTCCGATACGGGGGGGGGGGGGGGACCTCCAGGCCAGTGGGGTGCAAAGCCAAAAAAGGGTTAAGTAATTCCCAGGCCAGTGGGGTGCAAAGCCAAAAAAGGGTTAAGTAATTGTCCCTACTCGGAAAGTCTTATTTTTTATTCTTCTGCCCACGCGGAAATTTTTTTTATTCACAGACCTTGTTCAATATAAGAGCAAAATGAACACGGTTTCCAACGAAAATGTAAATATGACTGACAATACGTTAGATAACAACCCTTGTTCTCTTTTACAGTGCTTAAGAAGGTCTGTGAACCAAGCAGATAAATTTCTTCCAGCTTATTGAACAAACTTATTAAGAGCGCGCTCGTAACCTGCCAGAGTTCTAGATCATTGTTGAATGAGGAGGGGAGCACGGGCGGTTAAGAGTAACAGTGAAGGATAGCCAAACTAGTGTTGTGGACATATCCGAATGATGAGGGGTCGGACTATACTAGTAGTGGCCGAGATATCAGAAGAGGAGAAAATTGAAGGATGGTTATGGGAGTTGGATTGAGACAGGTGAGAGCGGTAAGAGAAAGAGAGATAGGGAGTACAAGAGAAAGAAAGAGAGAGAGAGAGAGAGAGGAGAGAGAGAGGGAGAGATAGAGAGTGAGAAAGGATAAGGGATAGAAGAGAATGGCCGGCTTGTATGGACCGGCAGCCTGCCGAGCCACGGAATGCTATAAATGAAAACGTGGATTGTGATTGAAACAGGGAGAGAGGCGTGTGAAAAAAGAAAGCAAAGCGTATGAAGAGTGGAAGAATGCATTAACGACAGTCACTAGCAGTGGCTGCTTCGCTATCATTTTCCAGACGAAGAGCAGCTTTAATTTTTTCGTCTCTCTCGACATGTCAGAATGCATAAAGCTAAATGAATGTGAATGAATGAATGTATAGCAATGAAGATGAACAACGGCTAGTGGAACAATGTCAGAGGAAAGAGAAGGGACAAGCGAGGTCGATGATAGAGTAGAGAGATGATAAGGAGTGAGCGGCTAGCTCACTCCCACCCTTCTCATTCCACTTGAGGCGCCACCCGGAGGCCGCTCTCGCTCTCTCTCTTTCTCTCTCACTTTCTCGAACTCTCTCGCCTCTCTTATTTCCCTCTGGCTCTCCTCATTTTAGCTCTATAAGCCGCTTCATTCTTCTCCTCGGGCATACGCTTCCGCTGGATCAACAAATAAACACTCGCTCTCGCTCAGTTTCTTAATCTCCGCCAACCCATCACTCGGTGCGGGTTCTGCAAACGTGGACGTGGTTGATAACGGAGAAGAGAGCAGGGAGAGAAAATGAGGAGGTGAAGAAATGAGAGGGCTGGAGATGTTGTTAGACGTGAGCCTATTTGCTTGTGGCGCAAGGATGGCAGTGCTAAGAGACTACCTAGCCGGTCATGCACGGTACATGCACAGTGGCATGGCAATGAGAAAGAAAGAAAGAAAGAAAGAAAGAGAGAGAGAAAGAGAGAACGGAAGTGAGAGAGAGAATGAGAAACAGAGAGAAAGAGAGTAAAGAAGTGGATGGTAATGAGAGGGTGTTGAGGAAGGTCGCTCACTGCCTGCCCTCGGCCCCATGAACCTTATCCTCCCATATGCGTCCCGGCATACCTGTCCCCATCATAAACCTCTTCACTCTCACTTCGCTAGAAATGAACAATCGAAAAGAACGCCTCCGTGAATCAAAAGCGAGAAAAAGAACGAGCACGAGCATTTCTCCACATTACAGCGATAGAACACATCCAAAACCATTTCCCTTATACGGAATAATCACCCGTAAAGCAATAACTTATATAGCTAAAGTGGATAGCACACGCAAATGAAGAAAATAACAAGGCAATTGCTTAGGCAATCCTCATGAACTGATTCAGAAGAATAGTGTAATGTAAAAGCGACGACTACATCAATGCATACGTTCGAAGACTTAGTGAAGAATCCTCGCGAGTTGGCCAACACTAAAACAGATAAAGGATAGGTTGGCGACTAACAAAAAAAAGGCAATGAAAATGCTGCTTTCGAAAATAAATGTAGTTGAAAGCGTAAAATTTCGTGCCGTTCTTCATGTACTTCTTTTAGAAAACCTATCATGCGCTCAAAATATTTACTGGCGTATATGTTATATTACGTACTTTAAGCTCAGAAAAATTTTCATATGCAAATTTTTAGAGTTGGTTTTTAGCTTTTTTTTTTTTTAGAACTTGGTTTCTCGAAGTATAAAGTGTAAACATTCTAGATATGGTGAGCCTAGAGACATCGATGAGTGCGTCCACGTCGTCGGAGACCGCGTGCTTGAGCGGCAGTTCCTCACGCGCCACCGATTCCGTCAATGGCGACGAGGAAGTCACTACTGCCAATTCCCCCGTCGGCTCCGAGATATGGATGCCAGCCGTTAGTTATTTGCGTTGTATTTTTTTTATTAATTTTTTCATATTATAAGTTAGTGAAATTTGCTTGAAGCCGTTTTACTCTGCAATTTTGGATTTTACCGTAGCATCATTTCTGTTATTATTTCACAAGTCATGTCTTAACTTACAACCCCTTTTACTTGTATTGTTTAGAGCGCCGAGATGCTGCGCGCAGACCGAATGGTGCGGAGTGGTCTGCGGCCGTCGGAAATTCTGTCGATGCTCTTCCCTTCCATCCATGCTCCCAACTCCGGCTGGACTGACTCCCTTGCCATTAACATCCTCTCCGACTTACTCGATCAGCCTGCTCGCCGCTCTAAGCTCCCTCAGTACAACTCCTTCGATGATGCCATCAACCTTATAAGGTGCTTATAGTGAACTACCTGACACGGAGGGCAGTTTGTAAAGTTCATCTGTTCATCTCGTTCATCTGTTGTAAAGTTTATCTTATAAATTTCACTAGAAAACACCTTATTGTAAAGTTCATCTTGCCCTAAAGATCAAGAAGATGAACAAATGAACTTTACAATCTTCCGACACAGAGTTAGCTATATACCTTCAATGACAACAAGCTTAATCAATATTAATTTGATTATCTCTTCTTCTCTACTTTCCAACGTTCTCTCTTCCGTCTCTTCCGTTTTCCATATATGCGGTACTAGGAAGTTGTACTGTAGTTTTTTTTCCTGCATAAGAAAATTGTCTTTATGGTAGTTTCTTTTTTTCTTTTTCACAATTAATGAATGAGAATGCCTGCAGACAGAGCCGCAAGGTAATCGTTCTGTCGGGAGCGGGAGTTTCTGTCTCCTGCGGCATCCCCGACTTCCGCAGCAAGGACGGCATCTACTCGCGTCTCCGCGTGAGCTTCCCCGACCTGCCCGACCCCTCCGCCATGTTCGACATGGTCTTCTTCCGCCGTAATCCTAAGCCCTTCTACGAATTCGCCCATGTGCGTTCATGTTGTTGGCGTTCAAGATGTTGATTATTATACTGCAAATTGTATGCTTTAAAATATTAAAATAATACTAGTAATTTGGTTTTGATATTTCTGGTAATGATATTAATGTAGCCTTACTAAAGAAATTTTTAATAAAAAAAGTATAATGTTTGCCTTGCAGGAGATCTACCCTGGCAACTTCAAGCCTTCCTTCGCGCACGAGTTCATAGCAGAACTGGAGAGGAAGCAGCAGCTGCTCCGCAACTACACACAGAACATTGACACTCTCGAGAAGGTGGCTGGGATCGAGCGAGTCGTGGAATGCCATGGTAGCCAGCAGCACTCATTCTCTTCATTTTCAAGACATTTAAAGCAGAAATATTAACAGTAATATGGAATTTGTCAGGCTCTTTCTCTAATGCGACGTGCCAGAATCCGGAATGCAAAGCCAAATTCACTCACCAGGATGTCCGGGAGGCAGTGATGAGGAAGGTAAATAAGTATCTGCTCATAATCTGGTCACGAGGTCTTCCCGGTTTTGCATTCTTTTACGGAACTATTGATATATCAGGAAGTGGCGTACTGCCCGCGCTGCCAGAGCGGGGTTATCAAGCCAGACATTGTCTTCTTTGGAGAGAGTCTCTCCGAGACATTCCATCGACAGGTTGCAGATGACAAGACTGAGGCCGATCTTCTCATTGTCATTGGTTATTAATTTATAAGTGTATTCGCTTTCTCCGTTTGCATGCCCTCTTTGTGATTCGTATTCTATATTATCACTCTTTAGGATCATCGCTGAAGGTGGCTCCGGTGTCGCTGATCCCCTTCGCCCTGCCTCCCTCAGTGCCTCAGATACTCATCAACCGCGAGCCCCTTCCCCACTACACTCCCGACATTGAACTGCTCGGCAACTGTGATGACATCCTACGCGAGATGGCACTCGCTCTTGGAGGGGAGTGGCAAGAGTTTATCGAGAGATGGGATAAGGAGAGGCCCAGTTCCAGCGCCAGGTATCTTCAGTGTCTGTACACCACTTTATAACTGAAATGTTTACTAGAACTAGATGAATAACGCTGTCTTCGAAAATTGTTTGTACATTTTTATTGGGTTTTTTTCATGTCTCTCATCCCGGTAAATGTAGCCTGGTTCCAGTGAAGATGGAATCAAGAAGACTATGACTCGAAGAAGATGTATTCCTATCGAGGAGTTCAAGCAGATAGTCAAGAAGTGTAGAGAAGAGAATGAAGCCGAGGAAGAGCCGGAGAGCAAGGAGCCGAGTGAGAAGAGGCCCAGGCTAGAGGACATGTATACTCCTAAGTTCGTGAGTGTCCCCTCTCTCCTACCTCCGGATTCTTTCTTCACGGTTGGCGGTCTTTTCACTTTCAAAATAATCTTTTCTTCCTAATGGAGTAATATAGTGAATATACTATTAGGTCGGAGGGTATCGCTACGTCTTCCCCGGAGCGGACCTATATCTCGATTTGGATTCTGGCGGACTCTGCCAGCCCTCTTTTTCCAAGTACATCCATTCCCACTCCTATTTTGCCATATATTGTGACGTTACATTCACGTATTGAATTTGAATAGATAAGTAGTGAATGGTGTTGTAGATTGGGAGGAGCGCCGTCCGAGTCTGATGACGATGAAGACGAAGAGGGAGAGGAGGACGGGGATGGAGAGTGCAAGTCAGAGGGGGATGCTCAGCACTCACAGGATGGAATGGTACTTCTTTCTTTTCTCATTTCATCAACTTGTAAACACCTATTTACATGTAACATTGCAACGTTTTTCTTCCCTGTTTTTCCCTCACAAAACTCTGTATTTGCAGGAGTTATCTAATGGCCGGCAACGCTCTCGCTCCTTCAGCGATATCCTGGACCTGGAATCTCGGCTCCCTGTTCAAGTCATTCAGAGCATCCTCAGGGACTTGGAATGATAATATCCGCATTGGGGAGTAGAACAATTGTCTTTGTTAGGATCAAGACATTTTAAATAATTCATCTATAGCCATTTAAATCCGATGCTGTTAATGCATTTCAAAGGGAAGAATAGCCTGGCTTATTGTCGAAGCCATCATGTGACTTGGAAATTCGTTTGTTCTGTACCTATGTTACTGTTTTCCTTTACTGAGTATCTCATCTGTTTTGGCTGGCAAAATGTCCTTGCATCTAATAATTCTTTGTGAGCATCTCATTTCGTTGCCGTTTGTACGAACTGTAGTTTGTGGGCTGGCAACTCCCACACCTAATCTGTTTCCTCACTTCAAAGTGTTCTTACTATATTCTCCCACATTGCAACTCTATCTCTTTCTTAGTTTTCATTTCCACGTTATATGGGAATGTATCATTTTCTCTCTTGGCTTATAAAGCGTTTTTAAGGTTTCCCTCCATTTGTAATATTATCTTGATTCTGTATCATCATTTTTCAATTTATATGTGAAATTAGTTTTTTTTTTAGATCTTATGTAATTTCCAAAACATTTTTTTATATATTTCATTTTGATTCCGAATTTGTAAACGATATTTTCATGACGAATGTTTCTTTGCATGGCCAAAGGGTTTAAGCTTGTGCTACGTCGGATCAATAACAGAGAAGCAACCCTGGTGTTTGGGGTTCCATTCCAAGCCCTCTCTTGCCATATCAATTTCGACAGAACTCGGTTGCGAAATAGTTCTACAGCTAAATTGCAATTTGTGCGGTATTATGTGCTCGGGTACATTGTTGGTGAAGTAATAGATTGGCAGAGTTGGAGGAGCACGGGAAGGATGAGTGCAAGCGGGCCATTCATCTGGGCCGTCGCATCTGCCGCCTACCAGGTCGAGGGAGCCTTCGATGTGGATGGTCCGTCTCGCTTTTCCACTGTAGACTCGCAACGAGAAGGATTTTCTGGACTTGGATTCATTCTGATCGATTCGTCGATTATATGAACGGTCTTTCTTACAGCAGAGATGTACAGAATATGTACAAAGTAGCATCTAAACCGCGCTTTCACCTCCAGGAGTCAAATAATTTTCATGTCGAGTCAAGTCTCTCTGGGATCGAATCAGGATGGAAGAAGGAAGAATAGCAGATGGATCCCCACCAGAAATGGCTGCTGATTTCTTCTATCACTGGAAGGAAGACATTCAACTCATTCGATCGTTAAATGTCCGTGTCTTATTGTTGAGAATAAAATGAAGGTGAGACCTTCGATAGAAAAGTAGACAATGTACAGGTCACCCACTTCCGCTTCTCTATCTGCTGGTCGCGAGTTGTGAATGAAGACGGCAGCCACAACCAAGCTGGAATGAATTTCTATAAAGAACTCTGCGAACATCTCAAAGAAAATAACATCGAGCCAATCGTTATTTTTCATTATTATTAACCTTTCAAGTTATATATTTTCATCTGCCATTTTAAGAAAAACTATCTACCATGTAAAAAAAAGAGATTTATTGGCAGGTGACTCTCTTCCACGCGGATATCCCACTTTGGCTCTACCGAAAAGGCAGTTGGCTCAATCCAGAAATCATCGACTACTTTGTCGACTTCTGCGATTTCTGCTTCAAGGAGCTTGGACAGTTTGTGAGTAGACAACAAATTCAGCGAAGAGAGAACGAGATAGAGAAAGAGATAGGGAGAGAAAATGGGAGAGCGAGATAGAGAAAAGAGAGGGGAGAAAATGAGAGAAAGTGCATTTGTGGGAGAATCAGAGAGAGAGAGAGAGAGAGAAAGAGAGTGAGAGAAAGTGAATTTGCTAGGAAATAAGAGAGAGAAGGGGGGAGGGAGGGAAAGATAAACAATAGAAGGAAAGAGAGTTCATAGGTTCGCCATTGGCTGACAATTAATGAAGTTGGAATGCACGCGTGGTGCGGGATTGTGAAGCAGCGCGGGAACCCATTCCACTCCTTCGAAGAGGAACTCCCGTCTGATCTCCAGCCGGGGGCGGACGAGAAGAAGAGACTCGCCACGGTCTTTCTCTCCGCTCATCATCTCATTCTCGCTCATGCCAAAGTCTATCGACTCTACAAACAAGTCCATTTCGCAGAACAAAGAGGTTTGAAATGCGGGATTGTCAAAAATAATTTAATTTCGATATTTCTTTTTTCTCCTTTCTCGAGGATCCGTTGGAATAGTGCTGGGAGGGCACTGGTGCGAGCCGGTGGACCCGGCAGACCCCCTCCACAGAGATGCTGCCGACCGAGCTTTCGTCGCGACTTTGCTCCACTTTGCTCAGCCCATCTTCGGTGATGGTGGATATCCAGCCCTCACCAAAGAGCTTCTCAACATAGCAGTCACTTTGTTTCCCATAATTTTTACTACACAACTATGTATATCACTCAAACCCTTCTCTTCTACTCTCTCACTCTCGTTATCTCTCACTCTCTCTATCTCTCACTCTCTTTCATACTCTCACTTGATCTCCATCTCATCCTCTCACTCTGCTCTCTCCTCTCTCTCTTTCTCTCTCTCTCTCTCTCTCTCTCTCTCTCGAGCACACGCACTCTCTCCCCCTTCACACACTCTCTCTCTCTCATTTACTCTCACTCCCTCACTTCGCCTCTACATATTTGCAGGGCTTTGCCGACATTCTTCCTCAGTTCACTGAGAGCGAGCTAAAAGAAGTGAAAGGTATGACAGTTAGGACAACAAAAGATTGAAATTATATTTGCCACAGATTATGTTTTGTCCTGTTTCATGATCGGCTGACTTGATCGGGATAAACTACTACCGCCCTCACTTCATCAGTGCCAAGATCAAGGCAGATGCCGATGTCTCTGCTACAGAGGCTCTCTTCAACTACGAGGAGCATGACAATCCGAAATGGGAGAAGTTAGCATAATACTTAATATTCTGTTATTATTCATGAATAACTTGTACTGATTTGGTGAATGTCGTTGTATGCTTATCATTATTCTTGTGGTTAGAATAGCCGGCGAGTCTTCGTGGGTGTGTCTCTGCCCCGAGGGATTGGCGAGTATCCTCGACTACATCCATCACAACTTTGGGAACATGCCAATTCTCATCACGGGTATTCCTTTACTAATTTGTTAAAATAAAATAAATAAAAGCAACAGTTAATATCTTTTCGTGGACGTAGTATGTGTTGAGAGAACGGTTGCATGGACAAGGAGGGTTCTGACCCTCTTCGAGATGAACACCGAATCAGATACATGAAGGCTCACATCGATGTCGTCTTGAAAGGTTAGAAAACAGCGAAAGAGAGAGAGAGAGAGGAGAGAGAGAGGAGAGAGAGAAAGAGATAGTTGGATGTGGCGTGCTATATTAGCATGAAATTAATCTACTGTTGTTTCCTCTCTTCATGGAATACTATAATTGTTGCTTAAAGCTCGAAATGCTGGAAGAAACGTGGTTGGCTACACAGCTTGGTCCCTCACGGACAACCTGGAATGGGATGACGGATTCGCAGTTCGCTTCGGTCTGTTCCGAGTTCACTTCGATGAGAAGAGAAAAGGACGAGAACCCAAGGAAAGTGCTGCGGCCTATGGTTCCATTGTCAAGTGCTTTCTTGGCAACAAGTAGATTATATTCTTTTCCGTCAACATATTTTCGTTAGTTGATCTACTCACGATGAGCTGCACAAATCATGTGATTCGTTTGAAATAAGACATTTTGATTATGTACTTCATTTCTTTTGCTTATATACATACACACATGTACATGTATACCTTGTTTCTCAAATCATCAGTGATTTATGACGCCTTACTCTTTAATTTGTCATTCCGATGCCTAGACAGGTTCTTTTCTACAAGGACCGAATGCCATTGTAATAAGGCATCTCGCTCAATGAACATAAAACCAGTCGACTCAACTATAAATTGACTGTCAACTGTGAACAGCGACCTTTACAACAACTCGGGACAACTTCCTCTCGGGGCGAAGTATCAAAGTATCAATGCTGTTTTTTTTTCGATGTTTTACATTCTCATCATCGGTACGCATGTAGAAAAATACAGATGCTAAAACAATACAACTTGTTTTAGCCACATTTCTATAACTCTTATAAAGAGATAGATTCAACATGCTCATGCGTCGTAAGAATGATCAGGACTCCTAAAGAGAAGTCGTCTTTCATATGGGCGGCCGCATCCTCTGCATATCAAGTTGAGGGCGCTTGCGATGTTGATGGTAAGTGAACGAACGTTAGAGAGCGAGAGAGAGAGAGAAGGAAAGCTAGAGAAAGAGGGAGTGTGTGAGATAGAGAAATATGGAAATACATATATCTGTTTTTATGTCGTGTCAAGAGCATGTGGGATCGAATTCGCGAGAAGAAAAGCAGAATTGACGATGGATCTCCTCCAGACCTGTTCGCAAACTTCTTCCATCATTGGAAGGAAGACATTCAGCTTCTTTGCTCCTTAAATGTGTGTTTAATTTAAACGATGTAATTTTTCCTTTGTTGGGATGGAGAGTAATCTGCCACAGGTCACCCACTTCCGCTTCTCTATCTGCTGGTCGCGAGTTGTGAATGAAGACGGCAGCCACAACCAAGCTGGAATGAATTTCTATAAAGAACTCTGCGAACATCTCAAAGAAAATAACATCAAACCAATTGTTAGAAAAAGTATCTGCTTCTTCTTTGAAGAAAGAATGTCCTCTCATTGTCAGGTGACTCTCTTCCACATTGACATGCCACTTTGGCTCTACAGAAAAGGCTGCTGGCTTAATCGATTAATCGTCGACTTCTTTGTCGACTTCTGCGATTTCTGCTTCAAGGAGCTCGGACAGTTTGTCAGTTTTTCATAATGAAATAGTCTGTCGAATTTTCTGAATGAAATGTGATTGAAGTATTTGGTATTTACGTTCATAGGTTGAGAATTGGATAACCTTCAACGACATCGCCATGCACTCGTGGTGTGGAGTTGTGTAGCAAAGAGGAGCACCTTTCCACTCCCTCGAAGAGGAACTCCCGTCTGATCTCCAGCCGGGGGCGGATGAGAGAAAGAGACTTTCTCTCCGCTCATCATCTCATTCTCGCTCACGCCAAAGTCTATCGACTCTACAAGGATGTCTATGGCTCAACTCATCGTGGTTTATTGCTTGCAAATCATTGGCACATAAACAAGATTGTCTTGAAGGATCGGTGGGAATAGTTCTGGGTGGCCGCTGGTGTGATGCTAAGGATCCTTCTGATAAGGAAGACAGAGCAGCAGCCGGCCGCGCCTTCTCGGCCTTCTTCCTTCACGTCGCGCAGAAAATCTTCGGAGATGGCAGCTATCCGCCAGTCATTTACGACATTCTTAGCGAAACGGTAACATTTTTCTCTCTGAAGTGACGAAATAATGACAGAGGTACGAGCTCAGGATATTGAGGAGATTCTACCTCAGTTTACCGGAAGGGAACAGCAGCTCGTACGAATATAGTATTTGTGGTAAAAGTAACGGCGTACTGTCCGGAACCATGAAAGATTTACTCTAAATTAGCAGTTGAATTGCAATGTAATTTCATTATGAGTATGTTATTTTAATTGCCGTTTACAGTTAAGTCTATGTTTTATTGTTTTTATATATGCCATCACGTGAGTGACGACAAGACGAAGGAGGCCGCCGCGGCTGCAGCAGAAACTGCGCCAGCAAAGCTGAACAAAGAAGAGAAGGCCCAGGTTCTTATTCTTCTTATGCTTATTTTGTTCGCTTCAATTTTAACTACTTTGTAACATTCTGTTTTTTACTGTCATTTGTATCGTTTTATTCGTATAGAATATGAACAACTTTCTTTAGCTAAGCCATATGTATTCATTCTGTCTTTCTTTACGAAATTTTGCTTTCTTAAAGTTCTCTGTAAATGAATACCTTAAACATGTTGGGGGATTGTTTGTAGTTTGTTTGTGATTGATCATGTGTCTTTTTCTTAGAATAGCCACAACTGACACCAATCTAGTCCAATCTAACACCAATCTAGGCCTTTTTCTTTTTTTGTCGTTTTGTTTTCCAACGCGGGTGAAGATCTTTAGATGAATGTGTAATCAATCCTAATAGTTGAATCTCTCTTTCTCGCTCACTCTCTCTATCTCTTAAGATGGAAGTGGGCTCAGCGGCAGCCGCGCAAGACGGCGCTGTTCCACCAACCGAGATGCTCCCGTCGCCTCTCCAGCTGTACTCTCCAGCTCGACTCTCCAGCTCCACTCTCCAGCTCCACGTTGCGCGTGCACTCGGGACGGTTCGTGGTTCTTTTTTTTTAAAAATCATTTCATTAATTCATTCGTTATTTGAACGTGACCACACGTTAGTTAGCCATCATCAATAGACTCATCAACTCGGTAATGTTCTTTTTATTTGAATTATTCCTTCTTCGGCGCATTTTACCTCTTTAGGTGTCATTTTACGGGATACTGTAATACTGTAAGTTGAGAATGTCCCTTTCTACTTTGAATAGGGTGGATTTTCATATGTAATTAAAATTTCTTCTTCAGTTGGTCTGACGCTTGATCCTGCCGCGACTCTCACTTCAGCGCCAAGGGATTCAACACCTGTTTCGCCGTTCCCCACCGTATTCCCTTCGGTGCCGTCTTGGCCATTTGGAATGCATACTCGAATCTTGATTCTTCCATTATTCCATATTTCTGCTGGAAATACCTGTTTTGTTGTGGAATGGATGTGATCTGTGTGTTTGTTCTTTTTTTCTTTGGTATAAGTTAAGCTTGCGGTTTCGGGAGCATATTGAAAGTGAAAGAGCCAGCAGCTCACAGTCTGTTGTTCCTTGTCACAGTTACTAGTTTTTGTGCTACAAATCGACTTTATTATAGGATATTCCTTGTAACTTGGTAGGCAGTGATGGCGTGGACAATGTTTATCTTGCTACTAAACAAATACCTCATTTTAGTCTGTATTATAAGAGATGCTGTTGAATTACGATGCCTATGATCTGTCCTTGTGTTGCTGTTTCTCCTTTCTCTTGGGAAGCTTGAATAGCTAGCTCGATATTCATTTTGCGCAGATTTTTTTCTTTTGTGCTTTTGTTTTTCTTCCTCTTATCTTCTTTTCCCTTTATTAAGGCTGATATCCATGTACACTCTTGTTTAGACCCATCCCTTAGCTTTTCATTCACTGTTAGATTCTTGTTACAAATAGCTGTTTTTGCTGTAGGTGTATTTGCAAGAAGAAAATGATGGATATAAAGTGTGCTGCGGCAAGGTGTAGTTGTAGTCCGCATCGTAATGGTCCCAAATGGGAGCGACAGTAGAATGGAGATGAAGCAGGAATGGTGCAAGGATGACTCAAAACAGCAGCAAAAAATATACGAAAGGAAAATATATCATCGTTCAGCTGAGATTACCCTCAGGATAATGACCGGCGAAACTAAGGGGTAATGGTTTTACCCTCATGGGTAACAACCTCAGGATTACCCCTCAAAAAGCGACACTTTACTACGGCGGCTGCCCTGAAGGTCTGGAGAGGATTCTCGAGTTCGTTGATGAGAAATTCGGAAGCCCTCCAGTCATGATCACTGGTATGGGAAAGGCAGATTGCTGCTATCATGTCTGAATTCGTTTAGAAAATGGCTGCCCGGACTGCGATGGCGTTGATCCTCTTGAGGATGAACACAGAATCCGCTACACGAAGGCTCACATTGATGTCATCATGAGTGGTGAGGGAAGAAAGAAGGAGGGGAAGGAGAGGAGAAAGAATCAATCGGTTATCACACCAAGAAGACTCTTGCAGCGAGAAGTGCAGGGAGGAATGTAATTGGCTATACCGCGTGGTCACTTACGGACAATCTGGAATGGGATGAAGGAGTCGCTTTCCGCTTCGGTCTCTTTCGTGTTGACTTCAGCGAGCGAAGCCGGAGACGAGAGCCGAAGAAGAGTGCCGCGGCCTTTGCAAGTATCGTGGCCTCTCATTCTCCCTCCTCTCTCCCCCCTCACTCTTCCGTTTCCTCCTTGTCAAGCAGTCTATCTGCATCTCACCATGCAAGTGCTTGAAAATGTATAATGTAAAAATAATCGAAAGTCCCTGAGAGCCCTTGAAATTTGCTGTTTTGGTATAAAATAAATCAGCTGCTGTCATGCCGACATAAAAAATTTTTATAATTCAAATTCTAAGATTTTAACACAAATGTTCACCATCAGAGAGCGCTGTACATATAAATCAGGCAGGAACATTGAAAATGTGGAGTACCAGCGCAGTGGACGACGGAAGTTTCTCTCTCTTATGTTCGATTAATCTTCGACTCATATTTTTGCAAATTTTTTATTTAATCTTTTCTTTTAGTCCATCTTTATGCTTTGTGCTAAAAAATAATTTGAGGACAAATATTATAAGGCATATTATGTAGTAGTGCTACGCCGTCTCACATCTCACCAAGATGCACACACAATCAGACAACCCGTTCCCACTCCACTTTCGCTCTTCTTTACTTGTTGTGTATTCATCTTTGGTGATACGACAACAGCGCAGTCACTGTCGGAATACCTGTCCTTCATCAATGTTTTGAAAAGCATTTCCCTCCAAATAGAAATACTGTCTGGTTCAATGCCCGGCAATGGCTGCAGGTACCCAAGGGACAGTTGTTTTTTCATTCACAGGCCATTGCTCTATGACAAGCAAGAATCAGGCGTCGCCTTTTATCTGGGCAGTTGGCTCGGCTGCATACCAAGTCGAGGGAGCCTTCATTGAAAATGGTTTGACAATGCACCATCGAGAGAGAGAGAGAGAGAGAGAAATATGGATCTTTTTATGTCGCGTCAAGAGCCTGTGGGATCGAATTCGAGAGAAGGAAAGCAGAATTGCCGATTGATCTCCTCCAGACCTCTCTGCAGACTTCTTCGAACATTGGAAGGAAGACATTCAGCTTCTTCGCTTCTTAAATGTTTTCCTTTTTAAACTATGTTAATTTCCTTTTATCGGGTTGAGAATATTCTGCCACAGGTCACCCACTTCCGCTTCTCTATCTGCTGGTCGCGAGTTGTGAATGAAGACGGCAGCCACAACCAAGCTGGAATGAATTTCTATAAAGAACTCTGTACTGGTCTTATAGAAAACGGTATCGAACCAATGGTGGGGTAATTTTCAATTTAAAGTAAGTATGAAATTATTGAGTTTCTCATGTTAAAAGTGATTGAATGAAAGAAGAATGATTTATATGTGGTTCTCTTCCATACCGACATGCCGCTTTGGCTGTACCGCAAAGGCGGTTGGCTCAATCCCAAAATGATCAATTACTTTGTCAACTTGGCTAATTACTGCTTCGATGCACTCGGCCCATTTGTTAGCATATACTGCTTGTATGTCAGCACCCAATGAATTGAAAGGTTCGCCACTGGATGACGATCAGTGACGTCATCATTCCGACGTGGTGGGGGACTGTAAAACATCGGAGAATGCCTTTCCACTCCCTCGAAGAGGAACTCCCTTCTGATCCCCAGCCGGGGGCGGACGAGAGAAAGAGACTCGCCACGGTCTTTCTCTCCGCTCATCATCTAATTCTCGCTCATGCCAAAGTCTATCGACTCTATATGCAATTCTATTTCGCAGAACAACGAGGTTGACAGCTTTGTTTATTTGAAGATAGCACTCTTGAATGGACAATCTGAATTTATGTATGTTCATGGGCGTTGAAAATCAGACAAAAATTGTCGTATAATTTGAGCCGAAATACACTTGGAGTGTAGGATCCGTTGGGATTCTGCTGGGCGGCCGATGGTGCGAGCCACGAGATCCAGGGGCTCGGGCTGATCGAGAAGCAGCCGAGAGAGCCTTCGCTGCATTCTTCCTCCACTACGCACAACCAATCTTCGGAGATGGCAGATATCCCTCCGTCATCTCGCATACCCTCCACAAAGCGGTTCGTCATTCTTACACTTTCACTTCCCTCCCCAGCTGGCATGCATTCCAGGGCATCGCCGACCTTCTTCCACAGTTCACAAAGAGCGAGCAGAAGATCGTTACTGGTGCATTATTTTGAGCGGTCGCTTCGAAACATTTTTTTATCTTCGGATTTTCATTTTGAGTTATCTTTTCTATGCTTTTACGACATTTATGTATGTTGCTTTCTTATATGCTCGGCCGACTTCATGGGCATCAAATACTATCGCTCACATTCGATCAGCGAAAAGGGAAAGCCAGACAAAGATCTCTCGGCGATCGAAGCACTCTTCAGCTACGAAGAGCATGACAATCCGAATTGGGAAAAGTTTGCTCGAGTTCATCTCTGTCTTTCTCTCTTTCCGTCTCTCTTCTCTCTTTCTCTCTCTCTCTCTCTCTCTCTCTCTCTCTCTCTCTCTGTCTGTCTCCAATTGATGTAGAATATCTGGAGACTCGTCTTGGGTTTGCTTGCGGCCAGAAGGCCTTGGCAGCCTTCTTGAGTATATTAAAGCCAACTTCAAAAACATCCCCGTCTTGATCACTGGTGAGTAAGCACGATGAAGAAGCTTTCAGGAAAGATGTATGTACTTCTTGTCTTTGTTAAGAGAATGGCTGTCCGGACAAAGAAGGCGATAATCCCCTTAGAGACGAACATCGAATCCGCTTCATGACTGCCCATATTAATGCTGTTATGAAAGGTTTTCAATTTATTATAGCCTCTTCAAAAGTGATTCCCCGTAGAACGGAGCGATCTTTATTTCTCTGTTTGAATAATAATGCTGCCTCCAGCCAGACGTGCTGGGATGCGCTTACTCGGCTACACGGCCTGGTCTTTCTTGGACAACTTCGAATGGGACGAAGGAATCGCCGTCCGCTTTGGACTCTTCCGTGTCGACTGGAACGAGAAGAACAGAAACCGAGTGCCGAAGGAGAGTGCGATGGCCTTTGCAAGGATTGTTGCGTCTCACGTCAGGCGATAGAACTAGCAGATTGCCTTCTCCTCCTTTTCCTTCTCTTCGTTCCTGTCCCTTTCCAACACACGCCAATGCTTTAGATTTTTCATGTTCTTGTTCTTGAGTCAATTAAACAGTCAATATCTTCTAAAAAGGACTGATTCCAAGGATGGATGTATCATTTTCATGCCTGCTTCTCCCGTCTTCACCGGAAATGAAAATCATAACATAGAACCAGAAATGATTTTAAAAAATGCACTCTTCATGTGGCCGTTTGAGAATGAACAACACAACCAATATCTGTGCAGATTGAGAGGAATGCGAATAAAGCGAGTGGCAGAGAAGAATGGACATTTTTCGACAAGCTTGTCAACCTCTTTTAGATTGAAATGGAACGAATGATAACCAGTTGCTAGATTCATGCTTGGGAAATCATGCAGAAAGTGGTTTCACATTCTATGGGGCATGAGCACCTAGTTCTTTATTTACTATCTCTTTTCATTTCACTCAATAAATTACATGCTAATTAACATTATCGCAATAATAATAATAATAATGTTATTGCGGACATAACAAACAGACAAGTAATCATGTCGTATTCTCACGAAGAGTCGAAGTACTCGGAGTGCACTGATAGCTGCGAGGGGCGTGCAGACTACGCGCACGTAACTCTTCATTCTCCATCTTAGCCAGCATACGGGAGTCACCACGAAACTGGGCGTATCTGAGCAGAAGCTGGGATAGAGAAAGGAGAGAGAGCGAGAGAAGGAAAGAGAGGCGGAGAGAGCGATAGAGTAAGAGGGGGGGAGAAAGAGAGAGAGAGAGGGTCTTGGGACATGACAGAGATTTAAAAAGTAGTGAGGACAGTGAAAGACAACAAGGAAAGAAGAGAGCGAGCTGAAGAAAAATTGAAGTGATTTGCATTAATTGAGAGAGTTGGAGAAAAGAAACAACCTTTTTCTACAAGGAGATACGAGTAGCTGATGAAAAGCGTGCCGATATTTATGAGAATAGGCTATGTAGATGAGTGGATTGATCGAGGAAGACAGCAGGGAGAGCCACTGAAATCGAATTTATTTATTCCAATAAGACGTTTTTCCTTGCTAAGGGAGCCCACTTTGTCATCATTTTCAGCAGAAAGGGTGAATAAGAAAAGAAAGAAAACCTGGAAAAACGGCCGCAGGATAGAAGATGCAAATTCAAAGAATGTTGACTCTTGGTCGGCAAGAAAGGTGAAATAACAGTAGATGCCTGGAGAGAACTTGTAAACTTATTAGGCAACCAAATAAAAAAGAAATGGAGCAGACCATAGAGTGGAATCCAGCAGAGAGCGAAGACAACAATGACAGTTAGCATCATTTGAGCCACCCGCAGCTTCACTCGCTCGTCTCGGGCCTGTTTAAGATTGGAATAGAAAAGATAGAAGAAGGTTAGAAGGCACAACCGCAGCATCGACAGCGAGGCTGCGATGGGTGGAGACGCGAATGAAGATGAGAGCATAGGAGATGGAGATGAGCAAGAAGGGAATGAAGAAGGCCACAAGGAGATTCACAAGCACGAACTGCAGCTTCTCATCCACCTCAATCAATTCATTCTCATCAACTACTCACTTTGGTACAAGATGATGACGAACCTGCGAAATGCACAGAATGTAGTGCATCGAGACATTCCCACCCAGTTCAATCTCAAGATGGACTGCGGCGTAGTTCGCAGCTGAGGGAACGGCAAGCACCGAAGACCCAATCCAGATTCCTGTGAGAGAGAAAGAGAGAGAGAGAAGAGAGAAAGAGAGAGTGAGAGAGAGAGAGGGAAAGAAGGATAAAGAGACCTGCAATGATACCGACGGTATAAGCAGACTCCCAGAGTGTGTACTTGAGGGTGTGGCAGATGGCGAGGTATCGATCGAGCGTCACAGCCACGAGAGTGTAGATCGAGGCGCAAGAGGTGGTGGAGTTCATCCATACCGACGCCTTGCAGACCACGTCTCCCAGTTGCCACTCTGCGATAAGCGGACTCTCGTCAGGATTAAATATACAACAACAATATTCTTTAAAATAATAATCTTGACTAGAAGATCATGGAAATTTAGCAAAACTGAATCTTGCATGATATGAATGGTAAGTGATAGAAAGTATTCTGCACCCGTGAGCACGTTGTTGAACAAAGTGGTGGGGAGGCAGAAGAGAAGGATGAGAAGGTCAGCGGCGGCGAGAGAGCCGATCAGGAGATCCGTGGTAGAACGGACTTGGAGATGGAAGGCGACCGCGAGGAGGACGAAGGTGTTGCCGAGGAGGCCGCCCACGAACACCAGGGAGTAGCACACCGAGTACAGCACCACCTGCCAGCACATCTTCAGCATGGAACATACAGATTACTCTTCTGTGCATACATCCTCTTCAGAATGCTCCTCATCTCTAAGTTAAAAAAGAAACTTGCAAAAATGACATCTCCCAGTTAACTCTGTCACAATTAAAAAAAAAAAGATGGCCAAGACAATGTGAATGTCGTGTCGCCAGAAGCCGAGTGCCTCGTGGAGGTCGTCGTACTCAACGTCTTCCTTCTCCATTCAATAACCTTCCAGATTTCAATTGTGTAAGGCAAATGGCATTCAGTAAAAAAGAATTTATTTTTAATTTTGAATTACTACGGACGATCATAGATTAGAGGAAATCATTTCTAGAAAGATTATTATGGACAGGCGAGAAAAAGTCGAGTAGTGAAAATGCAAAGTGGAGAAACAAAAGGCGACGAGAATGATGGAACGATGGCTTCTACTTCTCTCTCTCTCTCTCTCTCTCTCTCTCTCTCTCTCTTCCTCTTTCTCTCTTTTTCTAGTTCTCTCTTTATCTCTCAACTCCCTCTTGTCTTTCTGTCATTGCTTCTCACATTGCGTTCAACACTCATTTTGAGAATCTTGCTGAATGAGATATCAGACGATTTAAAAATGAGAGGAATACTGAAAAGCAGGAGAGGCCGAGAGAGATGGAGAGAGGGAGTGAGAGAGACTAGGAGAGCGAGAGAGGGTGACAGAGGGAGAGAGATGGAGAGAGGCAGTGAGAGAGACGAGGAGACTTAGAAAGGGTGACAGAGGGAGCAACGCTGCAGCAGAAACAAGGCAGAGGGGATGCTGATGCGAACGAGGGTCATCAAAGAATGCCGGACTCGGCGAGTCCACTCAAATGTACGCTGAAGAAGGAATTCCAAAGAAGTAGATGGAATGGATAGGCAGGGGAAAGGATTGAGTGAGAAAGAGAAAAGAGGGAGTTGAATGAGAGAGGGAAGGGGAAAGAGAGAGAGAGAAAGAGAGTCGGTGGAAGACCCCCAGGGGACACCGTGAGGATGACGAACCGAGAGAGAGAGAATCCAGAGGCAAGGATGGAGGGAGGATATGGGACGAAAGATTTAGGGTCGAAGCAGAAGAATCATTTCAACGTTCGAGTACTAATTCTTTAACCGAGTGAAGTCTGCCTTCTGGCGACGCGGCGGAACTTTAATGCTCAGCATAGTTATTAACTTCTTTTTTGTTTATTTCCTCTGTCTCTTCTTTTCCTGTCTATTTTTTCCTCTCAGGATTCGCCCACTTCATTCTCGTCTTTTCCATGATGGGCCATGCAAGGAAAGGAGCTTCGTTAGCAGGGCGACAGTCTGCCTAGACTTCTCTCAACAACTTCTCCCTTTCCTGGATCTTCTTATCCTCTCGCTTTCTCTCTCTCCTCTCTCTCATTCTCTTTATCTTAGTGTCTTCCTCTCTCACTTTAGCACTCGCCGCTTCTTTTCTTCACCCTGTTCATTCGAATACCTCTAGCACCAGCAAGAAAGCCCTGTCGTCATTGTCCCGTTTGGTGTCTAACAATTTGCGAAAGAAGCTCTTCCATGAAACAACACACAAATCTCCTCAATTACAAATTGGCCTTATTCGAAATGTTCAACAAAAACTTACAACTACATTATTTTTACTGTCAAATAAGTCGTTTATCTTAAGTTGTGGTCATATGCATTGTTTTTGCATGTCGTTCTTGTTGAGATTTATTGCTGAAACTGGATGAGCAACTGAAAATAGCGGGAATGTAAAATATGACTTCAAGATGCGAGCATTTAAAGTGGGGCTCAGGCAGTATCTCAAAAAAAGTGAAAAGCTAAGCGAGTGATATTGCACACGATATGTATAGAGTAGATATGCATTTCGAAAAGCACAATTATTAATGAAAGCAATTATTAAATATCATTCAATTCCTAGGTGTATAAAAAGAGACGGTGAGACAAATGGATTGGATATTGCAGGCAGAAACCCGTCAAAGAAACTTTGATCCGGGTCTTTTCTTTAGAATAGAAAAGTCTATGTTTAGAAAAATCTATATTAAGTCTTTTGGAAAAGACATTCTAAATATTCCAGTAAGTATTCAAAATCACTAAATGAGGCAGAGCAGAGAAAGAAGAGGTAGGGAAGGGAAGAGTTTAATGCTGCGGGAGCGCATCAGTTGCGGTGGTGGTCTTTCGGAGAGATTGGCAGCCGAAGACAGCGATGAGAGCAGTGAGAAGGAGACAGAGGCAGGAGAGAGAAGCGACTGAGGAGACGAACCACACCTCAGACAGGCACACCAACTCAGAGAGCAGAGAGTTATCCATCCTGAAGAGGGGGCTCATGTAGAGACTGTTGTCTAGTGAAGGCAAGAGAGACATACGCGGAGTGGGAGAGAGTGGAGTGGTTCGCAGCGTCGGCCTGACCCTCTGCCGCGGCCTCCTCGTCCTCTTCGCCCTTAGCGAGCACGCGAATGACGGCAGAGAGGATCTGCTCACTCTCGCCTTCCACTCCCGCTTCCCTCTTCTTCCTGCCGTGCGACGTGAATAACTCGTTCGTGCCGCTATCCAGGCAGTTGCTCTGCAAGGTAAGCCGGCTAGTTCTTATATCGTTTTTCTCTCACACCCTTTCCCTCTCTCTCCCTCTCTCTCCTTCTCTCTCTCTCGCTCTCTCTCTCCTTCTCTCTCTCTCGCTCTCTCTCCTTCTCTCTCTCGCTCGCTCTCTCTCCTTCTCTTTCTCTCCGCCTGGCTCTCTCACCACAGGGCATCCGGTCGGCCCGGCGCAGAACATGATAGTGCACATGATCTGCACGTCGTAGGAGCCGTCGAGACGGAATGCGCGCAGGTCTGACTTCAGACGGTTCCTCTCGAAGTCCTGCTCGATCGGCCCGACCAGCGCAGGGTAGCGGGGGCAGCTGAAAGAAGATTACTATCTCTCTCTCTCTCTCTCTCTCTCTCTCTAACTATCGCTCGCTCTCTGTCTCTCTCCCTCTCTCTCTCTCACTATCGCTCGCTCTCTCTCTCGCTCTCTCTCTCGCTCTCTCTCTCTCTCTCTCTCTTCCTATCTCGCGCTCTCTCTCTCTTGTTTTCTCTCCAATACAAACCCATTCTCGATGAGCGTGAATGGAGTGGACTCGCCGAATCCATGAATGCGAGTGGCGACGCAGTCAGTGACCATCATGTTGTGGGGACCGGCCTGCTCGGAAGTCACGACCAGGAGGAGAGGGTCTCCGATGGCAGCCGTGGTGAGCGGCTCTTCCAGCTGGTTCAGCACCGCCAGAGACGCTTTCACGGGCGGCGGGGTCGCCACGTCGAGCACTTGTGTATTGGCATTGCTGGAAAGCAGATACAATTCGAAGATTAGAGGATTCCATAAAATTATGATTATGGGTCATGGGAAGTGGAGTGAGCTGCGCCGAATTTGTTCTGGAAAAACTAATACAGAAACAAAGTGAGAGAGAGAAAGAGAAAGAGAGAGAGAAAAAGAGAGAGAGAGAGAGAGAGAGAGAGAGAGAGATAGGGTAGACACAGAACGGACAGTGTGAATGCGAGGAACAAACCCTGCTTCATAGATGGTCGTGACGACGACTGCGCCTTCTTTCACCATCTTGTCCATGGAAACATCGCAAGAGACACGGTAGAAGCGGTCCCACTCAGTGGTCACTTGATGAGGAAGAACTCCGTCGAGGGACACTACCACAAGAGCTTCCATCTTGCCGTCCTGAACAATCAAAGTAAGATCGAACTCTCTCTCTCTCTCTCTCTCACTCTTTCTTTCTCTTTCTCTCTCTCACCCTCTCTCACTCTTTCTTCTCTTTCTTTTTCTTTCTCTCTCTCACCCTCTCTCTTTCTTTCTCTTTTTTTTCTCTTTCTCGCCCATTCTCTTTCTTTTTTTCTCTCGATCTCCTTACCCTGATGACAGTGCCGCAGTCGGTGGAGACGGTGGGTGGCGGGAAAGTGATGGAGATCTGCTTCGCATTCTCCACCACTTGGGAGCAGGTCGAGAATCTCTCTGCCGCATAAATGGCTCCGGTGTACGGTTCCTTTGTATTGACGATGAAGCGGATGCCCTCGTTGGTGCAGAGAGCCATGCCACCGAACTGGGATTCTGATGAGCAAGACTCTTTTCTTCTCTCTGCTCCCTCCTTCTCCTCTATCTGTGACTCTCTCTCTCTCTTTCTCTCGCTCTCCGCTTACCACAATTGAACTCGTAGTAGTCGGAGGCTGGGTTGGCACGGACATTGGCATCTGCCCTGCCCACTGCGTAGATGAAGCAGGCCGCCGCGGTTCGGTCGTAGTTGATGCTCTTGCAGTTCAGGTTCTGGAAGCACAGCGAGATGCAGTCCGATACGGTCACTCCTGCAATAAATAGAGAGGGTGTTAGATGAGGCAGTGAGATTGAGGAGAGAGAGAGGGAGAGAGAACGAGGTAGAGTGGAGAGAGAAAGCAAAGATAAGAGAAGGAGTAAAGGAGAAAAATAAATAATAAAAAAAAAGAAAAAGAGTTGAGCACAACAATATATGACATGTCGACGTGTTGCCACCGGCTTAACCAGAGGTTTACTCAATCTCTTGCATGTTTTCCCCTACTTTACGCTGCTCCTTACCCTGAGCGGATGCGATGACTTCGCCCTCAATGGAAGAGCCGATGAATCGTTCGAAGGCTGCCTGTTGACGGCAGGTTGATGATGACAGATCAGCTGAAAGTGATAGAGAGATAAAGGGAGAACGAGTGAGTGAGAGAGACGACGAGGGAGAAAGAGAGAGAGAGAGAGAGAGAGAGAGAGAGAGAGAGAGCGAGATAGAGGGAGAACAAGTGAATGAGAGAGAGGACGAGGGAGAAAGTAAAAGAAGGTGTGTGAGTGAGAGAATGACAGAGATAGAATGAGAGAAAAGAAAGAGATAGCAACGAGAGAGAAACAGAGAAAGAGAATGAGTGAGAGAGAGAGAGCAAGTTCCAAACCGGCAACGCAGATCGGCTCATAGTAGTCCTTGGCCTGGACCTGTCCTTGCTGATCAGCGCGCGAGAACGTGTCCTCATCAGAGACGATGCAGTTCTTCTCGGTGGGGGAGAACTCGACTGATCTGAAAGGATGACTCATCTTCTTTTTTCCGCAAAGATCAGTTGCAACTCATGGATGATTGTCATAAACGAGCAAGAGAGTGGGAGAGAAGAGAGACAGAATAGAGAGAGAGAGAGAGAGAGAGAGAGAGAGGGAGAGAGGGAGAGAGTAGAGTAGAGAGAATATGCACACCGGCAGAATGTGTTGAGAGAATCGAGGCACTTCTGGAGACAGTACGACTCCTGTGCTTCGACGGATTGCGTGTGGTCGTAGAAGTGGATCTCGAAGTTTGTTGTCTTGACGAAAATGAGATTGCCACCCGATTCGCCGCATCGATTCTGGCCTGGAATGATGGACAGGGAAATTGTATGCGTCAAATAAATACATATATTCAACTAGATGAAACTAATAAAGGAACTTTTGTGCAATAAATGGAAGGGTACAACGGGAAGCTGAGCATACGATTGAGGCAGTTGTTGTCGAAGTAGTCGACGTTGTCCTGCGTGAGGCGGAGATGGCTTGGCTTGCTCCGCCGGTCCTCGCTGCTCAGTTCGCAGACATTCGTATCGTAGTTGTAGTTCACGGAACGGCAGACAAACTCGGCCTCCTTCAGACACGACGACAAACACTGCTCGTGACTACCGACCTGGAGAAGAGAGAGAGAGGGAGAGAGAGAGAGAGAGAGAAGAGAGAGAGAGAGAGTGGGAAGAGCGGGGGAAAATATAAAGAAAGAAGAAAAAAAGAGAGAGAAGGAAAAGAGAAAGAGAAAGAGAAGAGAGAGAGAGCAAGAGAGAGAGGGAGAGAGAGAGAGAGAGAGAGAGAGAAAGAGGGAAAGGTAGAAAAATATAAAGAAAGTGAGAGAGAGAGAGAGAGAGAGAGAGGTAGCACCTGAAGTGTCTTGCGAACAAATCCGTCGAGCATGGTCTTCTTGTTCCGCTCAAAGGAGAACGATCGGTAGGTGCATGCTTGGTGGGCAGAGACGGCAGGCAGGCAAGTCTTCTCGTAGTAGAAGTTGTTCGCCGATGGATTAGCCGCCAGTTCTCCCGTTCCTGGATCAAGCCACCCATTATCTTCACCCTGGTCTCTCATCTCCCCTCCCTCTCTCTCTCTCACTCTCTCTCTATCTCTCTCTCTCTCTTTCTCCATCCCTCCCTCTCTCGTACCTGCTGGGGCAGCAGCATCATCGAAGAAGTAGCATGTCTCTCTTCCGTCAAAGTTGAAGGAAGCACAGACTCGTTGTGCTCCGGTGGTAGGCTCGATGTTGTTGCGGCAGTACTGAGCGCAGGTCAGATCGTGGCCTGTCAACATGCCATCCTATTTCTGCATTCATTGTGATTCTCCTTCCAATCATATAATTGAATTTATCTCGACGACATCTTACACTGTTTTACAAATCATTCAGGAAAAAAAAGAATTACAGAAATGACCCTTCAAACAATAATGGAAAGAAATAGGCATAAAGTTTTAAATTGTAGCAGCAAGTGGCTTATAGCAGGTCGGCGACAGAGAGATATACACAAATTCGCGATCCCTTGGTCCCACCTGCAGTGGAGACCACGACGGGAGTGCCCGAGAGCCTCGACCTGGCAGTGCGGATGAAGGCGGTGGTCTCGTGGGGCGCGCAGTCGAACACGGCCTCGGCCACTGCCGCCAGCCAGAGGATGCCCAAGCAGAGGAAGCGCATGCTCAAGTCATTCGTCTTGTATTCAGCTAATCATATATTCATATAAGAATCAAAATAAAACCGCATTTATCAATAAACTGTTCAATAAAGCGTTCTAAATTTCCAGGAATCTTAAGAATCATTAATTGTCGAACGTCGATAGACCTTGTCAACAAAATCTACGTTTAAAAATAAGAACAAATTAAAACGCAATTATGGGAAATGGGTGGCGAAAACAACCGTGAAAAAATAAAATAAACGAGAGAAATGAAATAATAATGTGCAGAGAGACAAGAAATGGCGTGAAAGCCCCTCCCTATCCGTCCGGCTCAAGCGAAAGCCAATCGTGTTAAGCCGAAAAATGGATGAAAGTGAAAGAAGAGAGAGAAAGTTGTCCGGCCAGTGAGATTCCGAGATCAAAGAGAGAGAGAGGAAAGGAAAAGAAAGGAAAAGGCGGACATTTTGCCGCCTCATTCATGGATCAGGCAGAGAACATGAGAGAGAGAGAGGTGAGAGACGGAGAGATACACAGAGAGAGAGAGAGTGAGAGAGAGAAAGAGAGAGAAAAGTGAGAAACGAGAGAGGTGAGAGAAGAGTGATAGAAAGTCAGAAATACTAGTGAACGAAAGCTCTTGAGAAGAAGAGAGTGATTTGGAGAGAGAAGAGATATTGAGAGCAAGGGAGGAAAAGAGAGGAAGAGAGAGGAAGAGCGAGTGAGAGAGAGAGCGAGAGAGAGAGAGAGAGAGAGAGAGAGAGAGAGGACCTGACTTAGACAGGGAGAACGGGAATCGTCTTGAGAGGGAGAAGTGGGTCGCGAGTGGCGCGCAAGTCAGGATTCCTCTCTTACACGGATCTGTGCAAGTCTAAATCGTAGCGGGAGAGGAATGGGACATGAGGGAGAGAGGAAAGAGAAGGGGATGACCAGCGGATAAGAACAGGGGAGGAGGAGTTGGATGAATGGATGGATTCCTGTCATCTCAGGAGAGCGACCGGCCATGACCCGCCTTATCATATCCCAGATCAACCAAGGCAGCCAAAGACACTCCGGTGCATTTGCCAAGACCATGCACAATGTCTTCCTTGCCCGGGGAGGCAATGAATGAGGTCATCTTCATTCCTGCACCGCGTATTTTTCCGCCAGCTCCTTTCTCTTCCGTCTGTCTTTACTCTCTTCCTCCTCCTTCTCACATTCTTGTCTCATCTCGACCCGTATCTCAGGAAATAACAAGACACTATAAAATAGTCAAACCATACATATTTTAAACATGTATGTAGTCCAATGAGTAGAATAAGAATGCATACGAGTGAAGAACCGGGAGGAAGTTGGTGAAATTGTGTAGTGAAGCGTGCGGGGGGAGTGCCAGAGTAAGGTGCATACTTCACTCTGCTCAACATTTATGTACATATGTTTTGATTGTACCTTTTCAACATAAGCTTTTAGAACTTTCGATGGAGAAAAAGGTTGCGAAATTGATTGTATGACATGAAGATTTGGACTCCGAGGTGTTCAAATGTTCTTATTCTAACTTTGAGATGTTTACGATTTAGATGCCTCAGGTAACAATTGCTAAGGAGACAGAGAAATGCGGCAAGGTCAGAGGAGCAGTCCGGGCTTCGGAGAGATGGAAACGCACCGAGAGAAGACTCACCATTTCCACTGCGTTAGCCAAGAAGACGAACATCAAGAAAGTATGCAAGAATTCATTATTAATTTTATTCATTAATTTCGTGGCCTTTAAAATTAGAAGTGTCCATGTCTGAAGGACAAGGACATCGTGATCCCAACAACGGAGGCTAGTCTCGCTGAGAGGACAAATACTCTCTCTTATTACTTATCCAAGGAGACTGCCAGCCCAGCCGATGCACTCTTCGCGTGAGTTTAGCTGAACATTCATGAATGAGTTTGATTGCAAATATTAGTTTTGCTCTTTTAAATTCTTTGTTACATCTTCATAAACAACAGTTTCATCACCACGACAAAGATGTTCGAATTGAAACGTCGGGAATTTCTCGAGCTTCGTGGACTTGAACTGGCTTAGGAAAGA
This sequence comes from Allodiplogaster sudhausi, assembly GCA_945643635.1. Lineage (NCBI taxonomy): Eukaryota > Metazoa > Nematoda > Chromadorea > Rhabditida > Diplogasteridae > Allodiplogaster > Allodiplogaster sudhausi. Next base: position 5,268,550 of record CALZFC010000020.1, read on the forward strand.
GTAATCGGAGAGCATGAACAGGCGTGGATGAAAGCTCAGCACCAGTTCGATGTCTCGCAATCTCTCTCCGATCTTGTTGGCTTCCATTACATCATACATTTTTATTGCTCACACATAAAAACTATCTTTTTTCAAAGCAATTTTTTTAATGAAAACTAGTAAATGAAAAAATTAACAGTATGAGGCGGATGTAGAGCGGAGCTTGAGCGAACACGTGGAGAAGCTCGCGCGTGTACAGCTTCAAATGGCAGCCAATTCAGCCACGGCTGCACACCGCAAAGAACGAGAGGACAATCGGAAGTCAGAGAATATCACGATCTATTCTAGAACATCCAATCTCAAATATTATTTGAACCGCATCTCTATTTTGCTCTCTTCAGGCACGTCGGCCAGGCCTTACGAGCTGAACTCGACCGGCTCTCTCTTGCAACGACCCTGGAGAAGGACAGAACAAAACAACTTGTATTGCTTCTTGTACAACTACTGCATGATTAAATATAAAGGATTCGATGCGCATTAGACTACTTGCATGTCTATTTATAAGAGGGCGGTGTATTTATACATAGACTGGACTCATTGTCAGTCAATGATACTTGGATGTTGACTGCATGAGTATGTGGGAAAGTACTGAACAGAGGATATAAGAATGCTGTATTCAATATATGTGCTTCTATATTATTAACCGACTTATTAAATTAATAGAAGTTACACGTATGATGGAATGCATTCGAAATTTAACCTGATACGTGTATGTACGTACAAATTTGGTGTCATCCAGTTAGAATTTTAGAGGTGATATTTTTTGTTTTCGAAACTTCACCAACACAACACTAAAAGTCGCTCTGTACTTCTGCGGTGTATTTTTTTTTCTCTGTCTTACTAGTTGTTATTGTTCACGAGATTCTCCTGTGATGGAGCGTAAGTAGTAGTGGTTGAAGGCCATGAATATCTCTCTCGGATGAGCTCGTTCATCCCATATGCGGCTTTGTGCGCCGCTCTTTTCATAGCAACATTCGGCGTGTATGGCATCGTCACTTCCTTCGCTATTACAATATGTTTTACTTTCGGGTTAGTTTTGCTTCATTTCCTTATTTTTGAAGCGTTACTGTTATATACGTGTTTCAGGCTGATCTTTGTTGTGAACACGCGTGGCCGTTTGCTTATGCAGAGCGAGTCAGATAGATACGAGAATGTTCTCCGCTCCTTCGCCTTCCGTCCCGGCTGGCCGTCTTTCTTCCGTTCCATTCGACGCTTTAAGCTCTCTTCTGTCTATGAAAACAAGTCGTCCATCACCAGTTCAGCACAAATGGACTACGTAATCGAACAGGTTGGGAGCTAATATTTTGCGAATTAAAAAAAATAAATATTCATTTCTCCCTTGATGAATTTAGATGTTGGAGTACACGATGCGCGACTTCGTTGATCCGTGGTACAAGCAGATGACTGATGATGTCACCTTCCGTGACAGTCTCTTACGGACTACGAAACGTACTCTCGCCTCTCTTTCTCATTGGTGAGCTTTCATTTTTCCGTCTTTTATTACTGTTGGCTGTAATTCTTTGGGAGAGTAACCAATACGGGGCGGAAGTGAGCTTTTCTCTGTTGGCCACTATTCTGAAGGACATCCCTAGTCCTCCTAGTCATTGCGATGATTTTCTGTTCCAACATTAACTTGTTCTCAATTCCATATTCTTGATAGCATGCGTGCTGTTGACTGGGTACCTCTTGTGACGCGGCATGTAGCTGATGACTTGGCCTCCCATGTTCGTCTCTTTCGACTCGCTTCTGAGCGACTCCAGGCAAGTTATCCATTTCGAATCCATGAATAGGAAATGTGTAACTTTGACATATACTTTTTTTTGTTCTCCATATTTTTTTTTCTATTGTTTAGTGATTGTGGAATTCGTTAAAGTGCTGATTCTTGAAGGCCAATCGCTCGAAGAAGAACGACGGAACAAAGCGAAAGGAAGACGAACTGGAAAGCCACTTTTTCGATCTCGAATTGGAAATGGAAAAGAATCTTTGTCGCGATTTGCTTTCAACAACTCCACATTATGAAAATGGTTTATTTTTATTTTTTTTATTGTCAGTTACATGTGTAGTTTACTTTTTTTATATAATTTTTCTCGATGTTTGTTCACTGCTTCTTTTACACAGTTCTTTATTGTGTTAGTGATTATACTAATCAAGCATGAGGTGATCTCTTGCAGCGTACCTGCACGACCTCGTAGACATACTTTTGTACTTGCTGATGCCCCCCGAGGACTTCCGTTGCCGTCCACTGAGGTTTCTGCTGCGTGAAGTTGTGGTGAAACGTGTGCTGACTCCCACACTCGACCACCTCTCCGACCCTGCAAATGTCAACCAACTCGTCGTCTGGTTGGTTAGTACCACATGGAGTACTCTCACAAAAGGGCATGCAGAGCGTGGCGAGCATGAAACGAGGCATCGGAATAGAAATTATGGTTCAGCTGAGCGAAGTGGACCCTCGGCCGGAGGACTTCGTGGCTGCCGTTGAGATGAGCACGGACATGCAAGAACTAGAGGCTATGCTTGCATTCACGAGAGAGCAGATTCTGCTGCAGAGAGGGAAGGACGGACCAGGCGAACAGAGTTCGTTTTCATTCTATCGTTTAAGCCGTAGTTTTGCCATTATTTTGATATTTAGTTCTTTACAATTATACTTGCTTGTCACAACTGTGTTGCGTAGCTCGTACTACGAATGGGTTTGTCTGTTGCAGTGGAACTCGTGAAGCAGCAACTCTGCAGCCTGGAGCACCTTGAGAATGTGATCCGGAAGCAGGCGGCCAAGCTGGCGACCCTGGAGCCTCCCTCGAATGGTTGGGAGGGCGGAGGGGGAGCCGGGGCAGGGCACGAAGAGTCCGAGGCTGCACTCATTCAACTCCCTCTCCACGTCGTTCTCTCCAACTCCGTCGCAGTCTCTCATCTCAGCGAGTATCTTGTCACCGTCGGCGGACAGAACTTCCTCGACTGCTACCTCGCGATTGAAGTTAGATTCAGGCATTTGCTTCGATGATTCAATTAAAAGTATTAATTCATCTTTTTTTTGAATTTAGCTTAAAAGTCTTCCTAATTAATTTCCAATCAGGGATTCAAAGTGTCTGTCGAACATCAAATGCGTAGTCTTGCCAACGGAGAGACGACGGAAAGTGACGTGAGCGAGACTGTCAGGGAGGCAGCGAAGTTCATGTACGATCAGTACCTTTCCCAGGTAAGAAGAGGATGAGAAGGAGAGTCAGAGAGAGAGAAGAGAGAATTCATTGTAGGAAGCAATCACTAGGGTGCCACTCGATGAGAGCGTCGTGAACAAGCTGCTCAGTCGAATGAGGAAAGATGAAGCATCCGATGACTGGTTCGAGCAGATACAGAAGAAGGTAAGGCTCATTATATTTAAACAGATTTAGTGTCGGCACTCCGTGAAAAATTTTCCGCTAATTTACTCGCAGTGCTCGCTGATATTCAGATCGAAGACGTCCTCCGTACAGAAAGTCGCTTCTACCCTGCATTTAAGCAGACTCCACAGTACTTGAAGATGCTGCAGGAACTGGGAGTGGTGACGGATGAAGAGGCGACCTCCGCAGGAGGAGGGAGGGGCAGTGACACGGACTCGGGGCACTCCCCGCTCCCCGCGGCAACCAATGGGCCCAGAACCACCTCGCACTCCAACAACCAACCCGATGTCAGTTCGCAAGATTTCCATTCAATCCGAGAAGAATTTCACTCTCTTTTTGTGATTATTAATTTTTGAATATTTTTAGTCCTATTTTGAATGATTTGATTCTGGCGAGTTGACAATTAGCATCTTTCTAGGAAAAAATGCTTGAGCTGTATTATGATGTTTATATGTTTTTAGAGTGGATACAACTCTGACCTCGCGCAGCCGTCTGGAGGGGGAGGGAGTGGAACGGTACTTGTCGCCATTGTTGAGACACTCGGGATTGGACAACAGGGTAGACAGGCATTCGCTCTGTACAATGTCAGAGTGGCGAGGAGTGTGGGCGGCAGGAAGGTCAGTAGCTGGAACATCCTCAGGAGGTACTCCGACTTCCATCTTCTGCACTCAACAGTACAAGACAAGGTTAGTAGAAAAAACTGTCCCTGTTATTCATTGTTAGAACAACATATGCTCTATTAGACTATCTGAGTTAATGGCTAGATGAACAGTATTTTCAGTTCCCGGAACTCAACTTGAGTTTCCCCGGCAAGAAGACATTCAACAATCTCGACTCTCGCTTCCTTGAGAAGAGGACAAAGGCATTGAATTCGTACATGGAGGTTCGTAAGTTGTGGATCCGTTTTGTACGAGTTTACCTTTTTATTTACTATTCATCATTCGTTCATTTGTTTGTTGACAATAAGTTTATTAATGAAATGCCTCCTCCCTACATTTTGTAGTGTCTTCTACAAGAAGCAATGCTTGCGAGGCATGCTGGACTGGAGAGGATTGTGCTTGACTTCCTCAGCCAGAAGGACTACCACGTCAAGGCAGAGGCACGACCACGCAAGGTTGGGGAACCTCAGGGAAAGGAGCGCATTTTTAGTTGATATAATATTGTTCGAGCGGGACTGGTCCAATTTATTTTTTATGTCTGATGTCAGTCTTGGCATGGATATAACGTACGGTGTGGTTCTTCCAGATGATGTCCGCCATGCTGGAGCCGTTCAAGAGCGGAGTGCGTGCGATTGGCAGTGCAGTGAGTGCGATGCCAGAGGGAGTGAGCAGAGTCGGAGACGGCCTCCAGAACCTCCTCGCCAAGCCTGCCTCTTCTTCTTCTTCCACTCTTCAAACTCTTCGAGTTGCGGCTGCGATCTCGCACGATGTTAGCATTATTTGGTTATAAAGAACAGAAGAAAGCATTATTCGATGGAACATAAACCCAGTAGCTTTTAGAGGAGATTTCCTATTTGTCTTCGAGCAACCTTGCTCGATATGTTTTTCTGCCAAATTTGCGAGAAGGATTATATACAAAGTCTAGTTCCGTTGAGAAGTTCCCCAGTAATATTTCATAGAACTTTATTAGTTATTTCGTGTATTCCAGGGAACTAGCAGCATTCCTCTCCGAGTGATGATGTTGCTGATGGACGAGGTATTCGGAGTGCGCGTGAGGAGTGCTTGGTTCCGGCGACAACTCCTCATGCTTCTCAAGTCAGTCTCTAATCATGCAGAAGGAACATCCATAACTCGTTCAGTTCTTTATTGACTAAATCATCCATACTTATCCTTGTTTCGACCTAGTTTTCGAAAAAAAAAGGAGTGGGTGGAATATTTTAAGTCATTTTCTCGCTTTTGTATTCGCTATTACAACACAGGAGATGTCTCACTGTAAACTCGTTGCCTTTTTACTCTCTTGACGAATCGTTGTTCCCATTTGAGAGACTTTACAGGCAATTTGTAATGCCACTCGGGACATCGATCAACAGGCGGATTGTCAACTTGGTGCACTGGTTGTCTTCGGAGCAACAAGTCACTGCCTACTTGACTGCTTTGAGGTTCGCAGAGAAAGTGAGAGAGAGAGAACGTTTGGATGAGAGAGAGAGAGAGAGAGAGAGTAACAATGTTGTTAAGAGAGTGTGTATGGCCGGTTGGTCGACTGGCGGCTCCTTCCCCTGCCCGTCCTGCTTGGATGACTGCGCGGGCGCGAGTTCTGACTCGTGCAATGATGCTGTCGTCGATGCCGGACGAACTTCGTCTGGTGCTTGGGACGGAGACGGCCGTGGGTGGCATCCGCTCTCTCTCCGCCTGTCTCCAACTTCCTCATCTCAACCGACGACTCCTCTACGTCCTCCTCGAGAGACTCCTCTGCACCATTTTCCCCCGCAACAGATTCGAAAGCATCTTTGCGCAACTTCATTCTAAGAGCCCCAGGAGCAGAACCATGTGATCATAGTTGGACCTAGCAGTTAGATTCTAAACCCATTCAGCAATCTGTTTACCATAAAATAGCAAAATGTAGTGTTTCCTCACCATAGACAGAATGCAGCATTGGTGCCGTGTTGTCTGCTGTGCCATTCCGCGCTTCTATTCCTCTCCAAATACTACATCCTTAATTCGAGTTACTATTCCATAATATGCACTCATTCTCCAATAACTAAATCGGGAAAACGGTTTATTTGATCTTGTGAAAGAGTTGAGTTCTTCCTCTTACTAATTCGGAGACTTTCCAATCTATCTCTTTCTCTTTGCCATCTTCCTCATTCATTCCATCTCCTCCGATGGACATCGATTCGGCTAGCATATTTTAAATATATAATTATTATATTATATTAATATCTACAATGTATTTTCTTAAATTACTATTTCTATTCTTCATTCGTACTCGATTCGTTGTTTACTAACTGCACTCTTTTGCTAGCTTGCTATACGTTTCCAGTGTGCTTTTGCACTACATTATAGGTTGTTAGATCTGTACCTTACGCTAGTTATAATACTGGTCTGTCCATTTCTAGTCCTCTCTGCTGACTTCTATCTCTTGCTTGGAAATAAAGATTCCTCGCTTCTGTAGTCTTTCTTCATTCCTGATAAGTTTACGTCTGAATTTTACAATCTGTGGAATACCTATGGAGAGATTTGAGAATGGCTTCAGAACTGGATGGTGCAAGGATTGTGTGGTTGAGGTGTTTAGAGGTTGATTGTAGATGGAAGGTGCTCTGAGAGATGCTCTGAGTGCTGAGAAGGTTGCCCGTGTCGATGGCAGGAATGCCTTCGATGTGGATGGCACCCTCGTCTTCGTCCCGAATGCCTGTCTTCCTTTATTTTTCTCTTTTTCATTTTTTTCTAAACAGGTCTAGTCTGCTAATTGATGTCATGCCTTTCAAGGCAGAAGATCTTTGCCGCGGTGAATTGGCTGGCCTGGAGGCGATAGGAGAGACGAGGAGTGTCCGCTGCCCGCGGCCACTCGCAGTCTTCCCTTTCCGTGGTGGCTGGGCCGTTGCCACCGAGTGGCTGGATCTGGGCTTTGACCGGAGCGCACTCCCGATTCTCGGAGAACAACTCGCGAAGTAAGGATTTATTTTAAACATTTGTTGCTTCATATAAGGAAAAGAAATTCCAATCGGCTCAATAGCTTCTTGCCTTTCTGGAATCTATCCTATTATGTGTATGAAATAGTTATTCAATTTGTTGCCATGTAGGAAACGTTAAAAAAGTTGAAGAATGCACACTGCCAACTGGACGAGTGAGCTTTCCTCTTCGTCGATTCGATCGTCATCTGGCGACAGCTCTGCTATTTCGGAGAGGCGGTTTGGCTTCTCCGTCCCGACTTCTTGTGGTGTTATTCCACAGCTCAACGAATGGTGCGATGACTAGCGGGTGCGCCTATCACATCACTTCTCTCTCTCTCTCTCTCTCTCTCTCTCTCTCTCCTCTATTGCTCTTTATAAGAATTTAGTCTTCTTGAATTTAGAACTCATGCTTTCTTTTCTTCAGACTTTCTTCATTCGATGTCGCCTGAAGCCTCAAGTTGATAGACTACTTGATGTTTGTTCAAAGTACTCGTTTGTTAGCCAAAAGAGGTTTTCCTCAGTTTCCCTTGAGTGAGTGAGTAGTGTTTATATATCTACTCGATGAAATGGAAGTGGTATCAGGAAGGCGGAGATCGCGAGCTTCTCTCGCTGTGGCCTGCACTGCAGAAGGCAGCAGAATCTCTTCTCCGCCCAACTGAGAATGTCATGCCAAGTCTGGTACACGGTGATCTCTGGAATGGCAACTGGGCTGCTGTGCATCGGGAACCCGGTTATTCACTTCATACTTTTGGATTCCTGTAAACGGATATGGACAACAAGGTTTCATACAGACGCTGAAAAATGCTCTACTTCTGTCACATAAGTCAATTGTAAATAAGCGTGGATATTTGAGTAATCTTCGATCCGTCTGCGAGCTTCAGCGATTCCGAATTCGAGGGAGGCATCATGAAGATGTTCGGGTCAGCCTTCTGGAGTGCCTACGAGAAGATTCTGCCGCTGAGGCCGGGCAGGCAAATGCGCATTCCTCTTTACGAACTCTATCACCATCTCAATCACTGGTATTTCTCATCTACTTTCTACTATCATATCATTTCCGATTTACTTTTTAACAGCGTGTCTTTTTTCAGCTAAATTTTTCTGAGCCTTGTGGTCGTTTCTAAAAGAACTTTTTTCCTACAAAATATATCAATAGCAATTTCCTGCAGGAATCATTTCGGACTGTCTTATAGAAGTTCCTCACTTCGACTTGCCGAATCAGTCATCAACTCCTGTCCATAGATTCTTATTGCACCTTCAGCGCATTGTAGTTTGCATATCATATTCGTGTAGATCAATTTTATTTAGAAAATTATTTACATACATGATAAAGTTTCTTTGTTTTCTTTTTAAGAATCCGTGTGTTATGTCATGAAAGAACTGTATTCCGTCTTCTTCAGTCGGTGTTTAAATATCCTTCGTTTCCGTCTGCTAATTTTGCCAGTAATGATCTTGTATCCAAGAATGGAGTTAAACGTGAAGCAAAGCGGCATTGAACGGCGCATTTTGCAAGCCAAGTACTTCAAGAACCGCGGTGGACGAGTTGTTAAGGTTTGTGCTATTCACGTGTTGCAGAGACATTCACTTACCTCTAATGGAAAGCAGAAATACATCGGAGACGGTATTTTCTAATTTTGAACGCAAAGGTATTGCATTTCCAGAGAGTTGATATGGAGTGGATATTTCTCTGCAGGCGGTGCACGAGTGCTACCTCCGCAACGACATTCCCTGTGGCTGGAGAGGCTGCTCGGCCACCAGTTGTCCCCTTCCAGAGATTGCTGCTCTCACTGAGAATCGAGACGAGAATCTCAACCACCCCGGCAACCACGCCATTCTTGCTGATGCTGACGCCTTCTTGCGATTCTACGATGTACTCAACGACAAGCAGATCAGGTCTGTCTACAGTACTTTTCTTTTGGATTCCCTGTTCCTACGGTCGTGCGGTGATGAGATTACTTTTCACAATCTCGAAATGAAGCACCAGTTGTAATTTTCACAGGAATACGGTGAATTGCAATCAAGAAAAAAACGATTATAATTTAGAATGAATTTAGTTGATAAATTTTATTAGGAATGTCGTGGCCTGCCAAAGCGTCTGGGATTACGTGAAGAAGAAGGCGATCAAAGTGTACAAGCAATTGAAGACAGAAGTGTACGAGGAGAAGAGCGGCCATTTCTCCGTCTTCCTCAACGAACTCTGCGCCTTCTCTGCCACTCAAGCCATCCGTAGTGAGACGCAGGAGCAAAGGTGCACTTTCAGTTGATCGTTATCTTCTACAGCTTCTTTCTTCTCTCATCGTTGTTACATTTCCCTTTTTAGACAGGAGAGGAGCCTACTGAGTGCGGCGGAGTACCTTCAAAAGCACTGGAAAGGCACGGGAATTGAACCGATCATTGTGTGTGGAGATGAAGAGAGGGCGAAGCGAATGCAGCAGCAGTTCCCAGCCACTCTTTCACTCGCATCGTACATCCAAGGTTGCTGCTGTGCTTATTGCATCTTGACGAAAATGCAATATTCCCAACTTGTTGAGGAATGAAATGGACGGGAAAGCAGAAACTGCTCGACCAACTGGCTGCCTACGACGCCGCAGACTCAGCGACTGAAGGAGATTCCATCTTCGACGAATATCTCTCGCATGATGAAGTCATGAATGGAATTGCAGCGGGCACTGTCAAGAAGGCCACCTTCAATGTTAGTGATTGGAGGAAGAGGGAAAGAGGCAATCTCCCTCCCCCCACAGGTCAGTCGCGAGAACTATCGCGAAGCTCGCGTCCAAATAGGCGACGAGGAATGGCTGATCAGAGGCAGACACTGCAATCGAGCCGTGCACGGGGACACTGTGGCAGTGGAGATGCTGCCGAAGGAGCAATGGCTCGCTCCCGAACAGAGACTGCGACTCAGGGATGTCGACGAGGTGAGAGAGCGAGTGAAGAGGGAGAGAGAGGGAGGTGAGAGCGAGAGGAGTACTTGGCAGATTAACATGAATGCTGACGACGAAGTGCTGAACAAGCTGGAAGACAGCGACGAGCCTCCGGTGAAGAAGGCAAAAGCAGCGGAGCCGCCGCCGGTGCCCACTGCCAAGGTAGTCGCCATCATCAGAAGGAACTGGCGGCCTTATTGCGGCATCTTGCTGCCGTCTATTATCAAAGGTTTTACTGATTCCTTACAGGGCTGACCTTTTTCCTTCTCGCGTAATTTGTTTTCCTAATTTTTCTGCTATCGTCCCCATCTCTTTCTCTCTCATTCTCTAATCATCTCTCTCTCTCTCTCATTATATTTCTCTAATAAACTTCTCTTTCTATTTCTCTCTCCAGGTGGCCGTCGTCATCTGTTCTGTCCAGCGGAACGTCTGATCCCTCGTGTCCGAATCGAGACGGAGCAGGCTGAGCTGCTCTCCTCTCAACGGATCGTCGTGTCCATCGACGGCTGGCCACGCAACAGCAAGTACCCTCTCGGTCACTACGTCCGGGCACTCGGCAAGCTAGGCGACAAGGACGTGGAGAATGAGGCTTGCTCTTTTCTCCTTTTTTCATGCTTATCTATCTTTTAAATAACCATTCTTTAAAGAAATCTTTCACTCTCTCTCTCCTCTCTCTCTCTCACTCGCTCTCACTCTCTCCTCCCTCCTCACTCTCTGTTCTCTGCCACTCTCCTGCCATCTACTTCTCCCACTTGCAGGTGCTCCTTCTCGAGCATGACATCCCTCATGCGCCCTTCTCCGAGTCGGTGCTGTCCTGCCTTCCCTCCCCAGACTGGCGGCCGGAGAATCCCCTCCCGGCCGGCCGAGTGGATCTCCGCCATCTCTGCATCTGCAGTGTGGACCCGCTCGGATGCACGGACATTGACGATGCACTCCATGCCAGGCCACTTGGCAGGGATGGACTCATTGAAGTAAGAGAGGGAGAGAGAGAGAGAGAGAGAGAGAGAGCTCTTGCAGGTGGGAGTCCACATCGCGGACGTCACTCACTTTGTCCGCCCTGGATCGGCAATGGATGAGGAAGCCGCCGTCCGTTCCACAACAGTCTACCTCGCGGACCAGCGAATCGACATGTTGCCTGGACTTCTCTCTGGCAATCTCTGCTCTCTTCGAGGGGGCGAGGAGAGGTTAGCATGCATCTTTATTATGTCGATCACCATGCTTTCTGACTCTCGGTTTCTCTCACACTCTCTTCCGCTACCTCTGTCTCTCGTCCCCTCTCTTTTCTCTCTCTCTCGCTGTCTTCTATATTGTCTCTTGTCTATATGTTCTCCCAGTTCAAACTTGAAATACTTTAAGAGGTTCAGGGAGATTTTCCGACTTGTTTCTTTTTGATGAAAACATTTTGAGGTACGCGTTCTCCGTGATTTGGGAGATGACTCCGTCTGCTATGGTTGTCAACACTCGATTCCACAAGTCGCTCATCAAATCTCGCGCGGCTCTCAGTTACGAGAAGGCACAGGAGATGGTAGACGATAAAGCGGATGTCAGTGCATATTTCATTACTTGTTATCGGTGGAGATTACAAATTATATGTTGAGGAGAGTGAGGTGACGACTGGCCTCCGCCAACTCCGTGAACTGGCTCGACTTCTGCGTGCGAAGCGCCGTGCCGATGGAGCTCTCGTCCTGGCGTCTTCTGAGGTTTGGCTAATTGACAGTCTTGAGTGCATCACTACTTTGCTCTCCATTCACAGGTCCGTTTTGAAATGGACTGGGAGACGAAGACGCCGACGGGAATCCAGAACAAGAAGCAGATCGACACCCACTGGATGGTCGAGGAGTTCATGCTTCTTGCCAACATCTCTGTCGCCGAAAAGGTCATTGAAATACCGACTGATTTATAAGTAGGACTTAATTAATGAAAAAAAAAACGTTTTTCATGTCGAATTCGAAGCAAAGTTAGATATTAAAACCGCAAGGTTCGTTGAGTAGAGCTAATCTCTGCCTGCTTTAGATACTCGCCGACTACCCTGACTGTGCTCTTCTCCGTCGGCATCCTGTTCCGTCTGAGAGCAGTTACAAACCACTAATTCAGGTGCCTATTACTCTCTCTCTCTCTCTCTCTCTCTCTCTCTCTCTCCCTCTCTCTCTCTCTCTCTCTCTCTCCCTCTCTCTCTCTGTCTTCCTCTACTCTTCCCAATCTCTACTATTACATATTTGTTCTGTTTTCTCTAGTATCTCTCTCATCCATCTTATTTCACTTTCATATTCCCCAATTGCGATATATCTTGCCTTTTTCTGAGTTGTCTTTTCTGTTAGCTCAGCTCGCTCTTTTTCCCACTTTTGCCTTTCTCTTTCATCTCCCTTTTTTAATCATCTCCCTTGCCATCTTCCAGTGTTTGTCACCTTCTCATCATCCCTTTTCCATTCCCCCCCCCCCCCCCCCTCACACCTTTCCAATTCCACTGGCGACAATTCTCCAATCACAACTCTTTCCCTTTTATGTCTTCCGCCTCTTCAATAAGTCTTTCCCGCATTTCACCTCGCAACTGTCCTGGCTAGTATTGCTCCTCAAAGAATAACGCCCCTCCCTCTCCCCTCAGTAGTGTTTTTTCCCTCTTTTCCTTACTTTTATTCTTGGATTTACACTACTGTCTTTCTCACTTTCTCTCTTTCTCCTCACAAGCCGGTGCCATAGTTGATTCATGAGAGAGGTACAAAATGTATGGGGGCTGATGACATGTAAAAGAAATAAAGTATTAAAAAGGTTAAAGTTTTAAAAAGGTCTACATTAAAAAGGTTGCTTAAGGCTTTTAGAAATCACTCGGAAATACTGGCATCATTTAGTTAAACCTTCTCTCTCTATCTCTCGCAGCCTTTTTCACTTGTGTTCTCTGCCTTCTCTGTATCTCTTTCCCTCTCGTAGCATACTGTTTGTGTCTTTGATCTAGTTGTCGTCTTCTCATGACTTCTTTACGATAGGAATGGGAATGGGTGGTTGAATGGGGTGAGCGAGTCCAAACAAAGCATGAAGATGACCTTACAACACCTCTCACCTCTTTTTCCCCTACCTTTCCTTTGCCTCTTCTGGCCGGCTGTTTAATTTGATTTCGTACAATACATTAGAGCGGAAATTTTTATTTGGTACACTGATTTAGACAGGAGAAAACATTAATGAGAAGGAGAGAGAGAGAGAAGACTGAATTTCTGTTGCAGGCCGCAGCCCAGCGTGGCTTCTCCATCTCAGTGGAGAGCGGCAAAGTGCTAGCTGACAGCCTCGACCGGGCAGTCGACCCCAAGCACCCCATGCTCAACACTCTCATGCGCATGATGGCCACGAGATGCATGACGCAGGCTGTCTACTTCTCTGCTGGTCTCTCGCTGTCTCTCTCTCTCTCTCTCGCTCTCTCATTCCATCTCTATATCTGTGCCTCTCTCTCTCTCTCTCTCTCTCTCTCTCTCTCTCTCTCGGCCTTCCTCTTTATCTCCTATATTTCTCTTACTCTTTCACGGAACCTATATCTATTCATCTACTTCTTGTTACTATAGTTTCTCTCCTTTCTCCATAGATTCCGCTGTGTTTCTTTAAAGGAGTAGCATTAGAAGGATCTACTGAAATGGTTTCTACACTAGGTACCGTACCTGTGGATCAATACCAGCACTTCGGGCTTGCGACGCCGATTTATACTCACTTTACGTCTCCAATTCGAAGGTGGCATTCCTTTATAATCCCTCTGGGGGGAGGGGACAAATGGATAAAGGACGTAGACATGAGTTGACTATCTTGGTTCTGTTATCTCCCCAAATTCACCTTCTTCTTCCAGATACGCGGACGTTATGGTGCACCGCCTTCTTGCAGCTTCGATAGAAGCAGATGAAATCAACCCGGGCCTCCTCTCTCAGCTCAACGTCTCGCGACTCACTCAGAACATGAACTACCGGTATTCCTTTTTATGGCTATTCATTTTCTTGCAGTTTTCTTTCCACGGCTCATATCGTACACCTCTCTCTCTCTCTTCCCTCTCTCTCTCTCTCTCTCTCTCTTCTCTCTCATTGCAGACACAAGCAAGCACAATACGCAGGTCGTGCCTCGGTTCAGCTGATTACCCTTACATACTTCCGTGACAAGCAAGAAGAGGCTCAGGCATTCATCGTTGGCATCCGCGACAATGGAATTCAGGTTTGTCGTTAGCCACGGGGTTAACGTGCCTGTTCTGACGGTAGCTGGGGTTCCTTGACCCCATCTGTTTTGTCCGACCTTTCATTGATGCAAGGAGCCTTCTCTATTCTGCCCTTGTCTTTTGCTCCTCCTCTTCCACTTCATTTTTTTCACGTTTAGCACGCATATGAGATCGTTTACTATCGCTTAGAAGAACATAGCAATGAAAACAGAAGGTAGGAGAGAAGCAGAGACGGCGACTGGAGGGAAGAGAGAGAAAATGAAAGGAATGAGAACGAGAGAGAGAGAGAGAAAGAGAGAGAGAGAGACGGGGAGGAGAGAGAGAGAAGAGGCAAGACAGGCGACACCGGAAAGAGGGCTGTAGGTGATGAGCGTTCATCCCATTCAATGTCGGCCGCTCAGCCTTGCAATCCTTCAAGGACTTTTCAATGTGCAAATAACGCGAGGGTGGCTTAGTAAAGAGTGAGAGAGGAGAAAGAGAAGACTGAAAGAGAAGAGCTACAAGTAGAAAGGGGCGAAAGGTGTTTGGAGTACTTGGATCTCTTCTTCGTTTCCGGCGGTCTTCAAATCAAGTGATTATCTTCATTCCAGTTTTGGGGCCTCACTACAGTATGATTGCTTGAGGTATTCGTTCCTCGCTACGGTATCGAGTCAGTGATCGTGCTGGGCGGGGCAGCAACGGTGGACGTGGCAGAGGGAGTGGTGAGGGCGGGCGACGCCAGCCTTCGTCTCTTCCAGTCTCTCACCGTCAGAATCCGTCTGGACACCACGAGGCAGCAGAGACCGCGCATCGTGCTGGATCTGCTCTCTCCAGCCATCTCCGCCGCTCTCTCTGCCGACTTTGACCTCTCCAGTTCAGAGGGCACCACTGCCAAGACTGTCTAAAAGAGATCTAACACCCCTCAACCTTCATCGTTGTTCCTTGTTTGTTACGTTTGTTGCTGGAGAGTCCGTGAATAAAGTGAAAGGCCCTGGAAGTGGTCGCTGAGCACCTTTTCAAGAAAATGAATATGGAGAAGCCGTTTCCATGGCGGGCATAAGAGTGGCTGAGGAACCACCCAATGGCTTTCACCACTGATTCCTCCTGGGAAAAGGACGGCCAAGACTGCCTGGAGCCGGCCATTAGGGGCAGAGAGAGAGAGAGAGAGAGGAGAGAGACAGAGAGGAGGGGTTCTCGGGCATAGAGAGAGAGAGAGAGAAATAAAGAGATGAGAGAGAGAAATAGAGAGAGGGGGTGGGGGAGAAAAATGAGCGAAATGAAGGAGAATTGGCTGGCGGAAGAGACACCGGCGACTAATCCACTTATGACACTCTGCGCGAGAGACACGGATGCTGTCGGCTCATCGCTTTATGTACACGACAGGGAGAAAGGATTTGACAAATGAAGAAAGGGAGGAGGCGAAGAAGGGGAAGATCTAGAAAAGACATTCAATTCCAATATTATTCTAGAATATGTAAAAATAGTTCTTAAAAATGAAGAGGATCAGGGGGGAGCAGTGACTGTTGGTGGAGGGGCACTCGTGATCATGTCGTAGGCACCATTCGTGGAGATGAGGGGCCAGGCGTGCATCTCCGGAGGGAGGTAGCCGGGCGGCAGTTGGAAGGGCGCCGCGGCAGGCGAGGAAGGCGCCGGCGGAAGAGAGCCAGCGGGTTTGCCCATCGAAGACATCCCACCCGGCAGCTGCTTCGAGAGGGCCAGCCAATGCTCGCGGTGCTTCTGCTCCAGAGACAGCAGATCGTCGATAGAGTAGGCAGAAGGCAGCAGACGACTGCCGCAGAGACGATCAGGAGAGGAAGTGACTGACTGAAAGAGAATGAGAGAGAGAGAGAGAGAGAGAGAGTGAAGAGAGCAGCGTGATAGAACAACGAAAACTCCAGCAGTTACGCTCATGAACTGCAATTTCCGGAACTGTTCGCGTGTGGCCACCAATAATTGGAAGTTGCGATTGACTGGGATGTAGATGACTAGAGTAGGTATGAAATCTGTGCGTTAGATGAAGATAGGCAGGGAAGAGAAATTGACAGTTGTGGGTAAAAGAGAAAACAGAAAGAGATACAGATAGAGAGAGAGACAGAGACAGATAGAGAGAGACAGAGAGAGACAGAGGGCGAGAGGGAGTGAGAGAGGGTGAGAGGGAGGAATAGATAGAGAGAGAGAGAGAGAGAGAGAGAGAGAGGGTGAGAGGGAGGAAAAGAGAGTGAGAGAGGGCGAGAGGGAGTAAGAGAGGGTGAGAGGGAAGAATAGATAGAGAAAGAGGGAGAGAGAGAGGGAGAGAGATAGGCTGTTTCTGGATGCGAGTGCCGGAAAAGGAACTCCTCGCTTACATACATGCATGGCTGGCTGGATGACATGATTGTGAGCTATGAGTGTGCCTCTCATCAAATGAATGAAAGGAGCGCTGTCTCTGCTGGCTGATGATTGCTGACAGCCGAAGGATCAGACTGAAGAGACTCCTCTTCATCTACCACTTGAGGGTGCAGAGAGCAGAAAACAAGGAGACGAGCTACTACTATTGAAGTATTAATTAGCAAAAGGCATTCATTATGAAGTTTGAACTATTCCAAACATCTAAGCAAATAAAAGAGGGAAATAATTGAGAAGGAGTGAAATTGGAGGAGGAGAGATAAAAGAGATGAGAAGAGTCGTCCCCACCTTGTTCCGGACGATGCGATTGATGGACGAGACGGAGGGTACATTCTCAGGCTCGCAAACCCTCTCTGCCAGCAGCTTCTCTCTGATCTCCCACGCGAACATCGTCGGGTTCGCCCGCTTGTACGCGGCGATGCACTCCACCACACGGGTAGTCGCCACTTTCGGCTTACTCCCACCGATTACACCTGGAGAGAGAGAGAGAGAGAGAGAGAGAGAGAGAGAGAGAATGAGAGAGAGATAGGGATGGACGGAGAGCGAGAGAGAGAATGAGAGAGATAGGGATGGACGGAGAGAGAGTGAAAGAAAACATGACGGAGAGCGAGGACGTAATTTTCTGATTAATTTACAATACGTATATGTGGGGGAACAGGAGGTAGAAAAATGATGTGCTCGAGCTCTCTGCGCACCTGGTCGAATGCTGCCGGTCTCGTAGTATCTGCCGAGAATCTTAGAGACGCATCCATGGGAGACTCGGAGTTGTCGACTGATGTCGCATGGCCGGACTTGCTCGTGGGCGAGGGCGACGATGCGATTGCGGATGTGTTCAGGGAGGGGTCGGCCGTTCACGAACACCCCTCCGAGTTGGTTGACGCCAGTGTGGCCGGTGGACGCCGCGGCCGCTGCGGCGGCTGCTGCCGCCTCTTGCACAGAAGAGACACAGGCCAGTCCACGCCATCTGCAAGAGCAGCGAGGGCCTCCCCTCCCTCCTTCTCTTTCCATATCCCTTCTCTCCCTCCTCACCTGGATGCCGCATGGATGCTTCCCCCTGCACTGGCATAGTTCGCGTAGTCTCGCCAGTCCATGCTTCGTCGGTCGTCGACGCGCTCGCGTGCTCGCAAACGACTCGCTTCACCGCCAGTGCCTGACGAAGCCCCGCCCACATCCGATGTAGCATGGCTGCGATTGGTCAGGACAGTAAAGGGGCGGAGCCTGAGCCAGCAAGACTGGTCGGAAAGACTTGGCTCCCTTTGCCTTCTCTTCACCCGCTGCTCACTGTAGCGTGGAGGAAGGTGCAAGTTTCGATTTCGCCCTTCTCCGATGAATAGAACAAGTCTGCCCCTTCTCCATCTCCCCCTCCCACAAAATATCTTCATCCACCCTTTGTCTGTTTCACTTTTTGAATACTTTTCTCAGTCTTTCATATGCAAAACAAAATGTGACTTGTCGATGAAAGTTTATAGCGTGGTAGTGTAGTCTATTAATGATAACATCAGACAGTTGAGAAATTTTCAAAAGTATAAATAGGAATAATATCAAAATACGGTAGAAAGAGGGAATGGATTACGCAGCGGAACTCCTCATTGGGGGAGAGACGAGAATGACCGAGTCGCCACGCACAAAGAGCATCGGAATCTGACGCTTTGTATGCCGGTAAACCTGCAAGCAAAGGAATCAGGAAATAAGTATGGAATTTGACACATTCTAGACAAGGCGTCCAAAAATACAGTGAAAAGGGGGTCCGAACCGGGCTACCCACGCAATTTTTGAGAACCGAAAATTAAAATTTTTGGCTTAGCCAACATATTTTTTAACGAAAAATTTACATTTTTGGCTTACCCACTCTTTTTTTGAGGCCTGCAGAGGTCTTACCCACCCACTTTTGAGGGACCCTCGGACAACCCTTTTTTCTCTGTGCGCAACAACTCTGCCTGGATTGGTCATGGCGTTCGCAAGGCGCAATATGCATGGAATGGCTTTGTCGCAAATATACACAGAACTTATATGATAAAATTCCACTTAAAATAAGGCGTAAATTGTAAGCATACGCAACATAATAGGTTCTGTATACACTGCATCCACTAGACCGATTGAAAATCAAGGCCAAATATGGAGTATAAGCCCCGGATAAAATTTTAATTAGAAATATCGTCTTTTAAATTAGGTAATAAAACTTAGATGATATTCCATTGTGTTGTATGCGTCAGTAGTGAAAAAAAAGTAGTTTTCTGTTATCTTAGACGAACAGAACAGCACAAATCTGTCATTCCAGGTGTTCATCGTATATCATCTTTCTAAACAATTTTCATAGGATCCATCTATTTGCTTTCAAGCTCACTAACTATTTTTTTCAGAAAACTCGCCCAAAAAAGTACCAATCGACAGAGCATATGGCGTATGCTGCATCTTTATATCTATTATAAACATTAAATGATATTTTTCAGTTTTATGGCTCCTCATTAGCAATGAGGAATGGTAAAAATACCAAATGCAATTTCAGAACTCTGTTCTCACTACATGCGCAAAGGAGGAACCACTACTCGAGCGGAAGGCACTATTTTAATTCCGGCATTTCGACAATCAAGCAACCAAAGTAATATTGTTAGCTAATCAAGCGCATTATTCGAAAGGGTTTATACATGCTTCACTCTTGTTTCATGCTTCTTATTAAGTGGCGGCGATCTAATTATAAAAAGTACTACAAGGAGGGACAGTTCAGGTGTCGTGTTGCTCGTAAATAAAAACGAAAGACTCTCATGCTAACTTGTTCGAATGAGTCGTCGTCCACTTCGACAGTTGTAATTGTCTCTTCGACGTTGGAGAGGATCATGTTCAGATGTTGGTCGAAAGCATGCAGGCTGCCACGGATCTTGAAGATAATATAGCCATAATAATCATAAACTTGCAAATCAGCTAGCTAGATTTTTTATGACACGAAAAGTACAAGGCTGATTTCACTTTTGATGTCAACTCTGCATTTGTAAAAAAAAAAAAACTATTTCGAGCTGCCAAATCACGTATCCGAATCGCAAGTACAGAAGTTTTTTTGGAGTACATTCATCAGCTCAGAGAAAATAGTACTTGGCTAGAATGCATAGCTTCGATGAGAAAAAATTGAACTACCTTTGGGAACGGGTCCAAGTCCTAAGGATGAAAAAAAAACATTTGATAAAACTAGGGTTGGTATGATTGTACCTCTCTTTCGTTTCTCATCTTGACGTAAACGCGTTCATCTAGAGAGAGTCGAACCAGGTCAAGTGGCTCCTCCACGGTCACCGTTGCCGCAGTCGTGGCTACCACTGCCGTGCCTTCTTCCGCCATTTCTATTTCGAGAAGACTGATAGTATATTCCAAAATAATTTCTTAGCTCTTGATTAATTTGCCGATTACTTTGTTACATGAATTATCGATTAGCTAATGAGGAGTGCATTAAGATTCGAGTGGAAGAGAAATATAAAAAAGAATCTTTAAGAAAGAAAGACAATATGTTCGACCGAAGGAAAGCGGAGGATTCGAATTCACACGTTTGATGCCAAATATATTTATCGTCTTACGCAACAGTAAAATATGAGAATAACTTATTACAACTTTGCAAAGAAGCGAAGGCTGAAGATATCACGAACACAACATGGCGTAGAAGCATCTGGAATGGGAACAAAATGACGAAGCTAAGGGTTGATTATGCAGAAGGAACGACAGCGTCTCCACTGCCAACAGCCTTGATTCGGGAAGGGGCCACGAGGTGCAAGCCATCCACGACCACTCCGATCGGGCCGAAGTCGCAGTCCGCGCAAATCAGGTACTTGATGCCCGCGACGGAGTGCGTGAAGCCCACGTTGTCGAATGCGAACATGTCAGTCACTGACCACCTCGAAGGACGAAGTGGTTATAATTTACATCATAGAAACGTCATAAAAAATAAAACAAACGTTCAAACAGTTGTATAAGAATCCATGATGATTAACAAAGAAACTACAAACCATTCACAGAACGGTTCAGTTTGAGTAGGCACATCACCCTTTTGCTGGCGCGGCAGAGGCAGGTCGTGCTGAGTTCCTTCTTTCCATGTCGCGACGCCAACAGAGAGCACACTCGAAGAGCAGTGAGGACATTCAAGTCTAGGGAAAGAAATGTTTCCAATGTGATCGTAAAGGAATTTTTTAGGAGGAAAAAACTTATGATCAGAGAAGTATGACTTACTTAGTATCATTCTTCAGTGGAGATTGCGGCATAGCCTCTTCATTGTCCGGAGCTTTTTGCGAATCCGGATTCGAACTCGCGGAGGGAGACGATGAGCTCATCCTTCAGTCGAAGCTGCTTGCGGAGATCTTTAATCTTCTTCTGCTGCTGACTCTTGTCGACGGTGACGTCCTTGTATCCCTTGATGGCGGTCTGGATTCCTTCGAGGTCGTTCTCGAAGATCCGCAGCTTGTTGATCAGAGCCGAGTGCGAACCCTTCTCGCAACTGAATAAGCAATAACTTAGATAACTTGAGGTGCTAGAACACATATTAGTCGAGTCTGAGTAGTTCGACAACAGTCAATCATTTCAATCACTTGTATACTTAAGAAAGGAAAAAATGTCTATATCGATATAAAAAGGGAAGAAACAGGATTGCTGCAATACTGACACGCTAATGAGACTGTGCAGACTAGTGTAGGTTCGCTGAAGAGCGTCTTCGCCTCTAACAGCCGTAGAACTCGGGAGTACCCTCGAGTCCTTGCTCATAGAGCTGTTTCGCGACCGACTTACAAACTTCGCACCTTCCTGGATTATAAAAAAAAACAGGTTGACGATATAGCTTCTTTCTAAAAAAAACTATGCTTACAATTAAAACATAAAAAGAGCAGTTGCAGCGTCCTCGCGAAAAAAGATCCGTCCGTCCGTATTTCAAAATATTTCAATGTACTGCATTACCGTAATGTGACAATTACAAGTGATATTTTACACCATCTTAAAATCATGCCCTGGTAGTAGTGGGCGGTGAGTACAATTCCTTCCATGCTGTTGCTGCCTTTCCTCTTTTAAATACATCGTCGAAACCTGAATTGTCCTATTTTTTTTTATTCAGTGCTGAATCTGCAGAAAAGTCCATTGTTAAACACATCGTGTAATTTGTAATAGACCTGTTGCCGCTTCGAGTACAGATTCACTGCTTTCCGATGATGTTCAACGAGTCCTTCCAACTGTCGTCTGGCGTGCTTACGCGTAAGAAGTCCACTGAATATCAACCTCGCATAGCATTGGCGGATCTGACAGAGACCACAGTCCAGGTAACAATTATACTTATTCTTCGCATTTCTTCATTTCTGCTCTTATCATTCAAATTACGCCGAGCATAGGATTTCGAAGTCGCTGGCAACATTTTGGCTGTGGAAGAACGTGTCAGCGGATCTCTTCTGCTGCTTCACTCCGATCAGACAGGCCCGAATGTAACAGGTACGCATCATTTTCACAGTTATACTGAAAAGGATTTTGGCTTAATTAGTTTGTGTCATAATGAACCGATTGTTTTTTTATCTTATCGTTAAATGATTGTAGCGGATGTTCTGGATGATCTAAACTGTCCTTCCCAAATCAGCGAGATTTTTATGCATCTTGAAGGCGGCTGGTCGCTTTTCTACTATCACGTTTGTTTCGTGTGCTCGTTTTTTCAGATTACTTCATTCTTTTAGGCGAAGCTAAAGAAAGTCTTCGTTGGTAGAGATATCTTCGGTCGATTCAGTTTGCTCTTCTCTCAAGTTGGACAAACTCTTCACATCGCCTGCGCTGCCCATCCGTCTGTTGTGAGTTGTAATTCTCACTCTTGGCCTTGGACATTTATTGGCCTGCATACCTCGTGAAATAAGCGTGCTTGTTTGCTTGCTTGCTTGGCTCTAAGGGTTAAAATTTGCTTGCTTGCTTGGCTCTAAGGGTTAAAATTTGCTTGCTTGCTTGCTTGGCTCTAAGGGTTAAAATTTGCTTGCTTGCTCAGGCTGAATGGTTCGAGTTACCGTATGGACAAGTTACCGTAATCGATCTGACTGATCCGTGTGGCTCATGCGAAATGCATTCATACTTTGATAAGTATGTCGACGACTTTGATGCCAAGTGGAGAGGAGTCTTTGCGAATGTTGTGCGCTCTCGTTGTCCTCACTTCGATGAGCTGGTTACGGTATGTTAGCTAAATTCATTAGTAGTTTATAAAGTTCATCTCGTTCATATGTTGTACAGTTTATTTTTTTATTGTAAAGTTCATTTTGCCCTAGAGATGAACAACATGAACAGATGAAATTTTCAAACTGCTGAAATAATTTCTGGTCAATATCCGAACTCTTCTCTGATGGAATCAGGTGAGCCGCAGCATTCCATCAAAGGAAGGCATTGACTCCTCGTCTTTGGTTCTCATCCAGAAGTTAGAGAGCGCAATGCGAAGAATGCTGCCTCCCTCTCTAGCCAGTGTTGCTGTCTGCTTCTCTGGAGGAATCGACTCTCTGCTCATTGCAAGAGCGCTGGATTCAGTGCTCCCTCTCAACACTTCGATTGATCTGATCAACGTCGCCTTTGGTGATACGGAAGCGGTGAGTCACGGAAGAATTTTGTTTATAATTGATGTTGTGACTTTTTATTATTCTTGGGCTTGGAAATGAAGGGACAAGTAAGAAGAACATTCTAGAAACTAGCCCGCGCATCCGATCGAGGTCGTGCCAATGAAGGGTTCGAGATCCTAAAGAAGCTGTTCCCGGCCCGTACATATCGTCTGCTTCTCGTTAATGTGAACTCACTGATGCTTGAGGCAAGCACATTAGTTTTCTTTTCCTGGCTATGCTGCTCAACTTTTTTCTTCTTCTTTTGTTGGCTAAGTGAATAACGATTATTTCTACTAGTTCACCACTTCTTCATAAATTGAAACAGCGTACCTCGTTCATTTGAGAATGCTCGGCGAAGATTCATCTCTGCCTCGGCCCGGCCCTGCTGCACTGTCCTGGACGACTCCATCAGCTGCGTCCTCTGGTTCGCCCTCCGAGGAGTCGGCATTGACTGCGAAAGCGGACTGCCTGCGAGGTTCGGTCAGATTCATGCTATTATGGACTGACTGAGATACGGATTTCGAAGAGCATAATTGTAAGCTCTTTCAAACCAGAGGTAACTAGTAAGCAAAAATTAGATTACGGCTGCCCTTTGGACTCCATTTCTGTTCGATCTTACCAAATCTATATGATATGCTTTAGTTAGTTTATTGACAGAAGTGAATCGGATATTCGTTTCGTCGGCAGTGGAGCCGACGAGATCTTTGCAGGCTATGCTCGACATCGAACACGGTTAGTTCCCTTTTCTGTTAAAAATATATTTATTGATTAAAAAGATAAAAAGTAGTAGTGGATTAAGTTTCGAGCGTGACGGATCTTCGATCGGAGTAGCGGAAGAATGCGAAGCGGAGATGCTCCGACTTGGAGCGAGGAACGGAGGGAGGGACGGCAGAGTCGCCGCTCAGCTAAATGTACAACTCAAGTTGGTGATATGTCAATTTCTCTAATGTTTACCACAAATGGGCCGGAGTACTATAATGTACAGTACCCTTTTGCAGAGCCCCATTCCTCGATGGTGAACTTGTGAGATGGGCGAATGCTCTGCCGGTAGAGGACAAGGCTTGTCTCTCTCTGCCGAGGGGCTACGGAGAGAAGATGATTATTAGAAAGGCGAGAATTCCTGCAATCGGGCATTTCCTTCCTTTTGTGCGATTCATTTCTTTAAAAAAAACCTCCCCTATGCACTCGTTCGAACCTCTTTTTTGTAGGCATTGGCTAACCTGGGTCTGCCGAATGAGTCACCCAAGCAAGCGATGCAATTCGGCTCTGGCATGGTCAAGTTGGAGGGATCCAGTGGGCTTAAAGTTAGTCTTCACTTTTTGGGAGCATCAACCCAGTTATTTGTTCAGGCATCATCGCTTTCGAAGCATCACATCATTCAGTGCCATGATCGTTGACACTCGTTATTCCAAGGTTTTATTTATGTTGTTCAATTGTTATAATGTTAATTGCAATGAGTATAAATGAATGTATTTACATGGGAATAATGCTACCCGTTAAGCACTTTCATATTGGCAATGGTAAGACGGAAAGTAAGATAAAACCCTAGGTAGCAGTGAAAATAGACTAATCACTAAGTGATCTCCAAAAGAAAGGATTTTGCTGAAAGCGTCGGGAGAAAGTGCCAAGCCACTCGTGGATGGCTGCCAAGGGAACAACTTCGACCTGGCCGCCATCGGCACGGGGGACGGAAGTGGCATAGGACTCGGCGTGGTGAACAACACTCTTCGCCATCTTATCAGCGAACTCGCTTAGAGTTGCCTGCAAACAAACTGGTCCTAGCGACATAACAATCACCGACAATCATGGAATAAAATTTAATAAGAAGCGGACAATGCAAACTTTCCAAGTAAGGAATGTGAGTGGATTGAAGCAGACCTGTTGAGTGGTGGAAGTGCCTGCAACTGAGGTGCGCGAGCGAAGAGTCGAGAGGTCTTCCACACTCACTCCTACTTGCACTGAGCCATGAGCCACGGCTGAGCGGTTCGAGGAGAACAAACCGTTCTGAGATGATGTCGACGACGCTTTTGATAACTAAATCCATAGATTAATAGAGGGACATATTACCAGTCTGGGTTTCAAAAGTGTGTGCTTCTTATACCAACTCATTCGTCAATATATTCTGAGGTAGATTCCATATGTTACCTCCGCCAATAATATTCATACCGCTCCTTCTAATATTAAGTCTAGCAAGTTATGATTAAATAGAGATTCTCAGTGAGAAAAAAAAGAGGTTAATGAGAATCGTACCTGGGCGACCTTGAATATGGCGCTAGGCTTCTCGTTTGAAATAAAACCGAGGAAGTGCCAGCAACCAGCATAACCCTGTGACGGCCAACGAATATACACTAGAATATGATAAAGATGTCAATATAAAAATAAGGTCACGCATAACCAAATAAAAAGGAATAAAATTTGAAACAAAAACCGACGAACCTGCACCTCCAGTTCCAGATGGGAAGGATCTCATGCCAGTAAGAAAGATAACAATATGATTGAGAGAATCCGCCTCCGTAACCTCGGCTATAACTTCCGTGTCACTGGCTGGCACGAAATTTGTTTGCACCTGAAGAGCACGAGAGATGAAGTGGCAACAATACAACTAAGATTCACCTACCATTCTTCCTGCAGCGATAAGACCAAACATTTCCGCCATATTCACCACCGACTGCTCAGCGTCTGCTTGCCGCTAGGACTGTACCTGGTTCTCGCTTAGTACTAGAACGTGCTAGAGAAAGCAGTTCTTGGGCAATTAGTAATATTCACCATTCAGCACATTCACCAGCATTCACCACTAGTAATATTCACCACGCTTATAGTAATATTCACCCACTCATAGTTTTATTCACCTAGTGCGCCCTGGCTGACAATTCTTTCTCGCACACTCGTTTCCGATACCTGTTTGTGCCTATAGTACGCATTTGGTGGAGGAGCTTGAAGCGAGACAGATTTCAGCTACCAGAGAGGTGGAATTACGGAAAATTGACAGGAATCAGTCAGCAGACAGGAGGCCGAGTCGTTCGAGAACTACAGCACTGCCAGCATACACGCACTCTCAGGGCTAGCGTAAAGGAATTCTGACACAGAAAGGAGAGAACAGAGTGTGAGAGAAAAAGAGAGAGAATCTTCTTCTCTTCTCTCTCCATCAACTCCCTCTCCATGCCAAGGAATCGGACGCGCACCTGTTACGCCCCTTCATCTGCAGCCACCTCACTCTTCACCACATCTTCATTGCATCCCTGTAGAATCTCATAAAGAATGAGAAGACAGGAGAGAACGGAGAAGGCACGACGAGTCGGGCCTCCACCATGTTGCACCACACTTTCCCCAGCCCATGCAGTCAGAAGAACGGAAGGGATCCATCACTCTCCTTATTCCCTTTACTATGTGAAAGGTTGAGAATGTGTTTGTGCTAGCCACTACTGGCATACAAGTGTTTATTTGGAAATGGAGGCTTTAGTAACTGCAAGAAAAGATAGAGACAGACGAGGGGCCAAGAGATTCCGCGACATACTACATCTTTTGCCGTTGATTGACACTTTTGTTTTTTTCTTTACACAGTCATTAAGCTGTTGGAAACAATTCTTCATTAACCACGAGTGTGCAAGAAAGAATTGTCAGCCAGGGCGCACTGTGTGAATAAAACTATGAGCGGGTGAATATTACTATAAGCGTGGTGAATATTACTAGTGGTGAATGCTGGTGAATGTGGTGAATGGTGAATATTACTAATTGCCCAGTTCTTGAAGATTCTGGAATATTGAAGCGCCGTGTCTCTTGCTTGGAAAAACCTTAGCGTTGTTGTGAGTACTGTAATCATGTGAAGAACCGAAGGAACGCCCCGCCCACGGAAGGGATCGGCTTCGTCGGAGCGGAGAGCAGCGGCAGAGTGGCGGTGTATGCAGTTCGCCATCTGAGGAGTCATGCTGAACATTCTGAGTCGGCCTCAGACCACTTCACTCAACTCTGGCACCGTTCCGACCTTCAAGGAACGGCGACCTTTCCGTTAGCCGAACAATTTCTTGGCCTCTTTCGCTATCTTTCGCTGTTGCGGAGTCTTCTCATGACCCTCTTTGCATTGTGAGAGCGCATTCGAGGCTGCAGAAGAAGTTCGTTACAAGTTTTCAGTACTTAATGACAAAATATGGTCGTGGTGGTGTTGTGTGGTGAGGGTAAAGTGCATCTATCGATCAGCTGACTCTCAGCTGATGCTCGTTTGCTCTCTCTTTCTCTCCCCTTCTGTCCACACCAGGATCTCTCCTTCTCTCTCCTCTCTCTCTCTCTCTCTCTCTCTCTCTCTCTCTCTCCTCTCGTCACTCTCAACACCTGCTCCACATTATCTGCTCTCTTCGCTTTCCTTTTCTTCCCTCGCTGTCTCATTTATTGGAAGTGCTTTTAAACTCCAGCTCGATGTAGCAGCGACAAAGAATTTTGAAGCACATGACGCAGTTCTATGGCACTTGAGATGCGAGGAAGAAAAGTAGAATAGAGAGGAGGACTCCAAAATGTACTCCCTTGAGATGTTTTTTTTTCTTTCAGATGCGCGGAAGAATGATGTCCTCGAAATTCGGCGGCAACAACCAAATAAGGTTAGCCTTATTTTCTAGGAGAGGAGTGTTTATACGTTCAATAAAGGAAATAAAGAAGCGGGATTAGTGTGCTTTTGATGCACTTATGAAATATGCATAAGTCTATTGCATTGACCCGTCCCTTTTTGAGGTAGCTTTTCTTATTTAATACACAGTTCAGCAATATATTCTGTGTCAGTTGATTGTTCTGGAACTCAGCAGTGAATTGCTTGAGGTGCCCGTGATTATTGAACGATTCGAAGGTGAGCGGAGCTTGCCTCTGATGGAGAGGTGCAAGTTCCTTGTCCCGGAACACATTTCCGTCGCTGAACTCATGCACATCATCAGGCGACGGTTCGTGGTTTATTCAGTCTACTTTGCGTCATTTTGTTAATTAATCAGGGGAGAAAAGAGTGGTCCGAGGGTCGCTCGAAAACTGAATAAAGGGTAATGTATAAACGAATTTGTTTGGTCAAAAACTGTATGGGGTAGTGCCTGATTAAGGCCGAAAAACAGTGTGGGTGCTCCGCTTCGCAGCTACCTTTTTCACCCTGTAATTAATGAAATAACAATGTTGCGATGCACATTTTTATGCACACCGTTTTAAACCTTTCCAGTGAATTAAGGCAGGAACCTTCTTGGGTGATTATTTTAATTATAATTTCTAGCATATGGATTCCGGATACTACTAACAAGGGAAGCCTCTTTCCATAACCCAGCCAATCGTGATCCAAGTAAGTTTCCTATGTAGTCCTTCTCGAAAGATGTGTATTAAACTATTTTAAAACTGCGCTCGTCGCATTTGCGATTTTATATGAATTTTTGAAAAATGAGTAAAATGAGTAAACTCATTTTTCAAAAATTCATATAAAATCGCAAATGCGACGAGCGCAGTTTTAAAATAGTTTAGTACACATCTTTCGAGAAGGACTACATAGGAAACTTACTTGGATCACGATTGGCTGGGTTATGGAAAGAGGCTTCCCTCGTAAATCGACATCCCCAATTTGAAAAAAAATTAGCAGGTTACATAAGGATAAGAATGACATTGTTGCATAAGGATAAGAATGTCTAGCTGTTGTGTTGTTTGCAGACTCCAGCTGCACCCCGAGCAGACGTTCTTCCTTCTTGTCAATGAAAAGGCAATGGCGACGAACTCCACAACCCTCTCTCAGCTCTATCAAAATGAGCAGGACCCGGACGGGTTCCTATACCTTGTCTACACTAGCCAGCCGGCATTCGGTTCTTGAGCACATGTCCACCTCCTTTTCTTTTGCCTCTTTCATCACCTCATTGCATCTCACTCGCCTTTTCTCCCTTTTAACCTCGAATGCTTTTCCTATTCTCTTTAAGCGGAATGATGCACACGGGGTTTCAACCCATGCATTAGTCAGGATACATGCCCCGTAGAAATCCAAAATCCGAGATTACGCGACAACTTCATTGACGGAAATATGACTACTAAATTTTAGCAAAAGCACGGCAAATAGGGGTCACCCAGAGCAACACTTTTAATACTGTCTGCTTTTCATGCCAAACTCACCCCCAGAGGATCTGCACGGAAACTTGGAAAATTTTGATAATACGGCCGTTCCCACATTTTGATATGTGGTCACCCTCCCGCGCCACTCCGTAAGTGAATCATGGTAGCGTCTAAAGTTCTGTTTTCTCGGTATGTATATTTTTGTACATAGATTTGAGTTCTCCGCTCAGTGTCAACAACTCTTTCTTTCTTGATTCATGTTCATTATGGCCATAAAAGAACAAATTGCAAAGATAACGGGCAGAATGGTTGAATATTTAGGAAAAGTAAATTAAAATTGTATAGCGAGAAATCTGAGAAAATTCGAGTTGAATAGAGAGTAAACCGATTGGAATGAAAGGAGATCACTGGTCAGGTTGCTGGAAAGGGTTGCTGATCTGTTCCATGCCATCTGCCGGGGCAACCACTGTGATTGCCGTGCCCCTGGCAACGATTAGACCGAGATTCCTGGTCTCGTCTCCGACAACCGAGGGATTCTCAGCATCCCGCAGATGCTCGACGGATCCGTCCAACACGAGATTCAGCAATTGGTCATATCCCTTCAGGACACCAGTTGCTGAGAAGGAATACTGCTTAGCAGAGCAAAACAATTCGAATGAAATGTCGAAAAGGACGGAACATGGACCATATCAACATGGTTTCCAGAGCTGTTTCTTAAAGTGGACGGTACTCTTCGACTATCACTATCCCGAAACCCCCAAAAATTTCGAATTTTGTTTCGCTGAAACTTGGTGGACTAGTAAAAACAGAAAAAGGAAGGGCACAGTAAGAAAAGAAAAGAGCCATACCTTCCCGGCCACCTTGGAATTTCACGCGCACTTTTTTGTCGACAAAGCGCGAGAGATCGACGATGGATTCTTTCTTCTTCCGTGTACTTTCATCCTTTTCCTAAATTGATTAAATGAAGTTACTGTTTGCTTCTTGCTGAGCTTCTGCTGGATATGCAACCTGTGAGCTGGGCATCTTCGACGAATTCTGAGAAAGCCGTGGACTTTTCAATCGGACTTTACCTCAATGAACTTATCTGACAAAGTATTGGCAGCTAAGTGTACATTTAACAATACGAAAAGGGATGGAAATGAACATACAATCAGTTTACAGCTGTTTCCACCGTGAGAGACAGTGGAAATGATATTTAGATTAGCAAAATAATTGCATCTCGCTGAAATGGATGCCGCTGAGATGGAAAAAAGAGAGAAAAAAAACACCACCGCAGAAAATGACCAAGAGATAACGTAAATGAGTGCAACAAACCTCAGCTTTCGAAAACTCAAACCATTTTGGTGCGTTTCTACGGTATTCTTCACTAGAGCTAAGGTTTCCATGACCCACACCACGATTACTGTAGACGGAACAGAGTGAATGAAGGAGCCGGTCCTCCCCTTTGTCAGTGGTGCCGCACGTATGCATTTCTCATAGTGATTACGCCCTTATTTAGTATCATTCAATGGTCAGAACGATTATAGAACTGGCCCTCTTCACTGGAATGCCTTGAATGTTGTCGTGAGTGTATTCGCCGGTTGTGAAATGTAATTTATGGCAACAGAAATTTTTTCTGTTGCATATTTGACATTACTTAGTTGAGGGTTACTTTCTCTCGGCAATGAGCTAGTACCTTGCCATCGGGCGAGACTGAGATGGGGCCAAGGAGTGTCGCGCCGCCTTTCCGCGCCCCAAGCGGCGCCGATCTCGACCGCCTCTACAATGACTTCTCTCCCCCGCCACTCGCCAAGACCTACTATCCCACGGCTGAGGAATTCGACGACCCCATTGCCTATGTCGCCAAGATCAAGCCGGAGGCTGAGAAGTACGGAGTAGTCAAGATAGTTCCTCCAACGGTTAGTGTCTTACTGTACTGTATTGATTAAAGCTGAACACTACCCACCTCCAGTCTTCGGTGTGCATATTTTCTTTCTTTACAGTCATTTAAACCTCCATTTGCCATCAACAAGAAGACGTTCGAGTTTACTCCACGTGTCCAGCGTTTAAATGAGGCAAGTAGTCCACAAACCCTTCTTCCTAATTTATTTTCTTTGTATCTCTATTACTAGCGGCTATTTGACACCTCTTTGGCGCGTGGAACGAAACCAGATTCACTCTTATTGTAATAGTTTCTGAATGTCGCAATCTTATGAGCCAGTCTCAGGTCGAAGCGATTTGGCGTGAGAGAACAACATTCATCGAAAGGTTGCGAAACTTCTGGGAATTACAAGGACAGCAGTTCCGCATTCCCTTTATGGATGGAAAATATGTCGACTTGTACAAAGCACACAGTGTCAGTTTGCAATTTCCTTGGTCAGATCCCCCCCTTGAAAACCGACGTTTAAGAGCTTGTATGTCTTAAATTCTATTATTTCTAATGGCTGTCCATTTTTAAAGACTTCATTCTTTAATTTATTTATTTTATCTTGGTACTATTTCGGTTTGACTACTCAAAACCCCAATTTTTTTCAAAAAAATCCTTTTTGCTGAAACTTACCCCAGGGCGATTATTTGGAAACCGAATATGAGGTTGGTTTTGTCTGATTTCGACATCTCAAGAAGTTAGCTTATTCCAAAGGTTGAAAAAGGCCACGCCCGTGCTTTCGAACTGTTTACGCCAGAGAAACAACCAAGTAATCATCATCTCGCATAGCGGATCCCGTACACCTATCGTAACATATTGAGATGTCGAAATCAAACAAAACTAACCTCATTTTCGCTTTCCTTGCGTCAAATAGCCGCTTCTTATAGATTTTTAGGCAATGGGGAGCAAATTAGTCATTTACCCTAAACGAACCGTAACATTCGAAAACGGCGAAGTCGATCAAAACGAACTTCATATTCGGTTTACTCGCATTAAATAACCCCCTGGGAGAAGTTTCAGCAAAAAAAAATTTTATGGGAAAAATTTGGGGTTTTGGGTAGTCAAACCGAAATAGTACCTTTATCTTAATTATTATTCAAATCTTTAATAATTTAAATCTGCTTCGAGATGGAATGACGAAGTGATTCTCAGGTAATAGTAGAGGAAGGCGGCTTTGATGAGGTGACGAAGCACAAGCGGTGGATGTACGTGGCTAAGTGCCTGGGGGTGCGCAGCCAGCAAGGGGGGAGCAAGCTCAAGGATCAGTACAGGAGATTCATTCTGCCCTTCGTCGACAGCTTCAAGGCTCGCCCACTTGAATCCATTCACTTGACGAGTTTGGACCTGTTTTGGACGCGTTAGAATGAAAAAAAGAAGATATTTGGTCGAGAAAATTAATATAATATATTCAAGGGTGATTTCAGGATGGAGCCGAAAGTGATGATTGTTCGGATGAGGAGATAGCAGAGAAGAAGAGCGAGGACGGAACGAAGAAGGAGGAAGGAGGGGACGAGGAGAAGAGAGGACTCGGAGAGGGCAGATCCACCATGCAGGGCGGCAGTCGCACGCACAGGGCCACGCGAGCCGGAGTCAGGAGTGCAGCAGCCAGTCAGCTCTTCTCTTTCCTATTTGTGCTCGTCTTTAGTCAAGGGGCAGTCAGAACATGCAATACTGGTGCAATTTTCATACAAGTATGAGGAGAACTGATTAGCCTCTCGGAATAGCTTTTCCTTGACTCGTTTCAGAGCGGGAAGCTCCGAATGGCGCGATTTCCTGCGAGAAGTGCAGCCGGGACGACCGCAGGGACTCCCTCCTCATTTGCCAAGACTGCAGCCGAATCGTCCACTTTGGCTGTCTCTCCCCTCCTCTCACTCATCATCCTAAGGTTAATCATGCAAAATTCCGGATAAGAATGTTAGTTGCTCATTTTACAATTCAGACGCAGTTTAACTTTACCTTACAGGGCGAATGGCGATGTCGGAAGTGTTTGGCTTCTGAAGTCAGGAAAGTGGGCATGGGCTTCGGTTTCTACGACGCAGAGTCTTCTTATACTCTCGAGACCTTCTCCAAGTTCGCCGACGACTTCAAGAAAGAATACTTTGGAATGGAGCCTAAGGTTTTTTTTCTGAATTTCTTTTTCTGAGCCTTGCCAATATTCGTTCCTTATGAGGTCCGTAATTTCTCCTTTAGGAAGTTCCCATAGAGCTGGTAGAGAAGACGTTCTGGCAAAAGGTTAATGACATGAACGAGACCGTCGCAGTCAAGTACGGGGCTGATCTAATCACAAGCAAGGTCGGACTGAGGCGGAGGGAAAGGGAAATAGACAAAGCATGTATTAGCAGGTTGGGAGTGGTTTTGCGAGAAGAACGGACTTAAATAGTCGGGAGAAGGAAGTGCGAGAGTACGCGAACCACCCGTGGAATCTGAACAACCTGCCCGTGCTGCGTGACTCCGTCCTCACTCATTTCGATGCCGGCATCTCTGGTATCTACTCTCCAACTTAATAATTATATTTATGCTTTATTTACAGGCACCTTATAATTAGTGAAACGTGGAAGTGAGAACATTGCAAGTGGATATAGTATGAATGTGAAATTGAGAGAATACTAGTATATTATCTTCAGGCATGATGGTCCCGTGGGTGTACGTTGGTATGTGCTTCTCCACTTTCTGCTGGCACACCGAGGACCACTGGACGTACAGCATCAATTACAACCACTGGTAGCTACACTTTCTTGGTAACCTTAGAAGAAAAGTGGTTTGATGCGCTGGATAATCACTGTATTTTTAATTTTTCTTAATTTTAGGGGCGAGACGAAGGTTTGGTACGGGGTTAGCGGAGACGAGGCACCTGCTTTCGAAGAGGTTTGTTGAAGCGAGCTGCAGTGGCTGCGAACTCAAACCCATAAGGAAGAGTTCGTTAAGGCGGTGCGAGGAATGGCGCCCGGTCTCTTTGTACACCAACCGGATCTCCTCCACCACATGACAACTGCTGTCAATCCTCAGCTGCTCCGTTCCAGGGGTGTCTCTGTCTACTCCGTCCGCCAGGCATGTTTTTGTTACTCTTTCTTTCCTTCTCTCTCTCTCTCTTTTCTCTCCTTCTTTCAAAATAAGTAATTTCAGAAGGCTGGCGAGTTCGTGATAACCTTCCCACGCGCCTACCACGCTGGCTTCAACGAAGGACTCAACTTTGCTGAAGCGGTCAACTTTGCACCAATAGATTGGGTGAGCTTGAGGAGAGAGAAGTTTTGAGAATGTATCGAACTAGGAAGAATAGTAGCAGAAGTAGAGAGAGATAAGAAGAAGTGGAATATGCAGCTGCGCCTGGGCCGCGCCTGCATGTCAGCGTACGCCGTTGTCCGCCGCGGCTGCGTCTTCTCCCACGACGAACTCGTTCTCAAGATGGTCGCGGCCTGCGACAAACTCAGCGTCTCCAGTGCTGTGGCCGCTCTCGACGAGTTGAAGCAGGTCGGTGCATGCAGACTGCGGACCCGCAGAATATTCGGTGTCCGGATGATACGGTATACTCCAAGGAGTTCTCAGAAAGTCATAATTTACTCACTGACTGTATCTCCTGTGCCTCAGGGGTTTACCTGCCTATGATTGAATAATAGAATGACGAGTTTGCATCTCCCTTACACTTGGTGTTCTGCTTGCTAGTTGAATTGACGCTGCAGGAAATTTGCTCTCCTGCATGTTCTCTCCCCCCTGAGTTATCGGCCGTTAAGTATTTCAAGTGATTTTAGACCTTCTATAGCCACCGTACTCTGTTCAGATGTCGCTTCGGGAGTCTCGACTGCGAGGCAGCTGCGCGGAGGCGGGAGTGACGCGGGCGGAGAGAGTGGAATTCGACAAGATCCCCGACGACGCGCGAGTCTGCCGCGAGTGTAACACAACGCTCTTCATGTCTGCCCTCTCCTGCCACCACGGGAGAGTCGTCTGCCTTGAGCACACTCACGCCGTCTGCTCCAAGTGCCCCCTCGACGAATGTCTCCTCCAGTCCGTCATTCACTTTCTCTTTTCTGGTTAATGTCCTTGACCATTGAAGGTATCGCTACACTCTCGAAGAGCTTCCGCCTATGCTAGAGAAGCTACGAAAGAGGACGAATGCCTACGAAGAGTGGCTTCTGGCCACGAAGAATGCACTTGAGCAGAAGAAGCCGAGTGAGAAGAGAGAATGGAAGGAGATTGGGAGAGAGAAACATCTCTCGTTACAATGAAGGAATGTGCTTTGTGCAGGCGCGGCTGATCTGCAATCTCTAGTGGACGCAGCGCGGCGAAGTCATTTCCCCCAGTCGCCAACACTCAAGAAAGCTGTTCAGCTTCTGCAGGAATCAAGCTCTGTTCTCACTGCTTGCCACGCTCTCGTCAACGACCGAGTCCGAGTCAGGTAGTGTCTGTTTCCACTCTCTCTCTCTCTCTCTCACTCTCTCTCTCCCCCTCTATCTCTCTTTCACTCTTTTACATATGTCACTTTCTAGGAGTACAACCCGTAGCCAGCGTGCAGACAACCGTCCAACTGTTGAAACGGTTCAGTCAATGCTGGAAGAACTGCACTCTCTCCCTGTTGACGCTTCTCCCCTTTCACAGAAAATTCAGGTTTCGGCAATATGTTGTTTAAAAGTGTAATACTTTTCCTGGCTGTGCTATTGAGAATGCAGACTTCGTTAAATAAGGAGTTTCAGGAAGTGTTGACCAATGCGGAGAAGTGGTCGCAAGAAGCCCTGTCTGCTTCTTCCGGTGAAGACTCCTCTGCCATCCGCTCTCTCATTGACAATTCTCACTCAATCAATGTCAAGCTCGATTTATCGGAACTTTTTCGGGTTTCTTTGCTATGAATGACTTTTATATTTGCAGTCGTTTGCTTTTGAGATTGTTTTGCTTATTTTTAAGACTACTAAATTTTCAAGCATATTAGCTGCTGCTTTTAGGCTCAAGAACGAGTCGAGTGGGCAGGAAAGATTGAGGATCTTCTGGCTTGGCAACCAGAGATTGGAGTTGAGACGAAAGAGGACTTCATCTCGAGATCAAGGTTTACTTTCGTCTTTGTTTTCGTCGCCTTGTCTGCCAAGTTGGCCATGCCATACTAAAAGGTAATTTGAGATGGCAATTGTCCGAAGTGAAGAGCTTGTTGGAAGAGGGCGAAAGATGTGGAGCGCGCGAGAGTCCGCGAATGGAGGAACTTTCTCGAATCTATGAAAACGCACTCGAAGACAGCAACTTCGTCAGTTTCTGCACTCAGATACAGTTACCGTTATATCTTCCTCGGTTCTCAGGCGGAAGAGACACTGTCTCCTGGCGGCGACTTGAACGAGAGTCTCCTTGGCTCGGTGTGGCAGAGAGTTATCCGCAGTGATTGGTGCATTTCTCCAGGTTTGTTGTCTATAGTTCCTTATCATTTGCGCGCAGTGAGATTTTGTACTAGAGATGTTTTATCACATAATGTCTTTGGATTGTACTTTATGTATAGCAATTACAAAAAATGTCGCTCTAAAATTGTGCCCACTTGTAGGCTTGGATGAGCTTCGCGCTGAGCTTCAACGAGTGCAAGAGGTTCGGATTTTCGAGGAGGAGGGATCTTCCGAGTTGACGAGGGCGGACATTCTCGAGGCCATCGACAATTGCGAGAAGTCGCTGGCTCTTCGGAACAACTCGCCAAGACTCCAGAGAGTGACGAAGTTGCTGGGAGAGATGGAGACGTTCACGAGGAGCATCAACAACCTCTTCCGTCTTCCCCACTCGTACTACTCTCTACTCCAGGTTCGTTTCTTTCTCTCTCGCATATCTAATATTCGTATTAACAGATCCTGAAACCTCGTGAGGACTTGGTGATGTTGGCGGAGGGTCAAAAGGTTCCTCTCAGGCAAGACAAGACCGAGTTGGATGACGTCTGGTTTGTCATTCGAGTTATTTCATGGGTTTTATTGTGCGTTTAGCCGATAACCCTACTTCATTTTTCGTCTTTTTTCAGTTACATTCACCTTTTTTTAGTTGCCTCCTTTTATGTGTGTTGTATCCTCTCGTTGCAGGGCTGAGATAGAGGAGTTCAGTAGCCGCGCCGACCTCGATGCTCACTTCGGCCGTCTCTGGTCGCAGCAGCCCGCTCTCTTCACTGTGCTGCGCACCGCCAACTCTGCCCGTCCCATTCGGGCAACTTGCCTCTGCCAGAAAGTCAGCTGTCATTTCCCGTTTACAATCCAATAATTCCAATTTCATATATTTTCCAGCGTTATAAATTTCATTCTGATTAGGAGAAGCATCTTTAAGCTGCAATGAAAAAGATGATGAACTATTATTTGCTTATTTATTCTTGATTCATGATGATAAGGTCGTTCCTCTTCAGGAGCGCAGAGAAAGTGACTGCATGCAGTGCCTGCTCTGCAACGGCCGCTTCCACTTGGCATGTGCCTGGTGGTCTCCGCCCCTCGCCCGCCTTCCCCCTGGAGCCTTCCTCTGTGTCCGTTGTCTCCGGAGTGGTCGTCCTCTCCTGGAGGAAGTGGATGCTGTTCTCTCCCGCGCACCCAGGAAGAGCCTCGAAGTACAGCTAGTCGCTGCTCTGGCCGATTCGGCCAGGCAATTGGCAGTTGACACTCTCGCTGCTGCTGAAGAATGGCAGAAAGATCCGACGGCTAATGATGAGAGGTTCTCTATATCCCTCACCCCCTCTCCTCTCTCTCTCTCTCTCTCTCTCTCTCTCTCTGTCTCTTCTCTTCTCTCATGGACTAATTCAGATTGCGCGGCGCAGTTCTGGCGACTCTGGGATGCGAGTGCCAAGATGAGAAAGTGTTGAATCTGCTGAATTCGTTGATCCCGAAGTTATGGCCCGAGAGAGTGAAAGCAGACGAGGAGGCTTGGCAGCGGATTCGTTCCATTTCTCATGCTTCTAAGCACATCTTCCCCGATATAATCTTTTCGCCTCACAAAAGGTGGGAAATTTTTTTATTTATTAATTTTTTTATTGTGATACTATTTGATGGTGACAGCCAAACATTTTTTTTCCGAGTTACAATTATGCTCGTGAGCAAACAGTAGAATTTTTACATACCTTTTTCTGGGTATTTCATATGATTGGTTAATATTAATTGTATTGCTTTTGCCTTTTCAAGAAGAGGAAAGGCGCTGACACTTGGCTCGGCTTCGGCGAGGAAGAAACCAAGACGGGGAGAGACCGAGGAGGACACTCCCTGTGATATCGACGAGTGCATTCAGCCATACTGTCAGTTGTCTCTCTCTCTCCCTCTCTATCTTTCTTTTCCTTTCACTAAATGCTATTCTCTTTGAAATGAGAACGTGACTTCTTTCATTGTGTTTCCCTTGAGGCGACACGTTGACGTGGATCCAGTGCGGGGATTGCTCTCGCTGGCTACACATCATTTGCACTGGGGAAGTCATAGACCCTTCTCTCCCCGACTACGTCTGTGCCAAATGCAGAAGGAGCAGCACTCCGCTCACCGCAACCCAACCACTGGTCCTATCCCCTCCTAGTACCTCAGCCTAGGTCGCGGCCTAGGAAACTCAGTGCAGCCGAAATATTCTGTCCCGTCTAAGCATCATCATATCGCCGAGAGAAAGAACCCTGAACGTTCGCAACATGGTTTTACTTCATTTTACGGAGACTAACGTTTTAACTTATCTAAAAATCCAATTTTATAGCTTGGAAAGAATGTTTACTACTTCTAGCCCATTGCTACCTTCTTTCAAAGTTGCATCTCTCATTGAACTACGGTAAGTCATCCGATAGTCGGCCATTTGTTCATTTCTGTACACACAGATACGTCCTGGTTATAGTCTCTTCCCTTCTTAGACTCCCAGACATTTATCTATTCCTTTTCCTGTCTACCGGTTCATCTTTTTTTCGCGCGAAGGTAGTTGTGACGAACCTAATTTTGCGAAGCTTTTCATGCTGACACCAGCATTCGAGTATTCTACGGCTGCTATTCAAATTTCGAAGCATATTTATTGTGATATGAAAGAAATGAAAATTAGATGAAGAAAATATGAGATTAAAAAAATTCTACTGTGTTGTTGTAGGCAAACTTTTAATTCTCCTGACTTAGTTCTTGTTTAATTTTTTTGCAGTTTAAAGCTTGTGAAATTGGAAGTGTGCACGGCCTGTATTTGCTTGTTAGATAATTATTGAATTAGCAGATTTGTTTCAGTTCTATTATGATGAATAGGAAGACGATGCAAAAGAAGTGTACCAACAACAGTTCTGTGTTATGCGCTTTCACCGCTTTATTCACCTAACTCTCTTTCTCATCCCACTTATAATGCTTTCAAGAAATCCGTTTAATTCAATTTTTTCCCGCATTCACTGCATTTTTTTATTATAAGGATATTTTCATGCATTGGTTAATTGTAGAACTCTCTACTTTTGCATACTACGTATTTTATTCTGTATATAATGACACCGTTCAGAATGTGCAGTTATTTGCGTTCATAATAAAGTGATTATACACCAATACATGGAATAGAGCTGGAGATCAAGTAAAAATAGGACGAAGATACTTCATTGCCACCGTGGAGTGAGAGTAGGACCTCGTAGAGGTAGGTGAGGGACTTTTCTAGGGGAGAGCAACTTATTAGGATACGATGTTTAGGACCATAGTGAGAAGGTAGGAAGAACCAGAGGTGGGAATGGGCCGGCCCGGCCCGGCCCTCAGGGCCGGCCGGCCCAATTTCCCAAGGCCCCGGGCCGGGCCGGGCCGGGCCCAAGAAAAGGTGGGCCGGCCCGCAGGCCCGATTGGGCCCTCAAGTCAGAAATTCCTGGCAAATTGAAGGTAAAAACGTAAACTTGAAATTTTCGGAAGTATTTGAAAATGGTTTATATAGTGGCATGTTACTTAGGGGTGGGGGAAACATATTTTTTACTTTGGTAAACTCATGCAAACCCAAAAGAAACCCCCAATTAACATAGAAAAAATTTTTGGAAAAAAATTTTTTTATTTTTATTTTGAAAATCGGGCTCAAACGGGCTCACGGGCCGGGCCCAAAATTACAAGGCCCGGAAATTTCCGGCCGGGCCGGGCCGAGACTTTGGGCCCCCAGGGCCGGGCTGGCCCAAAAATTTTGGGCCCATTCCCACCTCTGGGAAGAACAGAGTGGCTAGAAACACAGAGCAGAAGGTGTAGAGGGAGAAGTGAATCAACTGTAGATGTAAGCCCCCTCCTCCCAGAAAAATGACAGATTACGTACAAGTGGAAAGAGGCAACAAGCAGTTCCCTCCTGAGAGTAACAAGCAGTTAATTCAATCGATACTGTAGGGGAAGAAGGGGAAGACAGCTTCTTCGGGCGAGAAGAGAGAGGAGAGGAAGTGGAGGGCGCCCGCCCATCCCTCGAACAGAGAGCCAGGACAATCCGGACGGCGTTGCTGATGAATCACCGCAGGGTCCATCTGAGAGAGAGAAACAAAGAGACAGACAGACAGAGAGAGAGAGAGAGACAGAGAGAGAGACAGAGACAGATAGAGAGAGGGAGATAGATAAGGGGTGGAGATACAGGAGAAAATGGAAATGGAGCTGACCATGAGGAGTGCGAAGCAGTGCGCCCTGTGCAGCCAGAGCAGCTGGCCCGTATCTTGGTGTAGTGCGAGGAGAGCGTGTCCGTTGCCTGCGAGTCCGTGGCAGAGTCCCGGGCCCTTCTTGAGCACTCCCCTCTGCCAGATCCACTCGCCCGCCCTCTCGGCTGCTGCCAGATAACGGTCGTCTCTGTCTCCACTCAGCGAGTGCATAGCCAAGGCGACAGCAAGCACTCCCGGCGCACCGTGGCACCAGTGGATCAAGGCCGATAAAGAGACATCCATCAAAATAGTTATAATATTTAACACAAATGTTAATATTTTTAAATAAATAAAAAAGCTACTTTGTCACGGCTGCTGCCCACGTGATCAAGCGAGGACTCCCAGTGGCCGGATTCGCCTCCCTCTTCCAGTCTTAATTTATATACTTTAAAAGATGGCGGTATTACTTTGTTTATAAGATAAATGATCCATCTAAGGAATCATCCAGTTCCAACTGAATTCACTCTGTTGTCTCTTTACTCTCGCAATGTAAAAGTGCTAACGACAGCAGCCAATCAGCAGTGGTGAGAAGATCTCTGAGTTGGTTGGGGGAAAGGAGGCGACGGAAGACAAGGAGGGCCATGCAGATGCCTGCATAGCCATGCGCCGCGCCGAGGTATTCCGTCTCATGCCTGCAGTACTTTAGATTCTGCTTTCCTCGTTCTCAGTGTTCCATCTAACGCTATTCTCTCTCTTTCACCATCTCGTTCTCTCTCCCTCTACCTATCACTTTCTCATTTCCTCTCACTACTTGTTTTATCATTGTGTCTCAATCTCTCCCTCGCCATGCATCTTCTTCTGCCTCTTCATCTTTCGTCTCATTTTTCTCTCCCTCACTTTTTCCACCTTCTCTCTCTCCCACTCTCTTTCTCCCCCCTCTCTCTCTCTCTCTCCTCTCTCTCTCCTCTCTCTCTCTCTCTCTCTTTCTCTCTTTCTCTCCCACTCCAACCACGCAAATCGAAGAGGTGGCTGTGCTTGTCCGCTGTTCCTCGATGTTCTTCTCCCCGATGTGTAGATTGCTTGCACAACCGCACTCAGGTGTGTCTCGCTCACTCTGCCCGCTTCCGCAAGACCCAACTTGCTACGAAGAATATGAGAGAGATAAAGCCAGATTCTACGCTAATCGTTCCAACCTGAGCCAATGAATGGTAAGGAGAAAGCCTGCTCGTCCATAGAGCACTTCGTCAGGATACGCAGTATCCAGAACTGCCTCAGCGGCCCTCTCCAAAATGGCCGGAAGCTTGGCCGCTTCTCTGCCGCCTGCCAACGCGAGTGCCGCGGCGTCCCCGAGGCAGCCGCAGAGGGGAGACGCGAATCGATGCGAGTGAAGCGCGACTGCCGGTACCCGACTGGCCACCGCTTCCAGCTCATTCCTACATTCATTACAGAATTCTGAATTATATCGATCGTTTTTTTTAGAATACGGTATATTCTAAGGGCCCCTGGACAATTGCAAAATGAAATAGTTTTGAAAGTCAAAAAATATTAACATGAAGCTGACTGACTGTGACACGACCCCGGGACTTTTCCGATTGGCTTGGTGCATCGCAAGGAGCACTCCACTCGGCCCGGTATACGGCCCTCGCTCCCCCTCCTCTTCACTCCCGCTCGCTCTCACGTACTCCACCGCCTTTGCCATCTGGCTGGCCAGCCACTCTCCAGTCACTTCCGCCCCTCCAGCTGCCTCTCGGCCAATCCATGGATTCCGAATAAAACGACT
This sequence comes from Allodiplogaster sudhausi, assembly GCA_945643635.1. Taxonomy (NCBI): domain Eukaryota; kingdom Metazoa; phylum Nematoda; class Chromadorea; order Rhabditida; family Diplogasteridae; genus Allodiplogaster; species Allodiplogaster sudhausi. The sequence continues at coordinate 5,310,846 of CALZFC010000020.1, forward strand.
CGCCTCTGGAGGCTTCATCGCCACTTCCTAAGCCACTTGAAGATTCCTTCTTGTATAATTTACATCTACAGTATACCACTTCAAGGATGCACAACCAGTACGTACATCTGCCAACGACAACAGAGATCATACTCAATTCGTTTATTGTTCAAATCTAACTTCAAATCAGATCTAGGGGACAAAACGAGAATTGAAATTTGAATTCATTGGTGTAGCTCGGCAAGAGCGGGCCAGTTTCTCCTTGGGATTGGGCAATGAGAGAATGTGTGGCAATGGCGGAGGTAAGTGGAGGACTGAAGGAGGCAAGAGGAGCTCATTACATTCCAGAAGGACTTCTCTCTTGGGGTGGGGAAAGCGGCTGGCTAGCAACTCTTCTATCGCAGATTATAATCAAGCCATATATGAACGGTTTCAGAGGAAAGAAGAAAGAGACAAAATGGAGAATGAGCAACGCGGGATGGCAACATATTGGAAGTAAAAGCGACTAGAATCCGAATGGAAGGGGAAGGCGGGAAAAGAGGGCAGGACGAAATTAAAGTTCATTCAGCATTGATCCAAAAATAAAACTATATAATAGCGGAAATGCTGTAACGAATCTACCAACTCGAAGTAGAATTTTCATTCAACAATACAAAACTTAGAAGGAATGTAAGGAACAACATAACGCAGAAGAAGGCAAGAGGCCAAGAAGTTCCTTGAGACTCTCTGTCATGTAGTAAATGTTGAAAAGATGTCCAAAATACACTTAACCAACTTTCGTAAACAAAGGTTTTGGCTAAAGTAGGTAAGCGGGATGAGGAATTATCTACAGGGAGGTGTGCAGGCGGTAGATCAATCGAGGGCGAGAGAGGAGAGAGGGTGAGAGGGATAGTGGAGAGTTTGCAAAGAAGGTTATGCTCGAAGACGAAGGAAAAGCGAGCATGAGTGAGCTTCTTGTCAGCAATTAGTGAAGCACCTTTTCCGATTGTGGGAGCTAAGCAAGAAGGTACTTCTTGTCTAGAAGCACGCGAACTAAGCTGAGGTAAGCAAATTCAATTGTGAGAAAAGGAAAAACAGAGAGAAAAGGGATAGTACTTCTGTGATATGGAAGAGAGCACGAACGGAAGGAAGAGAGAATACACCAGTTTGACTGCTAATAGAACCATGTCATGCGACCGTATCGCGTCAAATTATATCTAATGTAGCAATATCGATTATTGTAGATTTGTCTTGCGCCTCAATGCGGCCAACCATGCCATCGAAATGGGACAATCGTATCTGAAACATTAGGCGTGAAGAAGTGAAGAAAATTCGCGATAAAAATTAATATAATAGAAATAGGAAAAAAACCTTCGGGGCAACGCTCTGTGGATGTCGCCCTCCATGAATTCAAACAGCCAATACCAAAACTCCTTCCGATGTTCGTTGTTCGGAGATATCTGAAAGAGAGCACCAAAGTATGACACTGTTAGAGAGAAAGGGAAATGAGAGAGAGAAAGAGAGGGAGAGAGAAAAGAGAGAGAGGGAGAGAGAGAGACAGACAGCTTGAGAGACCCAAGGAAGATAAATAAGAAGAGCCAAACCCTGAGGGAGGGGAGCGCAGCCTGAGTGTGGTATGAGTAGAAGAGGCGAGTGCAGATGAAGTAGGAGATGATGACGTCGATTGAGTAGTGGCCTCTGGAGATGATGAGCAGTAGCATGCCAGCCACTGCTGCCAGCCACACTCCCACGTGCACCACTCGCCAGCGGCGTGGAGAGTCTCAAACATTCCCTCATTTATTCTAAATAATAAAATTTTTGCGTGTTTTAGAAAGGTTAATCACTTACATTCTTTGTTTCTCTCTACCTTTATTTTTTAGCCTCTTAGCTAACAATGGAATAAAAAGAGAGTTCAAAACAGGAAGAATTGGGAAGATGAAAACACGTCTTAATTGCTGATGCGAGCAAGAGAAGCGAACTGACATTGGTTGATGAAAAGAGCGGAGATGACGAGGACGATGGTATGTCCAGAGTAGATGTAGTCTCCGCAGAGAGTATGCTTCTCATTCAACTTCAGCCCCAGCCCGCTCACTACTTTCAGTGCGCGCCACACCACATTCCACACCGTCGCATTCTCCTGCAGAGGACACGGGGTCACATTAATACGGATAAAAATGAAAGGCGCAGGGGTGGAATATCATAATGGATGTCTATGTTAGCGTAAGATCAGGAAGGATAAAGAGAACGAGAGAGGAGAGAGAGAGAGATAGAGGAAAATTTAGAGAGGGCAAATACTGCCGCTGAGATTCGAGGGGATACTGAAATCACCAGAGATTAAATCCGGGCTGAGAGGAAGTTCTGTTATGCATTTATTGCGCAGAACACGCGCTTTATATTCAGCCATCAAAAAAGCAGCAACGCAAATACAACAGAATTTGAGAGGTGCACAAACGGAGATCTCTCGGAATGTAAGAGATGAAGGCATACGAAAATGGAGAGAGAAAGTAGACAAAAAATATAACTAACTCCTAGTTTGGGCGAGCAGTAATAGTTCTTGTCTGCCACGGGCACCTGCGTTGCGAGCATCGTAACACAGCGACCAGCATAGAGGAGACAGCCGATTACTGCCAGCCGTCGCAGAACAATCCAGCGGTGGCTGAGGTCAACAACATACATCTGTCTATCTTCAATCAGCTAGTACAAAAAGGCTTAACGGAAAAGGTATAACAGCTACTCAAGTCCGAAGCAGATATAGCAGGTGACCATAAAACGCATCAAGAATCGGCTCTTTTACACTTCACGTTCCCTGTTTAAGGGAGGGAAAGTCAGAGAAAAAGAGGACGAACGAACCGATGGAAGAAGATAAGTAGAAGAGTGCAGGCAAAGCACGAGAGCATGATGTACTCGGTGAGATTCAGTCCGTACTCGTAGTAGGGAGTGATAGAGAAGAGGATATCTGGCAGGGGAGGCTGCTCCGGTACCTCAACAAACTTCCACTACATTCCAAACAGTATCACTTACTTTCGATCCTATATCTCAAATTCTTTTACTTAAGAAGGAAGTCTAATTCGACCATCATAACAGAACAAAGAATAAATTGGAAAAGAGAAAAACGGAAAGCAAAAACAGGTGCAATAATTACCCGTTCGTGAACAAACGAAAGGACGATGTCGTTGGCAACTGCGGAGCACATTAACATCCCGCATGCTAGCTGAAAGAAAAGTATACGGTAGAAACTGATTACAACTTTGGCTTATCCTTTCCCAAAGAAATATTGAACATCTTGCACACATTATTACGCTTAATCCCCTCAATTCCACTGAAAAATAATTTGAAAACAAGTAAACCTTCATCACTCCACTTCTATTTATGTATCAATACAAACGTTAATCAATACGTCTACAACGATCAAAATGCGATACGTGATAAGCCGTATCAGCAATGGAAATATGAATCAGCGTCATAATCTATTCACACTAACGTTGAACTAAATAAATCTTCATCAGAAACATGAGATTTCACAATCCCAGCTATTTGGAATAAATTTTTAAAATAAATTCTAATATCAACTTCCGAAGAGAGAGAGAGAGAGAGAGAGAGAGAGAGAGAGTGTGGAGAGAGAGATAGAGAGAGAGAGAGAGAGAGAGAGAGAGAGAGAGAGGGAGAGTGTGAAGAGAGAGATAGAGAGAGAGAGAGAGAGAGAGAGAGAGAGAGATGAAGGGGGAAAACAAGGGGAGAAACAGACAGAAAGTGTGTGTGGAGAGAGGAAGAGAGAAATAGCGCGAAAGAATAAGAATGGTCGCAGGGTTGAGAGAGTATAGACCAGATAAAGAACATTCGCATTTGCTCAAGGTTTTTGTTTGCTTATTCCACATCTTTCGTGCGTGACTATTCCTCCCTTTGCCACATCCTCCACTTGCAATAACAAACAATAACTGCCTGGCAATGGTGACGACAAGGGAAAAGGAAAAAGGTTAAGGCCAATATGTTGTCTTTGGCCTTATTGGTTGATAAGAGATCATGGAGAATGCGAAGAGTGCACGTGAGAAGACGCAAGAGTCTGTGATCTTTCAAGGCAGCAGAAAATCCAGTCTTCCAAAAGGGCGGCATTGGACAAAAAGAATTCTAAAACTAATCGTACGAGATGGTGAAAGTGGCAATATTTACTTTTGCCCAGCGCGCAAAGATGAAGTAAGAAGGACAAAGCAGAAATACTGCATCATCTCATATGCATTTTCATAAAGCTAAAAAGTTCTAACCAGAGTCTTGAGCCTCCTCTTGGGGAATCTCTCATGAGGAGAGAGAAGGGGGAGAGGAGTGATGGCATCGTCGTCTTCATTGGGCATGCGTACTCTCACCACTCCGTCATCGGGAGCAATGAGAGGAGACTCGTCCGAGTCCGACGAGTACTCCACCAGTCCCCCCTCCCGGCCTCTCTCCCGGCCTGCTGCAGTCCCCGGGGAGGACGACAGCATCTGGAGAGACGCCGCTTCACTCCCTGCACTGCGAACGCCGCCCTTTGCTCCTGCACACAGCTTTCTTTCTCTGCTATCATCTCTCTCTCTCTCTCTCTCTCTCTCTCTCTCTGTCTCTCTCTCTCTCACACACACACACACACAATACTCACTTGCAAGATAGAGATCGATTCAGTCACCCAATCAAAGACAACGAACGCATCACGCACGGGCAGAAAGGCAACAAAGAATGCAAGGTGAATAGGCTACTAGGCTCGCGAAGGGGCAGATGAAATCAGAGTGGCTGAGAGAGAGGAGACGTACGTAGAGACAGACAGTGACGGGAGGAAGAGAGAGAGAGAAAGAGAAAGAGAAAGAAAGAGAGGAGTGCGTGTATGTTGAAGAAACAACTAGGCGAGAGCAGGCATAGGTAGCACCGCTCGTAAGCCATTGAAAACGGGAGAGAAGAACACTTGAATGGCGAGTAGAGTAAAGACCTACAAAACATTCAACTGACGTGAGAGGGCAACGATAGGCCAAGAGTGAAAGTGACAGACAAGTCAGAGAAAGAGAACAAGACAGCAAAAGAGAGAGGGGGGGGGGGGAGAGAGGGGAGGGGGGAGATAGGTGAGAAAGAGAGAAAGGGGGGGGGGAGGGGGGAGAGGGGGTGAGAGAGAGAGAGAGAGAGAGAGAGAGAGAGAGAGAGAGGGGGGGAGAGGGAGAGTGGGGGGGGGAGAGGAGAGCGAGACAGAGAGGAGAGGTTTGCCCAAAGAAGCACTCTATCTGATAAGTGTGGTCGAAAGGCGCAGATTCAACGAGAAAGCAACTTTAGCAACGACAACACCCTGGCAAATAAAAGAGAAAACGAGAAGGCTTACGAACACTTTCAGTGCGTTTCTCGAGCAATTTTTTTTAAAGAGAACAAATACTTCAGTTCCTTGATGCATAACTACTTCTAAGAACTCAGATAATTACTCATAAAAAATGGCAAGGCAGTTTGAAGTGATTACAAAGGTAGAATGAAGGTCGGAGGAAAACCAACTGGTTCAAGATCAGCTGACGCTCGTATATACACTCAGTCACTTTATCACGCGGAAGCCAGCGAGCAGAGCTGGCATGGATCACTGATCGACAAGCACACAATGATAAAGGAAGGAATAAAGGGACCATCAGTAAAAAGCGAAATGAAAACAACAACATTGCTTCATAGAAGAGTTTATATCTGGTACACGCAGAGAAAACCCGTAGAATTGGATGGATTACATAAATTCTTTAGCTTGGCATCGCTGCCTCCGCTCTATCATAAACAAGAAGGGGCGGGACTAAGCTATCGCGATGGTCGGCTCACAGATAACGTAACAGCATCGATTAAGGAGAGCACGTGGCAGAGAGGATATGACAGGGATAAGAAGTGATTAATGGAGAGTGACGATGGTTAGAGAGAGAGAGGAGAAGGAAAGACGAGAGAGAGAAAGAGACGAAGAAGATGAAGCATGGATGGCGGGCTGGGGTGCAAGCTCAGGCGACAGCTGCTCCCCAGCCGAGTCGCTGCACTTGCCGAGTGCCCCAGGCCGTGTATGATGCAATGTGATAAACAACGCCTGAAAGAGAGAGTAGATCAAGGGGAGATGGGAAGTGAGAGACAGAGTGAGCTACAGAGAGATAGAGAGAGACAGAGAGAACGGGGGAGAGTAAGCGAGAGAGTAGGGAGATGTGGACTCTGTCTGTATAAACAGAACGGTAAGGCAAGATCTACTCGTAAGTGTTAGCCGCTTCATTTGTTGAGAAGCTTAGCCAATGAAAGAGTTCAGGCATAAAAATACACTACATTCGCATAAAAGTGTGAGGAGATGACGAACAGCTTGGGAAAGTCAATTTTACTATAAGGATCGGAACCATTAATGGAATGTTCTAGTTAGCTCGCAGCAAACGATCAAAACTTGAGTTATTACTTTGTTCCTCAAAGTTAGTTCGATGGATTATTGCTATTGCAAAATGCAAACCGATAAAGCACGAGAGCAAAAAAGATGATTCTATCTGACTTATGATCATTAGAAAGCAGAGAATGACAGAGAAGAGAAAGGAAGACGAAGAAAGAGACAAAAGAACCGCGTGGGAAGTTGGCTGACATTTCTTATCAATGGGAAGAGAGCTATGAGGATGCCTTGTCAAACCCAGTCAGAAGACCTCCATCCCACCCTTTCTAGTCTCCCTGCTCGGTTATCAAGACAACGCCCATGTTAACTACTGCAAACAATCAACATCAGGAAAAGATCATCATAACAATCAAGGGTATCAGAAGAGACAACACCCTATTGTCTTCCCCAGACCTTCATTATTCCCTGTTAGTGCCATATCGATTAAATATGGTGTATAAAAGTGAATCGACGATTCCACCGAATATTTTGTATTATGAACTGATTAGCATGGGCGGAGGTAGCAGGTGAGGAGCGCAGAGGAAGAGAGAGAGAGAGAGAGAGAGAGAGAGAGAGAGAGAACCAACTTGATGTTGCCATTACAATGGCGATGTATAAGCCGTAGTCGAGTGACGGCGCTGGGCGTTGAAACCACAATAAATTGGAGTCTCGCTCATATTCCATAGGATCCTGCAGAAGTTCCTTTTAAACTTGATTATAACTCAGTGAACAGCTGAAGAGATACCAATGGCTTAGGTCTCCTGGCGACATCAGTCCAGGTAGCGAGTAGCTGAGGGAGAGCATTCTCAGGTGGCTGAGTCTCATCTAGCCTCGCCACTCCCATCCCCTCCACCCACAACAGCACCGTTGGAGTTGCAGAGATGCCGAAGCGAGAGTTCAGTCGCTGACTTAACCAATCCCTCTCTTATCCCGTGCCATAGCTACAGGGACACCACTGTCACATAAATTTTCTAATTTCATCCCTTAACTTACTCTCCCCTTAATAAAGAAAAGCATACAGTACATCATTATCTCGTGGAATGCACGGCATATTGTCCTCACTTGAAAAGACAGCTCACTTGACAGCGTCCGTAGCATTAATGGCAATGATTCCAATGTTCGGGTAGTGAGAGGGGAGCGAATTGTAGAAGGGGAGAAGTCGGGCAGAGAAGGGACACACTGGTGAGAAAAACAGACTGCAAAAACCATTGCAATATTCTTGGAGAAGCCACTATGTCAACATCAATATTTCTTTCATTTTTAAGACTGAATAAAGATTTGAACCAGATTACATTTTAAAAGAACAAAGAAAAGAGTGAATACAGTAACTGACGTAAGCAGACAAGTGGCCCGTCCATAGGGATCGCGATAGGAGAGAATGCGAGAGAGCTCGCTTCCATTCACCACCACTACGCGGTCTGACCACCCCTCTCAACAAAGTTAATCGTATCACAGATGTTTCAGATGAAAATATAAGAATAGAAGATATCAACGAAAGTTAAAAAGGAGAGGAAGCGGACTGACTGCCGAGTCGGCGACACCGAAACCGGAAAGCCCCAGCAGCATCGAGTTGGGGGTTGCGGCAACGGTCATCTGCATCGGCAGGGCACTGCCGGGACAGAGTCAGTAACAGCCTGGCCAGCTCACTCCAGGCCAAGCACTCACCTCAATTCATAGTTCTTCCCCTTCACTCATATCTGTCCTTCAATAACCAAATCCACTACATCCTGCACTTCCAGTCAAATCTTCTATGCTTGGCTGGATGAATGGAAAGAAGATGATCTCTAACCTGGCTGTTCCATTGCCTCGTCTTTCATGTTAACTTGGCTTTCCTCGCTAGCCTCCTCACCCCATTCAACATCCGCCGTTACATTCGTTGGCTCCTCCCTTAGCACAGATATTCTGACAAAAGCAATTAAACGAGAATTGCTTCATATTAACTGTCCATAGAGTAAATGGCAAACCCAGTGAAGAAGCCTTCGTCAATTAACCCGTTGCCCAAAGATTCCTCCTCTTGATTCCACCCCTCGGCGCATAACAACCCAACTAACGCATAGAAGACAGCCAAGCCAAACCATTTCTCCGTCACCATCTGGAATTAAGATGAATAGCATCAACTACAAAAATCCTCAAATTAAACTAGCCTCAACAATCATCGTATTTCTACTTTCCCAAAACACAACAACAACCACGATCTTCATCTTGCCACGTATACTTGAATATAATCATAATGGATTCCTTTACCAAATATTTCAGTTAGATAATTATTATGACAAGACTTTATCACAAATTCAAAGAGATCAGAAGCTTATAAATGGCACATAAAGGAAGTTCTTTGACTAGTCGGCAGGCACATAACCACTAAGTAGTATTTCTTTTCACGTAAGTACCAGCGGAAATTAAAGCAAAAGAAGAGATAGAATGTACAAACAATAGGACAGTATGCGAAACTTGTCTTCCTAATCTTATAGAATCGCGCATTTCGAGGGGAAATTAGGAATGTAGCAGCGACGACCATTACCGTACACCCAAAAGGTTCCAGGCGACTGGGAAGAGATGGAGTAGTGCACTTTCACTATTGGAATGGCGACCAGAGAATGGCGTTGCTGCAATTAACCATAGTTATTCCTGTTTATCTTAGCTCAAAAACATACTACCAATAAGTTACAGTATGACGGGGGCGAAGCGATCACAGAAATGCATAAAGGAGAACCTGAATGACACGGCAGCGCCCCATGAACTTCTCGAGGTGCTTAGAACAGAGCAAAGTGCTGTTCGAATTCACTTCTTTCACTGGGTACGTGCTGAGAGGAACAACCTGAGCAGAGAGTAGTAAAGAGAGTGACAAACAATCCGAAATTAATTCATAATAATAAACTCAACTCCTCTTAATAAAAAGAAAGCTTACATAGTTTCTTTCCTCGCTGAAAATCTCCTTCCCCTCGGCTCGTTCGACGAGTTGAGGAGGAATTTCGCACGAAGTGAAGCATTCAGACACTTCCGTTTCGCTGTAAGGACAACGCACAATCGAAAGAACTAACTGTTCGTGATAATGGAATGTAATTCTCCTTCTTCGAAGCTCTTTCCTCTCAAGCTGACAAATGAACAATGAGCCTCGTGAAAGTGCGAGTGGCCCCGCTTCCCTTGCAGACCAGACACTGCTTCTTCCCCCCTCCCGCGCACTGCTTGCACTCGTTGATTCCCTTGCCATGACACATGAAGCACAGTTGATGTGCGCCTCAATCATTCACTCATCATAACTTTGCTGTTCAGTCGAGGGGGAATACCCAGTCCAGGCGGCGGAACCCCCGTCTTCCACATCAGATGCATGGGCGTGCCGACTCCGCAGGTCGTGTTGCCCTGTCTGATCATCGCCGTGCTCGAGGACATGTAACCACGGGATAAATCCGCCTGAACTTTTACAACAGAACAGTAATAAATGAAGAGAAGCGGTGCAGTACTGACATGAGGGAAGGACGCGACCATGGGATGAGTGTAGACTGCCGGGTGGGCCACGCCATTCTTCATCCCTGTTCCTCTGAAATCATCAATCTATACAACCCTTCTAATATTCAGTATTTTATATTGCAAAAGTTTAAAATTGTTCGAGAAATTCAATGTGCTTGTTCCCTGCAAGAAGAGGGAACTGCTAATGCATAAATGGACGGACCGACAGAAGGTGCACTTGTCAGTCCCTTGGCCGCGGCAGTGGAAGCAATGAGTAGACCCATCTCCATGACAAGCACTGCACGGACCCACCCGACTACTTCCAGGCAACTCCAGTACCCGTGTCTAACCACAGGTATCTTTTGCATAGTTTTCCTTTGATATACATTTGATTAGCAATCATAATAAAGAGTTTGAAACAAACCTGATCGACAAACACGGCATTCGGAAGGACTTCGTAGTCCCACGGATTCTGAGTGGCAGAATCATTGTGCGTCTTGAAGGTTTTTTCATGTGAGTACGCCTCGACGACGTCGGAACTGCTTCGCGACTCGGTGAAGGACTCCAAGATATACTGAAAGCGGCAGATTTCCTAAGCTCAAATGAATACCACTAATAAGAATCGAAGAAAGTGAGGAAAGAAGCAATATTGCCTTAATGCAAGCGGAGTGCTCGAGCTGATCGAAAGTCATCTTTTGGATGACGGCCTCTCGCCACAGTCGATGTCTCTTCCGCTCACTGAGCAGCGCCTCGCGCACGTCCTCTTCCCCGAAGCGAATGGCATCGTCGAAGAACCTCTTCGGCGCTGTCCCCACTGCAGATTCAGCACGCGCATCAGTAGTAACAGTTTAATCAACATCCAAATTGTATTCCCGCAATTGTCCACCTTTCAAGGAATTGACAACAACAACCCTCTTGACCGGGTACTCTTCATTTAGTTTAAACGAATTACTTTCGAGTTCCACGGTGACGTGATTTGTGTCAGAAAATCATTTTGGAATGATATTAAGCAACAATAAAAAGTATTTTAAACAGTTTTTCTAACTTTGGGGTGGGGCAAACTAAATAAGTCCCCTTTTAGGGTTGAATATCAAAATTAACTCACGCGAAGGAACCTTTGCCATCGTCACTGCGTCTCCAGAAGGAGGTTGCAGAGAATCCGAGTCTGCCATGCCTCCTAGGAACGTCAGTCTCGCACAATAAACAAAAGCGCAAACAATTGCAATCGCCAAGAGCTTCGCCAAGTTCAGATTCGTTATATTGAATGAAGAGGATACTGAACTCACCGTACACCACGGGACAGTAGACAGACAGTCATCATTCATTGCACTCTTCTCGTAGTAATCCACACTCAACCACCACGAACACTGTAACCAATCAGGGAAAAATAACAACACAACCATGTACCAATTAGAAATCGCACGACAACGCCCGATTTGTGAGTCGCCCAACAAAGGCGACAACAACTGAGAAGAATGGATTCAAGCAATTTTTAGAGTGCGCGGCATAAGAGAGAAAGGATGAGAGATGGCACCGTGCATAGATATTGATCAGAAGCTTCTTACTGAGACAACCACTTTTGAAAGCAGTGTCCCATCCACAACAAAGGAAGCCGTACCGATAAAAGCGTCTTCACGAAATGGTGCTTGACTCGCTAACACAACCTCGCATGAAACGAAGCTCATGCAAGAATTCAAGAAACTAAAAACAGCACACAAACCGGACCAAGTAGTGTCCCAATTCAATAAAGTTGGTTATTTCAGCAATGACAGCAACGGTGCCCTGCCCAGGCGAGTTGGTTATCTAGAACGTATGACCGTTCAAGAAGAGTTAGCTTACGGCATTACAACATAGGAAACACTCCACCGATAATAACACATACGCTGAATAAGAGATGAGAGATATCAGAATTCAAAAGAGCGAAAAATAGGCGTCAAAGTCACGAGAACGAAAGTTTTCTCCAATTTAATTAAAAACAAGTAAACGTAGTCGCAAAAAATTTAATTAACAGGCTGACGAGAGGCAGTGCATATGGCTTGCAGGCAAGGCACAAGCAGAGCTGCACGCGAATGGGCCCGATTTTCAAAAATTTGCAAACGAACATGCTTACGACAGAGCGAATTTTTATTGCTCATACATAATATTGTAGCTGGGGGGTTGTATTCCTGTTCAGAATGAAGTAAATGAGAAGCCTTGTGAACGGCAAGCTAAAAGAAAAAATTTTCGCTAAGAAAATTACGAATTAGAAATTGAAATCAGACGGATTTTAAAATCGGGCAGGAGCGGGCCCAAAATTCCTGGGCCCTAAAACGGCGGGCCGGGCCGGGCCGAGATTTTGGGCCCGCGTGCACCTCTGGGCACAAGCTCGCCCTTTATGGTGCGACTCTTAAAAAATTACACCAACAACGCGTAACCATTGCGAATCTGTAGAAACACACAACAAAATTTGATTTTTTGCATTTCCCGACACGAAAGGCCTTCGTGACCAAAGTTAAGTGATACCTGAATGGTCCTTTTTTGGTTGTTGGTCTCGTTTGAAGATAAGTGCGTGCCTTCACATCGATTCCAGCATGTACACATCATTCGCCGTTGTTTACCTTTGGACATTGTATATTTCCGCTGGATTTATGCTCATCCTCTAACACATCGCTTCTATTCCAATTCCTCCATTATTGCAAAATTGAAGAACATTAAATATATGATGCTCGTGCTGGTCCGTAGTAGTTGCTGAAAAGGCATTCCTAACTGAATTCCTTTGCTATTTCAGCGCATATTATCCTGTAGGACGCTACCGCGTGCTCTATTCCGGATGAATATGTACGAAAATAATGTAGGCTAATATAAATAATATTGAGAAGTGAACCAAGATGGGTATCTCGGACAACGATGTGCAGAAGCAGCTGCGCCATATGATGGCATTCATCGAGCAGGAGGCCAACGAGAAGGCAGAGGAGATCGACGCCAAGGCCGAGGAGGAATTCAACATCGAAAAGGTGTGTCAAGCCTTTCGCATTCAAAGTGTTCGAAGATTGTTTGGGAATCCTCGTAGATGATACGGACCAAGTGTTCCGTTTACTACTCACCTCAGAGCGCTTGTAAATATTACCCTTCACTGTTCTCGTTTGTCATGTTTTCATGACGTTGACATCACTGCTTTGCACCAATAATTTGCGGTTCTTTAGGGTCGCCTCGTTCAACAACAGCGAACAAAGATTATGGAGTTCTACGAGAAGAAGGAGAAGCAGGTCGAGCTGCAGCGCAAGATTCAGAGTTCGAACTCTCTGAATCAGAGTCGTCTTCTCTGCCTCAAGGTTTTATTATTATCGTTTGTTATTGTATTTACAATTATTTTGATGCCCTCCAACATCTTAAATGCCTGGTGATTTTAGGCGCGTGAGGACCATATCCGCCAAGTACTGGACGAGGCGCGTTCCAACCTCTCCAAGATCTCTGGTGATGCCCAGAGATATCCGGCTATCCTCAAGGGACTTATCATGCAGGTTTGTATGCATGTTGCTGTCATGTGCTCTTTACTGTTAATGTGTTGTGCTTAAATACACTTTCGCGGAGATAAACCTCCATAATTGTCAGCAAAAAGGGAGCGAGCAAAGGGTTGCTTAGTGTGGGCGTTTTCTTGAAGGTGGTTTTTTTCGTCCATGCATAGTGCATTTTACTAGCTTTTTTTCTATGATGTACCCTCAAGAAAATTTTTGAGTGATTTAATGGCTAATATATGTTTATCGTAGTAAAAGTGGTTTTTTTACAGCGTTAATCAAATCGTAGCGGTTGTATAACTTCTGCTTCCAGGGTCTGCTGCAACTGCTGGAGAAGGATGTGGTCCTCCGGTGCCGGCAAAAGGACGAACATCTCGTGGAGCAACTTCTGCCCGAGTGCCTGGAAGCACTCGAGAAGCAGTGGGGCAATCGCTCTAAGGTTCTCAGTTCTTATTTTACACCATCTGGAAATTGTCTATCCATGTTTTCAACTTTTCTCCGTTCTGTTCTTCTAGTTTGTATTATTAGGTGTCACTGGACAAGCAGAACTACCTGTCGAGTGAGGCAGCCGGAGGAGTGGAGATGGCAGCGAAGGCAGGGAAGATTCGAGTCTCCTCCACCCTCGAGAGCAGACTCGATCTCATTGCTGGCCAGGTCTCTTTCTCTCTTTCACTCAGCACTCGTTTTGTTCTTGTATGCTAATTTTATCACTAATTGTATAAGATGTAAACAATTGCAATGTTTGCTCCTAATTAACCTTCGTATTGCAGATCATCCCTCAGATCCGTACCGCTCTTTTCGGCCCGAATCCGAACAGAAAGTTCTTCGACTGATTCAACGTCGTCCTTAATCTCTTCTCTTTTTAACTCACTTATTAATGGTTTATAAGCGACATCAGATTTCTTGTCAAGTATTTAATTGTAGAATGTTCCGTAGACGAAAGTGCTTCATCCTCGCCGTGTCCCTGCTTTCCATTCCGTTCCACGTTGTTTCGAGGTTCCTCGGGCCTCACCAGTCACTTCTTGTTTTATCGTACTTGTAGAAAACACACAATTCAATAGTATATTTTGTGATAGGAGAGATATTGAGCAGATAAAGTGTATAGTTGCAATTATGTAAAGTGACAGAGGAGAACGAGCAGTAATGAATATTGTTCTCTACACTCCGATCTCCGGTTGTGGGGATAGCGGAATGTTTAGAACTCGGTGATTCATTTCGATGCGTGCCGTATGTACAGTTACGCAGGAGAGCGGCCAAAGGTCAATTTTCTCCATCTTCTTGGCCTCGTTCAGCAACTCTCCAATCTGCTTCGCATCTTTTGGCATTCGTTCCCTTGTTCGATTTATTTTCAAATCAAAAAAGTATGTGTAAAATTGCGGAAGATGTTTTCTTTCCGTGTCTGGGCACATCATTGCATATTAACTTGTACGGCGCCACTGTCCATAAATAGCTGAGGAAGTTGCGCCTGGTAGCAGCTTGGCTTTGGACAGCCATGTCCAGATTGGTGCATCACTACGAAGATGTACGTGCCGGTGCACTTTGCTAGAACCACACCGATAATGCATCTTGGCTAAACGGCCACTAAGAAAGAGATTCGTTCATTTTTGCAACGAGAACCGGGATGAAATGAAATTCACTGCAGCACTTTCAGCTTTGTCTTCCTCTATCTCTCTGACTCACCCACTCTCTCTCTCTCTCTCTTTAGTCTCTCTGTTCTCTCTCCCTCCCTCTTTTCCGCTCTCACGTATCCCTATCCCGCTGTCTTCTTTCTGTGCTTCCTTTTCGTTCTTCGCTTCTCCTTTTATCAAAGAGCGAATTCTCTATGAATTCCCTCGTGTCTCTCCATCTTTCCTTTCTTCCTTCTTGGTCATTCATTGTCTGCTGGAGGATTGCGGCCTTTGTTCTCATCTTTCTTGCACTTTTTCATTCTCTCTCTTTCTCTTCTATCTATGTTCTCGCTCTCAACTCTATCTACACTCTCCCCCTGCCTCTTCAATCTCCCTCACTCTCTCTTCACCTCTCTCCCTCACTATCTCCACCCTCTCTCTCTCTCTCTCTCTCTCTCTCTCTCTCCCTCTCTCTCTCCCTCTCTCTTCCACTCTGAATGTACCGCCAAAGGCATCAAGTGGATGTGAGCTGAGAGTGAGAAGAGAAGCGAAGAGAGAGAGAGAGGAAGGAGACACTGCTATCAGCTGCAGCAGCCCGCTAATGCGCTCTTGGTTGCTGCTCCCTCTCCACCTCCCCCTCCCCCCCTCTCGGCCTGGCCAGAAATGTACCCCGGCCACTCCCACCTTTTCTTCTATAAGCTTGTTCCTGCACTCGATAATTTTGTTTGTCCGAATACGCGTGCAAACATTTGTATTTAGTTTCCGCAATGTTTATTTCCTGCATCTAAACGGCCAATCGGTTCTCGCGTTAGTTAACTGAGATGAAACACTTTGAGAACAAACGGTTTCGAATGGTGTCGGCAATCCTGGCGACTGCGGATCTCACGGCTGCCATTCCTGAGAATGCGCGCAGGCTGGCCAGCAATGTCAGCCACACTGAAAGAACCATCACTCTCGGGGTTAGTGGAGGAAGTGGGAGAGAATGAGAGAGAGAGATATGGACGGATGAGAAGAGAGGGAGAGAGACATGAGGAGAGAGAGAGGGAGACAAAGAGAGAGGGGATGAGGAGAGAAAGAGAGAGTGAGAGAGAGAGTGCAACAATTCGAATCGTTTCATTGTCATCACCTTCCTTCGGATATTTATGTTAAGGCGCGTCATTTAGCTCTCGCTGATTTTGGTAAATTGATTGAAATAGCAGAGGACATTGATAAGATATGGCTAATGATAAAAACTAGCGACATCATTGTACAGCTGAGGAAGCTGAGGGGCGCTCTATATTCAGGAACACACGGTGTGGCTGGAGGAGACCTCTCCACCGCCCGGCCACTTCAGCAAGGGCTCCGTCCTCCTCCTGCATGGCCAGTCCTTCCTCGCCTCCACATGGAGAGAGTCCGCCCGTGTCTTTGCAGCTACCGGCATCCACTGCTATGCGCCTGACTTGCCCGGCTGTGGGCGCACCAAAGGACCTGCAGTTAGGAGAGAGAGAGGGAGAGAAAGAGAGAGCGAGCGAGGGAGATGAAAAGAGACAGAGAAGATCGTACGAGAGGATGGAGAGAGTGAGAGACAGAGTGAGATGAAATGAGGGAAGAGGTGTGAGAGGGAGGGAGAGAGAGATTGAGAGAGCGAGAGTGATGAGCTGCTCTCCTTGCAGGTGCCAGTTGGCAGTCGTCCGGAGTGGCTGTCCTCTCTACGAGAGGCTCTGTCTCTGTCGTCCCCCCTATGGGTTGTGTGTGCATCTGAGTCGGCATCCTTTGTGCTTCCTCATCTTCTGGAGGCTACTCCGTGGCTGAAGGCAGTGGTGGCAGTGGCCCCCGCGCACACCACGGCCGTCTCCTCTAGCCCTGCTGCCTTCAACGCCCGCACGCCTTTGCTGCTTCTCTACGGGGAGAAGGACACTTCGCTTGGTCAGCATTTGCACTAAACCGTTTCGGTGTCCTGATTTTTGGTCAAATGATTTTTGGTCAATTGATTATTGGTCAAATTTTTGTTTGATTGTTGGTCAAATGATTTTTGGTCAAATGATTATTGGTCAAATGATTTTTGGTCAATTGATTATTGGTCAAATGATTTTTGGTCACATGATTGTTGGTCAAATGATTATTGGTCACATTTTTTCCACAAATAAGTGATTTTTGGTCAAATGCTAAAATTTGTGCAATAAAATCGAATAAACATGTGGATAACGCTTTGAATGTTTTTAACACCAATTACTATGCTGAAGTGGAGAGAAAAAAACCAATTGTAAGAATTGTCATAGACTAATTAAAAAAAAAAACCAATTGTCATAGCCTCATTAAAAAAACCGAACTGCGTTTTTGTAAGAAGAAAAACGAATTATGTTTTAGCGGCTTTTAAGCGAAAGTCTGGATATTTAACGATGAAGAAACAGCAGAAACTTATGTCTGCGTAGCAGAAGGCTCAACAATATTGGCAGAAATTCCACGAAGGAAATCTGCGAGTGAGAGGACACCGAAGTTCCCCACAACCTTCTTTGAAACCACTGCAGGAGGAGAGCCGATTTGCAGCCTCACAAGTTTGCTCGGTCAAGCCCTGCTCGTCACGAAGCTTGTCGACGAGTGTAAAGATCTGCAGTTACAAACAAAACAATGCTTTTATATTTTCTTTTTTGTACAAACCGAAGGATGAATTAGATTTTTCGCGAATGCACAATGCCACGCCTCCATATGATTGTTGGTCCTCGGGATGCCGTCTTTCGTGAGCTAGAAAGTCATTTAAAGAAAAATGAACACGTTGTTTTTGATAAGATTTCTACCTGATTCACATTCCACATCTGAATCGGGAAGAGAGGAGCAACATCTCTTCCTTTGCGCAATTTCCTGCCTACCCATGTTGACTTGAAGTAGTCATTGAATGTAGTAATGGCGCCGAGTGGGGCAGAAGTTTCTTCCAACTTGTCCACGCAATACTCGAATGCCTTCTCTGCGCGTAATGAAAATGCCATCCGTGCACAATTGCATTTGGAAACACAGTTCGCGCTGCATTCTCCTCGGCTTTTTCGAAGTCGATTATTATGTATTCGGGATTCATTCCTACACAAATATCCCTGACAACATTCCCCAGAAATCGAAAAAGAAAATGAATGACCTGACGCAAGGGAGAGAAGGTGGGCAAGGACAGTTTCGTACAAGGATTCGCGTTTGTTATGAAGAAGAGCAAATGCCTAACAAAAGCGAGGGACCTCGGAAAATAATTCTTTCTTTTATACGTACCAGCGGTAAGAATGACCCGTAGACACGACCATGCACAGTCCACAGCTGCGAAAAGAGCTTGGGGACACAGGAGAATGTCCCATCCATCGCAATGACATCCGCTTTACAAATTGGAACATTTGACCAAAAATCATTTATTTGTGGAAAAAATTTGACCACTAATCATTTGACCAACAATCATATGACCACTAATCATTTGACCAACAATCATTTGACCAATAATCATTTGACCAACAATCAAGTGACCAATGATCATTTGACCAACAATCAAAAAAAAATTTGACCAATAATCACTTGACCAAAAATCATTTGACCAAAAATCATGGAGCCACCGTTTCGAGCATCTTACATAATCACTCTCACTTTTTTCTCACTCTCTTGTTCTCTCTCTCTCTCTTATGTATACATATGGTCAGTCTCTTTCTTTCTCTCACTCATTGTCACACACTCTCTCTCTTTGTCACACACTCTCTCTCTCTCTCTGTCGCTCTCTCTCTCTCAATTTCCCTCTAAACTTTCTCTTTCTCTCTCTGGCGCTCTCTCTATCTCAATTTCCCTCTCCTCGCTCTCTTTCTCTCTCTCTCTCTCTCTCTCTCTCTCTCTCTCAATTTCCCTCTATTCTCTCTCTCTCACTCGATCTCTCACTTTCTGTCGCTCTCTTTCTAACTCTTTCACTCTCTCGTTCTCTCACTCTCTATCGCTCTCTCTCTAACTCTGTCAATCTCTCCAGGGCCGACCGCAGCAGCAAATCTGCGCGTGCTGCCCTCGTGCCGCGCTGTCCGGTTGCCCGAGGCGGGTCACGCTGCTCATCTGGGGAATCCTCTTCTGTTCCAGTCTCTCTGCCTCAACTTCTTTGACCTCATCCGCAGCTACGACGAGAGTGGTTTCTACTGATCGGGCTAGATTCTTCTGTACTAATAAGTTGTCCTAATTGTTTATATTTGTTTCTGTATTTAATATACAACCTACCATGTCTAGTCGTTGTTCTTGCTCTTCATTTATCACATCTTCCTCCTTTCATTCCTAATCATTCCCTTTTCCCCGATTTCTCCAGTGGATTCTTCTCCTTTGACGGGTCTACTGTGCCACAATTAACACTTGGCATGCATTGTCAGAAGTAGACACGCAATGCTCAACATTTATTTAATATCATTATTATTCTCTTCGTCTACCTAGTTGTTGTTCGATTTAAGGCCACAAACAGAAAATATGGTAGAAAAAGAATCACGATGGCACTTACTGTATTTGAGTTGTGATTAGCAGAATTATTTAGAATACTGATGAGCGATAAAGCTTTCCGTTGTAGAGGAAGTGGAGAATCCCACAAAGAAACATCAAAGAAAGGCAAGCTGATAGGCAAAATGAGAATAATTTAGCAGTGAGAGAAGGAATTCTCTCCGATAGTTCATTGAAGTAGAATGTGACGAACACTAAGAGACAGCTTAGGCGAGATCACCGAAGATACCTGCGAAGGTCTTCTTGAGCTGGCCCATCGTATCCTCAGCAAAGGTGGAAGTCTCGTCGATGGCCATGGAATGGGAGCGAGAGGGAGGGAGGGGAATGGGAGGAGCGCCTGAGGAGATCTTCCTGGCGGAAGACGAAGAGGACTCCGCTTCCCTCCACAGCAAGTGCCTCAGAAGTCCCGTCACTGCCCGCCGGTCCTCTTCCGCTGACTCGCCAAAGTAACGAAGAGCATCGCCTGTCATTCAAGCCACGTCTTCTAATCATTTTTAAATAAAAGAAATTGTTTAAAAATGTCATCTCAAACAATTACCAAGAGACTTTTTTTAAGTGCTAAAGAATGAAGAAAGAACTCACTGAGCGAGTGCACAAATTCACGATTGTCACGTGAGACGAGAATGTCGATGGAGAGGATTTGACAGCCGCCGAGATGAGACGAGATCGCCTCCACGTATTCCACGTGGCTAAAAGAATAGAAGAGAAAGAAAGAGAGGGAGAGAGAGATACTGAGAGAGATAACGAGAGAGTGATCTAGAGAAAGAAAAAGAACGAAAGAAAGAGAAAGACAAAGAGAGAGAGAAAGAGAGAGAGAGAGAGAAAGAGAGAGAGAGAGTGAGAGAGAGAAAGAAAGAGGCCGAGAGAGATGAGAGATAGAGAGAGAGAGAGAGAAAGAGAGAGAGAGAGAGTCTGACCGTGGTGTCGTCTGGATTTGTTCGAGAACGGAGGCTGCCGCATTGCTCTTCCACTCATGCGAGATGCTTCTCCTTGCGAATGTCTTGTAGCTTCTGCCAATCTTTTGCACGTGAAGATCGTACTTGACGTCGACGAATGGCTCCACTTCCACCTTCAGGATAAAAGAACTTTCTCTCTCTCCCTCTAATTATCTTGCTCTATTTCTATATCACTGCTACTAAATTCTCGTCTCCCTCCAAATGTGGACATTTCTGACTGTTGTAATTGAGAGATGAATGAAAAAAAGAATAGAATTACTTGTGATGAGCTGTTCAGATGGCACAACATCCCTTGTAGATCCGATAGTTCTTCTGCACTTGATATCTTCATCTGAAGCAACCTTTTCTTAAAATGGTAATTTAAATATTCCTTCACTAATTATAACTATGGACGGGATCCTCTTCATGACCTTACAATTAATTATAAACAATTTATTTGTTTCCCACCTTCCCTTGTCCATTTCGAGTATTGCCAATGGAAACGACGATGGGAAAGTGGTTCGCAGAAGTCTGAAATAGATTTCTTTTCATCTCACCTTGACATCAATGAGAAGTAGTTATTTACATGTTGTGACTTATATACGTATTTAAAGTAATTCTAACAATCAGAGTTCTGACAAATTTGTGGAAATTCGGATAGTGAATGGACGGCAGGAATGGAATTTTCGATCCATCTTTCAGCAGAAGACGACGGATCTCCTTCTTCTGAACAAAATGACTGTGCAAGAACACACAAAATAGCATATCTTCAATCTCTTCCAACTGTAAACACCAACAAGATCTGAAGGAGACAGAAAGGAAGAAATTGCCAGAGGCGAGTTGAGGAAAGGGAGGCGAGAGGCCAGCAGAGCACGGAGACATGCGGCAGAGGAGGGAGAAGAGGCAGCCTCGCACGACCCACTCGCCACCAGGATGGCGTGAGGGGTGAAGTGCCTGTAGTCTCAGAACTCTCTCTCTCTCTCTCTCTCTCTATCTCTCTCTCTCTCTCGCTCTTTATCTCACACTCACTCTCTCCCTTCCTTTATCTCACTCTATCTATATCTCTCTCTCCATCTCTCGCTCTCACCCTGAGTCTCACTTTCCCGTCTTCAATATTGTCAGCGTCTTCACTGTTATATCTCCCTGCCGACCCCATAAATTCGTTCCCCAAGTGATCCTAGTGTTAACCGCTCTCTTCGAATGATCTACCGTTCATTTCCGTCTTGGTTGAGTTCGACAATGCACGCACTTTCCGTGCACATGAGGTTCAGCTCACGAAAAGTGGCCTGGAAGGACGGATCATAAAAGAAGAAAGAAGTCAGCTAGATGAAAAGAAAAGACGAAACCTGTTCGACGCGAACATTCGACAGTTGCGAGGGGGCGATCGGGCGGAAATACTTGCTCCTTGAAGAGATAGACGGATTACAAAGAAGCTAGATCTCATGAAGACAGCCATTTAGACATTATAAACCAGCTGACCAATCGACCGGACCTTCTTCGATGACGAGAAGGATCTTGGCATCGGCAGAGTAAGCGGGAGGAGGTGCGCGGCCAGACGGACCCAGGCTACGCTCCAGGGCGACTGACAGAGGCTCTCCTGTTCGCGCAGGGGAAGTCGGAGCACTGTGACAGAGAGCAAATGAGAGAGCAAGAGAGAGAGAGAGAGAGAGAGAGAGAGAGAGAGGGAGAGAGAGAGGAGAGGGAGAAAGAGAGAGAGAGCAAGAGAAAGTTTTTTGTTCTAAAGGGGAAGAAAAACACTCGAAAAGAGTGAGAACATGCGGAACGACACAAACCTAATGGTAGAAGAGAGCCGGTTGGCGAATTCGGAGAAGGAGAAGGCGACGGGCGGCGTGCCCTGGCCATAGCCCGCGGAGTGCTCGCCGTCTTCTCCGTTCCGCTCGTCCTCTGCAAGCGAGAACTTCCTCTTGAAGAAGTTCATGGCCGAAGGGACTCTGCCGCAGCCAGCCGCCCCCGCCTCAGGCACTTCATCGATTGAGGCTGCGCGAAACGAAGAAGCACGCCTTCCACTCTCTACGATACCAATCCTCCTCTCTCTTTCACTCTCGCTCTCGCCTTCCTTGCCA
Source organism: Allodiplogaster sudhausi (assembly GCA_945643635.1). Classification (NCBI taxonomy): domain Eukaryota; kingdom Metazoa; phylum Nematoda; class Chromadorea; order Rhabditida; family Diplogasteridae; genus Allodiplogaster; species Allodiplogaster sudhausi. Next base: position 5,333,208 of record CALZFC010000020.1, read on the forward strand.
TCGCATGCCCTCTTTACATGCATAATGAATGGCTGCTTCCAATTTCGAGTTCGAGATCATATGCTCCATTTCCATTTTTTGACAAATTCGTTTAGCAAATTTAATTACTTAGAAGGTAAGGGAGAAATGAATGCAAAAACAAATTAAAAAGCGAATAGCATCCCTGTCCGACGACTGCCTTTCTAGTGTCAATTTCACTTTCTGAAGGCAACCCCTTCCCCGAGCGCTTCAAGATCGGGCTATTGCGTTAATTTCCATTGCACTTCTCGCCTTCTTTCTGAGTGCCAAACATGTGGTTTGTGTTAGTGAGACACGACCAAGCTCTCTTCAACAAATTAATCATTATACAAGTGTTCCACGTTCATTCAGTACACCAGCTTTTTTTCTAATCACGATTAAAACACTCTCGATAAGACAAAACAATGAAGGGAAGAATAAGCTATGGCAGTGTTTAACACATTCCTGCATCAAATTAATGGCACAAGAAATAATGGAATAGCGAAAAGCCTACGCCTGGGATCCCTATTATGTCGGGCACCACCTTCAATGAGGACGGGCAGCTCACAAGCAAGCAGTCATCAACCAATCACCGGCCGCTCCAACCGCCATGAACAAGAAAAGCGCGAGAAAAAGGACCAGTCAGTAGAATAACCCGAAGAAACAAGGTCCTCAACACCTTCCTCGTTCTCTTCCTTCGTCCAGAATCTCTTCACTTAATCTCGTCTTCATCAGATCCACTCGAATCGAACTTCTTCGTTTCCTGTCGTGGAAGATTGCCGAAGCTGCTTCTTCGCCGGAGTGGGTTCATTTCCTAGGAAATGACAGGGTCATTGACAATTCGGAATAAATGTTAAGAAAACTAAATTAATATGGGTAAAAAGGAAAAAAGGCTGGCGGACCATTCCATCGACGGTTTCATTGGCATTTGTCACTGCGACGTGCGCTTTCATTGCACGGTTCATCTGCTTCAGCGCACTAAAGAAATATCGCATTATAAAAAATCATTTATTCCCCAATGTTTATTCTATTTATTAATAAATTAAAATAGGTAAAATGAACCAGAAGAGTAACACACAGTCGTTGCTGCTCGATTGTGTTGAAGGAGAGCCAGAGATGAGCGATGAGGTCGGCAGTGAATACAACATCCGAATGCTGGGAGACCAAGAAGAGAATCAGCAGCCCGTCGCTGCCGAGGTAGAAGTTCAAGAACCGTTGCACTCGCTTTGTCTGAAGGGCAAGGAATAAATGCCATTGGGTGGGCTAGGGGGTTTGGATTCCGGAAGGCTAGTTTTGGATGTCTAAACTGGGTGGGTTAGTGAAACAGACAGTACATTTTGAACTCTGCTACAGGGCATTTCCCGAATTTATATTAGACAGAAAGGATGTGCGAGCGAGCAATGAAAAGAAAAAGAAAGAAAGAAAGAAAGAAAGAAAGAAAGAAAGAAAGAAAGAAAGAAAGAAAGAAAGAAAGAAAGAAAGAAAGAAAGAAAGAAAGAAAGAAAGAAAGAAAGAAAGAAAGAAAGAAAGAAAGAAAGAAAGAAAGAAAGAAAGAAAGAATGTTAAAGAGAAAGGCTTACCTGCTCTTGCCGTTTCAACTTGTCGACAACGATGGCGCTGCTCATCTCGAGATGAGAGAGAACAAAGTGGAGTTGAGTGGTGTCACTCCACATGCACCACACCCAGCTGACCACGTTCAGGGCAGTGAACGCCGACAACACAATGTACCTGCAAGGATGGCAGGCATACCTAGTAAAAGACCCATACAATCAATTCCATCACCGTAATTATGGCATTCTTAAAATTTTACGTAAGTTTCTCTGAAAACAGGTGTGAAACAACACTAACCACGCCCAGAAAATGAGAAAGATCTTCTCGGTGAAAATGTTCATGAGCAGCAGACACTGAACCGTGTGCTGCTGGACATTTCCCATGTCGCGAGTCTGCAGTAAAGAATGTGATAATGCATACGCCGGATCTTCCAATTTCAATACTATATCTAATAAGAATAATACTACATCTAATGAGAAACAGAATCGTGTCGACAGTTGGGACTGACTCGGTTATTCAGAGAAGCAGAAATGACGGCGCGTACCTCGACATCACAGAGAGTGACGCGGGGGAAGATCCCCGTCTCCTTCCAGGTCTCATTGCCCAGCACGAGCATCTTCCATGTCTTCAGGGCGATGCTCTCTTCCGACTTCGGTAAAACGTATCTATAAGAAGAACCATGCACGTTTACTGTGGCTAAAACTAAAATTCAATAAAAAGTACTCGTTTTTCTATAGCATCACACGAAAACCTCTCTAGCAGCTTAGCTTGCAGCGCCACATTCAACAAGAAAGCAATCTTGGCAACGAAGTAGATGAATGTCACGTAGTAAGTCGAGTACTTCACATTGAGGAAACGGAGAATCTTGTGCGGAATAAGGCGCCTCTACAAATATCTCATTTAATTAGATGGTATCATAATTTAGATTCGAAAAACTGAACCAAAAGAGTAAAGAATCAAACGAGATACAAATGATTAAAAAACCTTGTTGAGAGTCTTGTGGAATCGGAGAGCGCCATTGAGATGAACTCCGAGCGCGTTGACATTCGAGTTTTTCACTTCCGGAACGCCATTCGTCTCCGACGAGGAAAGACGCAGAATCTCGCCAATCCGCATGCCTGAGAATTCGTTTGCTCCACTTCAGTCAACAGAGAGCAACTACGGCAAATGAAAACAATTGGAATAAATCGTTATTAGGGTAAACTGATAAAAAAAATGAAGTGGTGTTTGAAACCATGGTAACTGTACCTGATTGGGAAGCAAAGTACTTCCATATCAGACAGGGAAGCTTAAAGCACGCAGCCTCGAAGAGAAGAAAGAAAGGCATCCATTGGTAGTAGGACACCTAAAGAGGAGAAGGCGATGAGGACCACAAAGAATAACTTCACTTGACTAACCTCCTTCTTTGCTTTGTCCGATTGATTCAGCCCGGCGATGGATGAAGTGAAGGGCACGAAGTAAGATGGCTGCGCCCAGCAGTAGTTCTCCGCATACTCAAGTAGGCACGGGTAGGGAGACCGGGATATAAAGAGTTAGAGCTACATAACGCAGGGTAATGAGGAAAGAGAAATTAACTAGCAAATGGCAGAGTTTTCGTACCTGAACCCACGAGGGAGTAAAGTCAGTGGGGAGCATGCACTCGATGGGGCGGCCGATGAATTGGCGGGCCGAGAGGATGAGAGCGGCGATCACGAGCAGATTGCTCGTGACGAAGGAGTGGATCATGGCGATGACGTCAGTCGCCGACGGCTCACTCGAGTACGGAATCGTGTGCAGCACACGGAACATAAACATCTTCGAGATTCGGCTGCAAGAAGTAAGCCTTCACAAAGTTTTCTTCTTTAGGGAACGGCGTGAACTGAAAAGAAACAGCTGGCAACAGGAAAAACCAATAAAAGCATGCGACGGCTCAGTTAGAGCGGAAGGCGACTTCTTGGCAACAGCAACGCACTTTGTCAAATTACATAACAAATCGGGCCGTAAGATGGACTAGTCTCTCGCACTAAAATTAAGAGTTCGAAAACACGGAACGACAAATAACCCGAGAAGTACCGAATATCCTCCCCTTATAATTCCGATACGACCATCCAGAACCCCCAAAACCTTCATCAGGATTGAAATCCAAATTTTTCTAAGCAAAACCGGAACATACCACAACACTACTTCATATACTGTTTCATCGGATGCACTAACAACAAATCTTTTTAAAGATTGTTTATCAAAGAGCAAAAACAATCAACAAAACAATGAGCTACTCAACGATGACATCGTCGGCCTTGGTAGCCCGGGTGTAAACGAGTTGGCCAGAGTGCTTGACGATGCACTTAACCATGCCCTTGGCCTGGAGCTCACGGAGACCGGCCTTGGCCAACGAGGCTCGCACTTTCAGACGCTCGGAAACGACGGAAGGAGTGATGAGCTTGTAGGTAACGACCTGGAAAATATGTGCATGATTGAAAATATTCCTGGAAAGCATTAAGAGCAAGAGAACTTTGTTTTAACTGTTTTGAACGTGATGTCTCGGAACCCACTTTAAACGAACAGAACAGCATACTTACAGGGGAACTTAGACAGTTACTCCGAACATTTAATTTTATTTGCAATAGTGCTTACTATATTTTGGGTTTTTGCACCTTTAAGATTTCAGTTTTGGAATAAAAGACCGCTAGAAAATCTATGCTCCTCAACGAAATTAGTCTAAAACTTCATCAACGCCATATAAAACACACCACTCTAGAAAATATAGCACCAAAAACGCCAGATTCAAACTTTTTTCCACGGCTGAAATCAAATTTGTCTGAAATTATATTTAAAAAAAAACTTTGTGTTCTGAATTTAAACCAATTACCAAACTGAAATATTGCTGCTATTCTAGTTTGAAACGGCAAATTTTCTTCCAAGTTTCTAAACCAGGAATGAACGGAACGCTGGAGCCTAACATTTCTAGTTTTTGGCACATCGAGAGGTCTTTAGTTACGGACTACAAAAATTAGCCTAACTACTCACAATGTTAATTTGTTTTAGACAAGGGCTTCAGCAAATAGCTCGAGAACTATCACAACCACAGCAACTTAAGCAAATGCTTACTTCCTTGTACAGCTTGTCGTAGGTAGCAGCATCGAAGAGGACGGCGTTGTTGAGCTTGTCTCTGACCTTTCCCTTCGACCACTTCTTCTTCTTGGCCTTTCCTCCTCCGGAGCCTTCCTTCTTCTTGGACGGGGCGGTCTTGCCGCCTTTGGGGTCTTTGCCCTTCGCAGCCTTCGGCGGCATACCCTGGGAAGGAAGAGTGATTTCGCATGATAACTGCACAACTACAATGACAACGGAATAAAACAAACCATAACAACTCAAAAGTAAGACTATTCTTATTTTATTCCCGAATTTCTAAAGTACGAGCTGAAGGAATACTGTAGCCTTGTTCCGCATGAGACAACTTTCGGTTTAAATTAATCCCTTCGAATATGTGTACACGGTGACCCTTAGTTGAATTTGCATAGTGATTCAGAATAAAAGGGAATCGGCGAATGATCCTAAAATTTTAGCATATTTCATCGTAATTCACTGATGGAGGGAGAGGCTAAAGGACAGAGCCGCGTCTCGCATGCAAATGTCTGCTTGTCCACATGGCTAATCCAGCTCCTCTCTCTGCCATTCTCACTGCTTGCTCCGTCCGCTGGTTGGTCGCTTCTTCCCTGAGCTCTCACGCCTTTGGCTATTCTTCTTTCGATGAGTTCCCCAAAAGCTTGCGGTTATAGAATAGTTCGCCTATTAGTTATTTGTTAAGAAGAATAACTCGTACTAATCCCATATCGTATAACATTATAATAATTGTTTTGTGATGAGATTGAAAGTGTTATCGTTGCAGGATCGTGGGATGGCCTCGCTGAATTCTCACCTCTCTCTGAAGAAAGAGCATAATCTCCACGACCTCAACACGCTGACCCCGGTCGCTTCTTCAGATGACAGCAACGAACACATTAAGCTAGAGGTCACTTTCCTCCTTCCGCACCCTCCCCATGACCCTTTTGCTTGCAGCCTCCGATGGCTTATCGTTCGTCTGCGCCGTCGGGTGTGGTGACTGCTGCAGATCTGGACTCGTGTGCTCTTCCGTCTCATTTCCATGACAAGTGTCCCTCCTTGGAAATGGAGGGCGTCTCTCGTCCTCCCTTCACTTCAACCGTCTCTTCCACTCAAGAGTACCTGGATGAGCTGATCCACGACAAGAACGAGCTTCGCATGTCTTCCATCACAGATCGTCACGTCACTCGACTCATCGACGCCGGTCGTTTCTTTTCTATTTCGCCGCCAAAGATATTACTTGATGGTTCTTTTTCTAGAAATGAAGCGCGTGATGCAGGAGCTGGTTCAGTCGTACGCGTCCGCCGCGGCCAAGGAAGGCGTTGACGAAGAGAAAGAAGACAAGGAGGGTCGACGCTGCGTCGCTCGCCTGGAGAAGATCTTCGTGCCAGTCGAGAAGTATCCCAAGGTTTCAACTCTCATTGGAGTGCCCGCGGCAATGACTAGACTTCCTCTTCCTTTGAGTACAACTTTGTCCGTCGCATCCTGGGTCCGCGTGGGATGACTGCGAAGCAGTTGGAGGAGGAGACCGGCTGCAAGATCATGGTGCGCGGCCGTGGAAGCTGCAGCTCGGTATTCTACTTTCTCTCTTCTGCCTTTCACTCTCCCAGAGAGAGTTGTAGCAGGCGCCTTGCATTGTGTGAAACTAGAAATACATTAGTCTCTTCTGTAGGAGCCCCTCCACGTGCTCGTTCACTGCGAGGACTTCCCGGAGCGAGTTGAGAAGAAACTGAAGAATGCCATGGACATGATCAACTCGCTGCTCACGCCCCCTGTTTGACAGAGAAAGAGAGTTGTAGACGGATCTGATGGATGAATTGCAGCCCGAGGGCAAGGACGAATTGAAGAGAAAGCAGCTGATCGAGCTGTCAATTATCAACGGAACCTATCGCCCCACCGCTGCCACCAAACACGCTCTTCGTATGTTTCCTTTCTTTCTCTGTCAATGTCTGCATGTCTCTCCTCTCATCCTCATATTTTTCCCTCCGCTCTTCGTCCCCTTTCTCAGAGTCTCCTTGTCTCTCCTCCTCTCATCCTCATCTGGATACTTCTTCTCTCTTTGGAATGATGCAATCTCCTGTTCAAGTGAACCGTCGATTCCCGTCCGGGTTTCCTTTCATCTCGTAATTCATTGTAAAATATTAATCATGACAAAACATGTTTATTTTCAAGGCTTTACTAGATCGCATAGATGTTCTTGCTTAGGTCGGGGGTGAGCGAGAGTTCTCCGTTCCGTGCTCAAGATGCCTCCGTGGCCGCAGCTGCCGACCTCGTCCAATTCAACAATCTCACCACCGCTGCCATCCTCGCCACGAATCCTCTGCTCACTTCGGAGTACTACAAACAGATGATGTTAGCTATTTCGTCTCCCTTTGCCCCCCTAACTCTGCTCTCATAGGCTGGGAGACTCGTCTTCTCTCTTCCCTGGTTTTCCCAACACTCCGTCCTCGACTGCCGCCGCAGTTGATCTTCTCTCTTCACTCAACTTCGGGGCTCCTTCGTCTTTTGCGAATTCCTCCAGTTCGGCTACTATTTCATTATGCTTTCTTTTCAAAACATCTACATAATAGAGAAATGGCAATATGTATACAAGACATACAAATGTATTTGAACTCACAATAATGAGCAGAGTCTTCATTCGGTGGCTTTCCGGGTTCTTCCTCGCCTGCTTCCAGCCACATCCCTCTCCTTCCTTCTCCCCGTTCGGCCTATCACCCTCAGGGTCTGCTAAATTTGATTGCATTTTTTCGTAATTGTTACTGTTACATCTCTCTCTCTCTCTTTCTCTCTCTCTCTCTCTCTCTCTCTTCTTTCTTTCTCTCTCTCTCTCTCTCTCCTCTCGCTCTCTCTCCTCACTCTGTCGCTCATTCTCTCCAGGTGTGATCCCATCGGCGTCTCTGCAGCAATGCATGGCTGCAGCTGCCATGCTCAAGTCGCTTCCCTTCTCTTATGACGGTTCTGGCGATTCTTCTAAGAAGGGCAAGGCCTAATCCATGTTTTACTCTCTCCTTCCACCTCCTGGCACCCTCTTTTTCTCTGCATGCCCTCTGTGCCTCTCTCGGATTGCAATTCTTTGTCTCTCTGGCCTCGCCTCGCTGTATATTGCTTATTTAACCGTCATAGTCTTACACCAAATGGCGTAATTGTCCTGTAAAATGTAATGTCTCGTGTGAATGTCCACGGTAGTTTGACTCTCTCCTCATTTCTCTTATTTCTCTTTACCCTTTAGTTTCTCTTAGTATATTTGTAATCTAATGTTTAAGAAACGATAATATTGTAAATGAAATCCCTTAGGCTCACTCCTATAACATCTTCACTCTAGTCAATATCAATAACCAAGCACCACGTGTGTATCGTAATCTCACCTATTTACCGTCTCTCTCGCGTAGATAGAAAGATTTTTGATTGTTGGGTTGTGTTAATGGGTATTCTTTTGTCTTTCCTTTCACTGTATGAGTTGTTGTGATAAAAACCATTGAAGAATCCTGTGAGGACATCAAAATATTGCTGAACATATTTAAGTGTTAGCGTTTTCCTTCAATTTAATCTCCGCGAGGAACTGTCTCCTTTGGTCGCGGTTTCGAAGTTGCTAACTGACTCAGAAGTACAACTTCGGAGGCGGAGAAATTAGCGAATGCTAGTGAATTCCATCATTCGTCTCTTTCTGTCTCTTGACTTGAGTATCTCTCTTTCTCTCCCTCTTTCTGTTGTTTTCTCTACGTCTCTTTTAAAAAAAACATCCCTTCCCTTCGTAGCCCCGATCATATCCCCAGCCTTTCCAGTCCATCCCTGATGACGTCATCTGATGCTGTTCTAGCTCGTCACGTGGATCTGCACCAGATTACCACTGCAAAGTCTTTTAGCATCAGTCCACCGCTGTCACTGTTTACATTCTTGCAGAAAGTGAGTGGAGGGAGGAAAGGAGGCCGATATCGCAGAGAACAGTTCAGTGTTTGATCTTTATAACACGTGTATACTAGAGAGGGAGTGCACTCTGCGGAACTCGGCGGGAGGGTTGTTTAAGTTTGCTTTGAACAAGTCATCACGTAACAGCAACATAACTGTTGCCCTCTTTCTATCCTCTCTCTCTCTCTCTCTCTCTCTCTCTCTCTCTCTCTGTCTGTCTCTGTCTCTCTCGCTCTGTCTCTCTCTCTTTCTCTCCCCCTCTCTCTCTAACTCTCTCATATCGAGCGAGAGAGTTAACATGGAAATGGAATGAAAGAGAAAGAGAGCAGAAGACATGGAATTCAACGCGGATTATATGGAGGCGACAGTGGCAACGGGCGGATCATTCCAACATTTGATGGCCCTTTCCGTCTGGCGATGGTCTTTCCTCTTTTTTCCAATCCATATTGATATGCGTTAACAGAGTCTTCCTTGTTCGCTGCAAGTCGGCCTTTCCACTTTTCACGCCAATGTTATGAATTTCTTAGCGCCAAATGAACTTTCAAGTGCTGTTGTCCTAAGTGAAGGATCACATTTCTTAAGAAAAAAATTACATCTGCATTTTCTTAAAAAAAAATTTTATGGTAGACTTGTCACAAAATATATAGACGAAGTCGGCTGCAGAGAATGACGATTAACTACAACTTGGCGGTGTCGACCTCCCGGCCATGGACTCTCTTCAAGTTGCTGCTGAAGTGGAAGGGAAGCATCTGGAAGAGTGTCATCATGGAGTTGACTGTCTGGCTTCTGCTCTACGCACTACTCTCCGTCATCTACAGATACGCACTCGATCCGCAGCAGCAGAGGTTTCCCCTCCATCTCTCTCTCTCTCTCTCTCTCTCTCTCTCTCTCTCTTTCTCTCTTTCTCTCTCCCTCTCTCTCATTCTTACTCTATCTCTCTTTTTCTTCCTCTCATTCACTCTCTATTTCTCTCTCTCTCTTTCTTTCTCTCTTACTCTCTCTATCTCTCATTCTCTTTCACTCTCTATTTCTCTCTCTCTCTCTCTCTCTCTCTCTCTCTCTTTCTGTATCTCTCTGTCCCTCTCTTTTTCAGACAGTTCGAGAAGGTGGTGGAGTACTGTGATGCTCGCCTCGATTACATCCCGCTAAATTTTATGCTTGGCTTTTTCGTGACAATCATCGTAAATCGCTGGACTTATCTCTATCAGATCATCGGCTTCATCGACAAGTTCGTCTTAGAAATCTCACTTGTTCTCTATTTTCTCATCTTTCTTCCCTCGCTGTCATTCCAGACAGTATGCCATGGATAATGAGTAAATGGCATTATTATAGCATTGGTCTCATGGTCGCGGAATACGTGAGAGGACGAAGTGAGGAGAGTAGAATGTATAGAAGGAACATTCTGCGGTACTGCGAACTCGCCCAGGTATGCACTAGCATTCTTCATTACCGTTCCTCAGAGTTCTTTTCTCTCTCATTTGCCTTTTTAATTTTTTTCTTTCATTTGCATTTTTGTTATATTTTATTGTACTAGCAAGCAAAGATGTCGTCATTCAGGTTCTCGTATTCCGCGACATTAGCATGCGCACCCGAAGGCGCTTCCCTACCATTGACACCGTAGTTGCTGCTGGTCGGTTTCTCTCCTTCTCCTTCATTTCCATTCTCTCTCACCTTCTCACTCGTTGGAGGCTTCATGATGGACCACGAGAAGGAGCGCTACGATGAGATTCAGTACAAGTACAGCAAGTATTGGGTGCCTTTCCAATGGGCTCTCGCTCTGACTTACGATGCCAGGAAGAAGGGCCTCATCGAAAGCGACTACTACCAAGTCGTCGTCTCCGATGTCAGTTCTGCTTTTTGGAAGAAAACAATCCTATTTATATCTCAAAAATATTCATCTTGCATGTATTAATATAATTCATTTATCTTAATTAGTCAATATTGATAGAACGCGATCCAGATGTAGAATAGCACTTGGCAGGAGATCAAGCGCTTCCGCACGGGCCTTGCGTGGATCTGCAACTACGACTGGGTGCCCATCCCCATCATGTATCCCCAGCTAGTCTGCCTGGCTGTCCACACTTACTTCCTTCTCTGTGTACTCGCTCGCCAGTTCGTCATTTCTGAGCACGCCACGAATCGGAGTGAGGTGCCAGGCTATATCAACTATACTCTACACTTTCTTCTCTCTCTCTCTCTCTCTCTCTCTCTCTCTCTGTATCTCTTGAATTGACATTTCTCTGGTTGTGCCCACTCGCTGTCTTCCAGGTGGATCTCTGGCTGCCCGTGATGTCAGTCCTGCAGTTCATCTTCTACATGGGTTGGATGAAGGTGGCGGAGGCGATGCTGAACCCTTTCGGAGAGGACGACGACGACTTTGAGACCAACGCCCTCATCGACAGAAACATCACTGTCAGATCGTAGTCTGCCTTCATCTTTGTGACAGGCTAATCGTATTGTGTTAAGATGGGCCTGATGATCGTGGACCAAGGCTACAACCGCCCCCCGAAGCTAGAGCGAGACACCTTCTGGGACGAGGAAGTGGAGCCGCTCTACTCGGAGCAGACGGCGGGAGAGAGGGTCGTAGCTGTGGAGGGATCCGTCAGCCAGATCAAGTTGGCGTCTTCTCTTCTCTCCCATCCTCACCCTTCCTCTTCAGACTGCCTGAGGGTGTTCAAGAGATTCGCATGGTCTCTGCCGCTGAATCCCGCAACGGAAGCACAGCTTCGCTCAGACGGCGGGTCAGTATCGTTCCGGTCAAGAGGTTCGTCACTCTCTCTCTCTCTTTCTCTCACTCTCTTTCTCTCTCCCGCTCTCTCTTTTCATCAGGGATGAGACGAGAGCGAGTCATCGCTCGGTGGCCAGCATGGACGCCTTCCGCAACCTGAAGACTAAGTTCGAGAGAAGCGTCAGTCGAACGCGACTCGATGAAGACGTCGAGAACGGAAGGACACCCTCGACTCCGAGTCAGAAGGGAATAAGGGAGGGGGAACTTTAGAACGAGATGAGGAAGAGAGAGAAGAACAGAGATAAAGGGATGGGGAAGAGTGCAGTCAAGAATGAGAGTACTTGGGAGAGGAAAACAAAAGGAGATAAACCAAAGTGTATTCTGTTCATTCATATGAAATATATACATACACATATGCATATAGATGTAATGATATGCAAATCGAGTTGACGGCTTTGAGTTCTTCTATTTTTTTCTCGCCTTTCTCTCTCTCTCTCCCTATTCCTCTGTCTCTCTTTCTCTCCCTCTCTATCTCTTTTTTTTCTCACTCTCCCTCCCTCTCTCTCTCTCTCTCTCTCTCTCTCTCTCTCGCTGTTTCTGCGTGCATCCATATCTGCACATTCTATTATTTCGAACTGAAATTGGTCTCTGCGTTGTTTGTTGCTAGCCAGCGGAAATAATACGATAATCAGTAACGTTCGGATCCGTTTCCAATACCCTATGCTCTACCATAGATTAACCGTTGTTAATGTTAAAATAACGTTTTTTTTTAAATATCTTTGCAGGGGACAAGGGGCTCTTCTCTGGCGCGAGTAACCCTGCCATCATCTCTCCGGATAGCGGCACGCCTCCAGCAGCTCCACCATTGACTCCGGCCACTCCGACTCCTACTCCGGCCCCCACTCCGGCTGGCGGAGGACCAGCGAAACCACCGCCAATCAAGGCCCTCTCCTCGGCCAATCTTAGAGGTCACTCCTTCCCGCATCACGTTCTTGATGATGTGCTGGAAGAGGACGACGACGAGCCCATTGTGAGGAGGAAGAAGAGTACTGCAGAGAGAGCAGAGAAGGGAGAGAGGCTACAGAAAGGCGAGAGAGCTGAGAAAGAGGAGAGAGTAGAGAAGGGCGAGAGGGTACAGAAAGGCGAGAGAGCTGAGAAAGAGGAGAGAGTAGAGAGCGCAAGACAGAAGTTGAAAGAGGACGAGCAGAAGGGTGCAGAAGAAGAGAAGGATGAGGAGCAGAAGGGGGAAGAACGGGCAGGGAGAGTGGCCAACCGAAGGGACGAGGAAGGCCGTCAAGGGGCTGGCACTTTCTTTATTGGTGCGCAGAGTGAGGATGCGAATCGTTAGGATTTTATCATTTTTATTAATGGATATATTCCTCTGCATTTTTGCTCAAATGTATAAGTATTGTTGTTGTACAGTCAGTTCATGTCGCCATTCTTTTTTAATGAAAGAAGTGAACAACAAAAGAGAGAAAGCAAACTAGATCACAATCGTACTTGTATGTAAATACATATAACATACTTTTCAATTACTTTTGTATGATTTGTCAACTTGAGCGCGTTAATTATTATGTTGAAAGATTTCAACCGAAAGTATGTTTGAATCCGTTGAAAGAGCGTGGGCGATTAAGAGATTCTATAGTAAATAGCGAATTAACGAATTAAAGGCATAAATAGTCGTTGAGTGAAATGAACCGTTGATTCGTAGACTCGTCTGCTAGTCAGCATCACTTCCCTCTTTCTCCTTTTCTCTCCACTCCTTCTCCTTCTCCGACATTCTCCTACCATCGATTTTCTTATCGTGATGTCGATATCTGACATGAAAGTTATATATTCCACATGACTTCCTTGCTGCTTGCGCTTCATTCTTATATTCTTAAGGCCTTCTTTACTATGTTGTATTTTTTTTTGTAAAAGCCGAAGTCCGTAAAGATTGCTTGAATCTCGCTCAGATTGCTCGGAAGGCATTGTAATGAAAGAAGCGAGAAAATGGGGAAACAAACACGACGCGTGGATGGATCGGCAGGCGGTCGGCCTCGGCCAGAACGGGGGCGCTCGTGGCTGTGGTTGTCGTGTTGAAGTGCTTCTGCAGCAGACTCGGCAGTGTCTTGTCCTGTCCATCAAAGGAGTTCACAATGGGAAAGCCACTTTTACTCTCAAATATCAATTTCATTTTTAAGAGCAAAAAAGCCACAATCTGCAGACCTTCCTCAACTGCTCGGCTCTTCTCTTCTGCTTGAGACGAAGCTGCTTCGGTTTGTAGTAGAATCCATAAGTGACGAGTTCGAGAATCAACTCGACCAACTCGGCCATCGTAATCACTGAGAATCCAATCCAGAGTCCGATGTTGCCGCCGAAGTCGGACAGCAGATTCACCAGCTAGAAAGACCAGTTACATCTATTTATTTATGTCATATTTTTCTTTCAATGCTTGATGTCGATGCACTTGTGCCCAGAGGTGGGAATGGGCCCAAAATTTTTGGGCTAGCCCGGCCCTGGGGGCCCAAAGTCTCGGCCCGGCCCGGCCGGAATTTTCCGGGCCTTGTAATTTTGGGCCCGGCCCGGCCCGTGAGCCCGTTTGAGCCCGATTTTCAAAATAAATAAAAAAAAAATTTTTTTCCAAAAATTTTTTCTATGTTAATTGGGGGTTTCTTTTGGGTTTGCATGAGTTTACCAAAGTAAAAAATATGTTTCCCCCACCCCTAAGTAACATGCCACTATATAAACCATTTTCAAATCCTTCCGAAAATTTCAAGTTTACGTTTTTACCTTCAATTTGCCAGGAATTTTTGACTTGAGGGCCCAATCGGGCCTGCGGGCCGGGCCGGGCCGGCCCATTCCCACCTCTGCTTGTGCCTAGCTTGGACTAATGTCAGAAAAATGACTTATAGTTCTTTGTCTGGGAAACGGTGCACCAACCGTGTAGCCGGCCGTCTCTTTCAACGATTCAAAGTTAAGCTGCTCATAGTAGATCTCGATGTATGCGGTGTTTACTCTGAATTGGTTATCTTTCTTTCATTCTTCCTCTTAGTTCAAAGGAATGCAACATGCCGATAGTATTCAGTGCAGGCGGCGGAGTCATTGAAGATGTCGAGGACTGCTGGGCAATCTGCTCCGATCTTGAAGTTCAGAGCCGGCCACGCGGCGGCGGAGTACGCCGTCTCGAACACGTTCTCCGTGCATGGCTGGACACACTTGCAGTCTGACTGCAGATGGTAGAAGCCACCAGACTCGTTCGTGATGTTTGAGAGGCAGGCACCTGTTAACTTCTATGTACATGCATGTGTATACTACATGTGTTTCTAACAGGAAATTAGAATGTTTAGAATGCTAGGCAAAGAAAGAGAACTCAAAATGAAAGGGTTCGAACGTTCTTCGCGACTACGCGCATTGCATGGTCGATCTTCATCGGAAGGAAGAGGGAATCGAGGGTCGCCGCAGCCGCATTCGCTGAGCACCAAGTGCTGGAAGCAGTTACGGTAGCAGCCCTGCAAGTGGTAACCAGTCAAGTTGGCTATCCTTTCTAATAGAAATCAACAGCGGGGAGAGAAGACGAAATATGTAAAGACATTTCCTGCTAACCTCGGGGGAGAAATGTTCATGATAAATGTATCCCTCAGGACGGAAGTCATCTGAGCATTGTCCATACGGCTCGTCCAGGCGAGAGAGCACTTTCTGTTTTTGAATAAAATATATACATACATACAGTACCGCTCAACAACCAGGGGTGCAGGAACTTTCGGAACTTTCTGAAAGTTCCAAAATGTCCGATCAAATTTGTGCGTTTCTCGATAACCGCACGTCGATTTGGTTTGCATATTTGGATTCAGGCTCTCGGTTTTCACCATAATTGAGCATTAAAATGTCAAGATAATGAATATTCACCAAAACGGAAAATTTGTGAATTTATGTGCAGGAACACCACAATTCGCAGTGCGTAAATGTGTCTTAGTGTCAGTGAAATTTATGAAGGCATTTGCTCGAACAGTATAACTTTAAATTGCAGTTTCAGACTTCATATTTATTATCCTTTTGTCTTATCAAGTGCCTTTTAATGTTACAAGTAAAAAAGTACGGCAAAACAAATCTTGCAAAAGAAATTGAAGAAATTTGTTCAAAAGCAGAACAGAACACCAGCCACTCCTCTCATCCTTGTTGCAAGCATACCAATGCGCTACCTGGTCATACAGCTGACCAGCTTCAAACAATTTTAGGGTGCATTTGGCGTTGTTCTTCAGAGCTGGTAGAGGCCATGACAACTAAAATTCCAAACGTTCCGTAGTCTTCCGTACATTGCCAGATTTCTATTTCGAAAACATAAAAACATACTCTCTCCGCGTTGGAAAATATTTTTTGAATGTACTTTTCCAGAATTGAAATCCAAAAGCGCAGCAAAACATTTACCGCGATTGGGGCTCGAACATCAGACAAACAAAATTGCAATCCAGCGCGTAAACCACTGCGCCATGCCAATCATATCTGCTGATGCAACCGAATCCTTGACAGTCGGTCAGCCACTTGCTTCCCAAATTCACTTTCTCTCTCTCTCTCTCTATCTCTCTCTTTCTCTCTCTTTCTCCCTTCTCTCTCTCTCTCTCTCTCTCTCTCTCTCTCTGTTACTTCTTGATTTGTCCTCACTTTGCTTCGCTTTTTCCCTCGTCCTTCGCTTTCTTCGCTTTGTCCTTCGCTTTCTCCTGCTTCGCTTTGTCCTCTTTGCACTGTCGGTGGTCTCAAGCCCGACGACGATAATGGCAAAACAATGATCTGCCATCCACGTCGCTATTCAATTTCTTTCTCTCTCTCTCTCTCTCTCTCTCTCTCTCTCTCTCGCTGTCCTCTCTCTCTCTCTATCTCTCACTCTATTCTTTTTCTCCATTTCTCTCTCTTCCTATTTCATTCTCTCTCTCTCTCTTTCTCTCTCTCTTTCTTTCTTTCTCCATCTAGGCCCCAAGGGTCGTACAGACCCGAGATAGAACAGGGCCGGCCAGGCCAGGCCCAAAATTCCAGGGCCCGAAATCTGCGGGAAATAGTGAGAGACTGAGAAAGAGAGAGGAGAGCGAGAGATAGAAAAGAAATTGAATAGCGAAGTAGATGTCTGATCATAGTTTTGCAATTATCATTGTCGATCATCAGTCAATCATCATGGCCTGCGTAGCGCAGTAAGGTGCGCGCTTGTTTGGTTTTTTGAGCGTCGCAAGTTCGAATCTCAAACGGAGAGAACGTTTTGACTAGGAAAAAGATAAGAGAGTCAAAACGATATCTCAAAGTGGGGGATCTTTCAAAGCGAAGCAAAGAGAGAACAAATCAAGAAGCAACAGCGATAGAGAGAGAGAGAGAGAGAGAGAGAAAGTGAATTTGGGAAGCAAGTGGCTGACCGGCTGTCAAGGATTCGGTTGCATCAGCAGATACGATTGGCATGGCGCAGTGGTTTACGCGCTGGATTGCAATTTTGTTTGTCTGACGTTCGAGCCCCAATCGCGGTAAATGTTTTGCTGCGCTTTTGGATTTCAATTATGGAAAAGTTCATTCAAAAAAATATTTTCAGACGCGGATAGAATATGTTTTTATGTTTTCGAAATTGAAATCTGGCAATGTACGGAAGACTATGGAACGTTTGGAATTTTCGTGGCATGGCCTCTACCAGCTCTGAAGAACAACGTCAAAATGCACCCTAAAATTGTTTGAAGCTTGTCAGCTGTTTGACCAGGTGGCGTATTGGTATGCTTGTAACAAGGATGAGCCGAGTGGCTGGTGTTCGGTTCTGCTTTTGAACAAATTTCTTCATTTTCTTTTGCAAGGTTTGTTTTGCCGTACGTTTTTTACTTGTAACATTAAAAGGCACTTGATAAGACAAAAGGATAATAAATATGAAGTCTGAAACTGCAATTTAAAGTTATACTGTTCGAGCAAATGCCTTCATAAATTTCACTGACACGAAGACACAATGACGCACTGCGAATTGTGGTGTTCCTGCACCACTAAATTCACAAATTTTCCGTTTTGGTGAATATTCATTATCTTGACATTTTAATGCTCAATTATGGTGAAAACCGAGAGCCTGAATCCAAATATGCAAACCAAATCGACGTGCGGTTATCGAGAAACGCACAAATTTGATCGAACATTTTGGAACTTTCCGAAAGTTCCGAAAGTTCCTGCACCCCTGGTTGTTGAGCGGTACTGTATATGTACATATAAGACCATCCAAAATGTTTTGACATAATTGACATAGCTCTCTCAGTAATAATCCTAGGAAAGTGGAAGGAACCGTCTTGAGGCCGAAGGAAGAGACGAAGCCAGTAGGGGCTGAGTAACCAAAGGTGTCCGGGAAGGGCTCTTGATCCTGGTTGTTTGGAAGAGTTCGAAATAGCGAGGATAGTAGTTCAAGATAATGGGAAGCAGAAAATTTATATTAAAAAAAATAAAACTGAGTTTCTTTAAAAAAAAATTTACAGAGACAAGGGAGAAGCAGAGACAAATAAAAAGAGAGAGCGAGAATTGGAAAAATGAATGGATTGAGGGAGGGAGAAGCATGTCGAACTTGCTCGTGGACGACAATTCGGACTCCGGCTGCCTCAGTGGTTGGCATGTAGTCGGATTGGTTGACATTCAGCAGCAGCCTCAGCCCGTACATCGGACCGGCTCGGCTGTTCTTCATTGTGACGCTGTCGTTGAAGTTGAACGTGTAGCAGTTACCGTACTCTGGATCCATGTGCAGCTTGAAGTCTCTGGAACAGACATCTGTTACACCCAATCTCTCTCTCTCTCTCTCTCTCTCTCTCTCTCTCTCTCTTGCTGTCCCTGTTTCTCTGTTAATCTCTCGTTTGTCGCACTCCTCCACCAACTTTTCCATATCGCAGTCCTTGCTGTTGAATGAACATCTAAGCACCAGTTCTCCGAGTGTATATGATAGCCTTTTCCTCACTTCCTTCGGCATTGCTGCCACGATAAAGATGAGATTTTCCTTGGTCCGAGTGGTAATCGCTCCTTTATCTTTGAGATCCTCAAACATATTTAATTATGAACATTAAGAGTAAACATCTGCTGGAAAACTAAGTCGATCACTCTTTTTGGTCCCCAAGTATTAATGCTGGTGGAACAGGAATTTATTTTGCAAAACTTCCTAACTATATTTTAGAAAAAAAAACTAACATCGAGTCCAAATGCCTCGACGACTTCGGCCGACGGAAGCGGCTGAGTTGGTTTGGCGGGGTAGATCGTGTAGTTGTGAGGGTTCCACCACGGAATGTCCTCCTGAGAAATCGTATTCAATTGATCATCGACATTCCAAATATTGATTTTGGAGACTCAAGATTTTATATAAAATATGAGTGCTGGAGAGAAAAGTGAGTGAAAGAAAGAAAGAGCGAAAGAGAGAGAGAGAGATACAGCGAGAGAGAAAGAGAGAGAGAACTGACAGTGGTGTGAACGACACAGTAATGCGAGACAGCCTGGCAGAGGCACGCAGTCTTTGGCGCAGTCGCAGTGGCCGTTGCATTAGGATGGTCAGGGTCAATGCAGGTGCGGGAGTGCGAGCATTCACTGCAACTCTGCAAGGAAGGAGGGATGGAATACTGAATTGATGATGAAGAAGAAGAACGGGAACCTTGACACTCCACACACTCGTGGCGTAACATGGCCACAGATCTCCCGTGCTCGTGTCTTGGAAACACACGCAAGTTGACACATTTGCCTCAAATTGGTTTATGCTTCATTCTTTTTATATTCATAGCAATGTTATTTTGCTAAAATTATGAAATAAAAAGAAGAGAAGGTTGAATATGTGCATAAATAATTTGACACCTGAAGCGGATTCCGATTCGGCACGCACTGCTCGTGGACGTTGATGCAAGTGCAGCGAACGAAGATGGGATGGTATTCCGCGTGTCTGCGAGTGCGAGGTGGAGAGGGAGAGGAGCTGGCTCTCTTTTCTCCATTCTCTGGCCCAGCGAGAGGGGGAGAAGAGCTGGCTCTCTTCTCTGTCTTCTCTGGCTTCTCTCCATTCTCTCGGCTGCTCCTCTTCGCTTTCTCTGCCGCCATCGCTGCCATCACCACATCGCCGGTGCCGCCGATGTTCAAAGGAGCCGGCCTCTCCGGTGCGGCCGACATTGCTTGCTCCCACATTGCAAACTGTAAGCACACACTCTTCCATCATTCCTTCCCACTTTCTCACTCGCTCTCTCTTTCCCACACTCTCTGTCCCTTCTTATCTCCTTCTCTCCCCTCACTCTCTATCTCTCCTTGATCTCTCGCATCAGAAGAAAGTTATTAATAAAAAAGTGTGCTGACTCCTTGAGCAATCTCTTCATACTCCTTGAGCTCGCTGTACTTGAAGGCGTTAAGATTACAAACCGTTGCTGCGGGAAATGGTGCTGAATGGAAATAAATTAACAATATTGGTTCAATTAGACAGTAATGCGAATCCCCTTGGAAAAAAAGACACAAGAACCTGGCTCAAACTTGAGCTGCATCTCGATAATTGTTCGGTACTGAAGATACTCGGACATAGTGTAGTATGTTTGGAAGATGAAGAAGGACAAGCAGCACACGAAGATGCACATCCAGATCACGCGGCCAAAGTAAGATTCGCCCCTTCAAAGGCAGTCGTAAATATAAAATTAAGTGTTCATATAATATTCTGAAAGCAACTGAAGAAGAATAATTGTATAAATGTGGAGAAGCATAAAATGAATTGAGAGAAATGCCTAAAGAAGGGAATGCCGTGTGAAGAAGTGCGGTTGCAGAAGTCAGTGAGGAGCACTCCGAGGGACTGGCTGCGCTCGTCATTGGACAACCGGCCACTCTTACGGGAAGACACACGGCCATCCGAGTACAACGGAGGCACCTCGAAGAAGCCCTTTCTTTGTCTCTGTCTCTCTCTCTCTCACTCTCTCTCTCTCTATTCAGCATTGCTAACAAGGGAAGCCACTTCCATAACACAGTCAATCGCGACCTCAGTAACTTTATTTTGTAGTATTCCCCGAAATATGAGTCTAAAATTATTTTAAAACTGCTGCCGATTGGCTGGTTATGGAAAGAGGCTTCCCTTGTAAGAATACAACCAAGTTTCCTATGAAGACTTTCGGTTGACATATGAAGACACATTTGCATAATTATTAAGAAGAAAAAAGAATAGCATATTGAAGTAAAGAGCCGAACAGCGTCATCGTCAGGAGGGTGGAGCGAGTGGAGTCTGCGGAGGGCGCTTCCCGAATATCGCCTGTCTCTCTCGCAGACCCGCGCCATCTCCACCTCCTCGCTCCCGCCGCTCCACGACACCTTTAACGAAAAATAAGAAACACATTTTAGGAACGATTAAAGATGGACAATAAGAAGATCTATTTTCTTTTAACATATCATTTGTCTTTTAAATTAGTTTAAATATTTTGCCATTATAGTTAACGAATAAAGCTCAGAAAGCGCACTGCTTAATATTTTGATCTCATGTACATCGAGCATGAAAGTAAAAATATCAAAAATCAAAGTGGAACAAAAGAAGTTGTTGACAGCTGTTTTGGCAGAAGCCATTGAGCTTTTGAGCTTGGATAAAATGGAAGCGGAAAGACTAGGGGACGATATCGAAGGGAGGGAAGAGGCGAGAGAGCGAGGACATGGAAGGAAAAAAGGAGGAACCGAGATTCCCCTCTATTCTCGGGGATGTCGCAGCTCCCTTGGGCTTTGTAGCGACTTCTAGTAATACCAGACAGCAAGAGATGTAAGAGTCACATTGCTCTCCCTTCTCTCTTTCTCCCTCCCCTCTCTCCCACCCTCTTTTTTCTCTCTCACTCTCATCATCTTTTCGCATTCACCCTCCGTCTCTCACCCTCTCTCTATCTCTCACCCTCTCTCTATCTCTCACCCTCTCTCTATCTCTCACCCTCTCTCTATCTCTCACCCTCTCTCTATCTCTCAGTCTCTCTCTTTGCATGGATGGCCACTGAACGCGATGCTCTCCTATCACTCGTGTAAACTTTTGCAGATACCAAAAGGAGATTGAATAATGACATCGTTTATCGCATCAGATTCATGGCCCGTGAAGCACAACCGTTCAAGAGGCTTGTGGAAGAAGGAATGACAGCGATAGCCTTATACATACATATGAGTGGTGTGGAGAATGGAAGATGGCGTGCGATTTAATAACAGGCCAGTATGGCAAACCTGTGAAAGGGAGTGCTGCGAGTTGGCTTCCTCTGGTGCCCAGCCATTCCGCCTTGAGGGGTGCGAGATATAAAAGGGGTAACCGATTGAAGAGAACATCAAAGGCACCCGGCCAGGAACTCGACAATTACCTCCGAGTGAGAGAAAGTGGCAGGACTAGCGCACTTCGGCATCGGGGAAGGTGAGGGAAGAGAGATCGAGGGAGTGAGAGACAGAAAGAGAGAGAGACAGAAAGAGAAAGAGAGAGAGCGAGAGAGAGAGAGAGAGAGCAATACAAAGACTGAGAGTAATAAAGTGCATGTTGAGAGAAGAGTTGCAAAGCATGGAAGTCATCACTCAAATGGAGAGAATGCCATCGGAAGGGGTGGCGGGGGAGTGGCGGCAGAAGGGGCAGCCGCCGCACTTCACTCGCGCCATCTCCAGGTCGTCCGTTTGGAACACCTAAGTAAGACAATCCGATGTGTGTAACCGAAACAATCCATTTAGAGTCCAACACATATCCGAACTTCGAAGTTCCGTTCTTTTGGAGATCTCATCCTCATTATTCATTCGTTCTCTCTCTCTCTCTCTCTCTCTCTCTCTCTCTCTTCCCCCTTCTCTCTCTCCCTTTCTCTCTCTCTCTCCCTCTCACTCGCTTTCATCCACTCTCTTTGTATTACATGGTTGCAATTCGAGCATAGAGAGATGGAGACGGAAGAGATGATATTGAAGAAGAAGCGAGTAGGCAGGGCGCCGAAGCCGCAGGCAACGAAGACACACGACGGCTGGAGGAGACTCAGCTCATCGCGGCCCAGCACTGCGCGAGTGTTGCGCTTCTGCAGGGAGAGAGAGAGAGAGAGAATGGGAGAGAAAGAGAGCGAAGGGGGGAGAGCAAGAGAAAAAAGAGAAAAATACTGAACATAAAAAGAGCCATCAAAAGAATTTTGATGTTCCAGTGGAAATTAAACTATCGAAATAATGGAGTAAAAAAAGCGACGATAGGGTATACAACAGACGAGATTAGCGAAGGGGGAGAAGGGCGGAGCCGTCAATGGCGGCTCGGCTTGCACCAGACGGAGGGCCTCTTCTGCCGGGATGTCGTCAGCCACCCAGAACTCGGCCAGTGGTAGTCTCTCTCAAGAAGCGAGAAGTCTTCTAGTGCAGTCCACCCTCTTTCTCTCTCGTTCCCCTCTCTCTTTCTCTATCTCTCTCTCTGTCTCTCTCGTCTCTCCCTCTTTCTCTCTATCTCTCTCTGTCTCTCTCGCTCTCTTCGTACCAAATGTGCTGAAGCAGTAAACGAATCGTGTGCCACAGTGGACGCAGTTGTGGCCGGCGTCGAGTGGATTGGAGAGTGAGCAGACGAAGCAAACGGGGAGTAGCCTCTCCGAGTCCGCGATTCTCTCCGCTCGCATCTTCACCGTTGCTATCTACATTAATGGATTCATCATTTAAAATACAACATTTATTAGAAAAAAACACTAGCCTCGACGAGTCGCTGAAGCTTGGCAGGAACGTGCAAGTAGCTGAGCTTTTCCAGTGATGTCCGAGAGAGTTTGAAGGCACCGAGTGCGCGACCGAGATTCGCAAGCATGAAGAGAGTCAGTCTGAGGGAAAAGCGGACAAAACATACATACATATACATATGTATCTAGCATTACGTGAGAATACAATAACAATTTAATTTAGTAACAAAAAAAAATGTGACAACGTACACTTTGGAAACATTGGGGGCAATTTTCGGGTAGAAAGAGATGAAGCGAGCGCGGTGCAGAAGAGACTCGCGCGTGTCGCCAGTGAAGGGTTGATGCTGAGATGAAAGCGAGAATGCTAGTAATTATTTCGCTTTTCTTCCCATCTCACGCCATCCTTGTCCCTCTCTCTCTCTATCTCTTTCTCCCGGGTTCTCTTTCTAATATAATTCCCAGTACGATGACAAACATGATAAGCGTAGATGGCTGAGTATGCGTAGTAGACATCAGCGAGTTCGCAGTGCTCGGCTGCCATTGTCACGAGGCGGGGATTACTATCACGGCTCGTTCTAGGATAACACTCATCTCTTTCCTCTCTTCTCTATATTCTCTCTCTCTCTCTTGTCTCTATCGATCTGAGTCTCTCCTTGTCTCCACTCTCTCGCCTCTCTGCATAATGTTTGGAGAGTAGAAAGTGATAGTAGGCAGCATCTCGGAAGCGGCACTCGGCGACTGCGTTCTCAGCCAGCGCGGCCAGCAGCTGCACCGCCTCGCTCGTGGCGTTGGCCTGTGCAACTGCGAGTCATTTCCACTCTGGAATGACTGGACACCTTCTGGAACGCCGCCTGCGCCTCGTCCCATTTGTCTCGCTCTCCCAGCCATCTGCCGTACTCAACCAGAGTGTATTCCGCTAGTGCCGTGTAGCGATTCGAGATCGCGAAAGCCTGAATCGTTCATGCATTTACATAGATAATTCATGATGATCTTGCCTCTCCCTCATTCCCCGCCCTCTCACATCATTCCAGTGCTCTGCATCGATGTGCATCTGCAGCAGACGCCGGCTCTCGTTGATCTGGCTGTATATCTTGGATGCCAATCCGTACTCCTTCTTCGCCGCGAGGTAGTCACCGATCCGAAGGAGCAGATCGCGTTCACTGCGATCCAGCTTCGATGCGATCACCATCACTCTGAAAGAGAAGGAAAAGGCGTGCAGGTAGAGAGAGAGAGAGGAGACAGACAGATCAAGCCAGTCGTGCTGGATGACGAGACTGAGCGCCTTCTCGTAGTCTCCGCTAGAGATGAAGATGTTAGCTGCCAGCTTCGGCTCATTCGATTCCTTTGCCCAATCTGCTCGCTTTCGCATCAACATCTTCTGCGTCTCACCAGAGGCTGATGTCATCAGAGCCTGAAGCCTTCCTTTTCTCCTCACATTCTCCCCTCTTCATTCGCCACTCTCTCTCTCTCTCTCTCTTTCACTCACTCTTAATCTCTATCTCACTCGCTTCCTCTCTCTCTCTCTATCTCTCTCTCTCTTTGTCCGCCTACCTGTGCATCATCAAACATGCGCAGATCAGTGAATAGCTGCATGGCCTCATGGTCGTATCCATTCTGCTTGTACAGCTCGGCAACCTCGTCGAATCGCTTGGCATGAGCCAGAATCTTCGCCCGAATCAGCACCGCCTCTTCCTTGTCCTCTTGCATTGTCTAGCATAACATAATTGATGAATAATCATTTTGAAGGAAGGCTGTCAATTAATAGACTTCGATTTCTGCGATGAGTTTAAGAGCTGCGAGGTCGCGAATACGAGCGAATGCCTTGCGGGCAATGGGCAGCTGGAGAGCGTGGAGGGCCTCGTTCCCGAGGGCGCGCCAGTCTTCCTCCGTCACTCCCAGACATGCGATGCGAAAGGCTTCTCTGCAGAGAAGAGATTATGGGGATCTGTGAGAGAAACAGACGGAGAGAGGAAGAGAGAGAGAGAGAAAGGAGAGAACGGCTAACGGGAACTTCTTCCTCTCGATGTACTGGTAGAGCTGCGACGAGAAGGGCACCTCGATGACGCTCATGGCGTACATGTGCAGGCAGTACACTTTGTTCGCACCGAATCCAACGACGAAGCCCTCGAACTGGAAGAAGAGATTGAGTTGGGAGAAGAGAAGCAAGGGCATTCACCTGCATTCTCTGCTGGAATGCAGGCAGTCCTTCCGAGCGAATACGGAGATAGCCGCCAGCCGAGTAGCACACCACGTTCTCCATGTCGCTGTTGAAGGAGATGCTCGTGCAGTCGGGCTCCTCAAGGACATCGCTTTCTCTTCTTCGCTGACTCTTTCTTTCTCGTTAAACTCACTTGGAAGATGATGGACTTGTCAACGATGTCGTAAACGAGTGCAACATTTCTCTCATCGACGAGTGCCAAGAGACGGCGATCGAGAGAGATGTCGAGGCAGCGGATGGCGGCAGACAACTCGAAGAGGGACACCGGGAAGGGGTTGTCCACGAAGATCTTGCTCACCTAGAGAGAGAGAGAGAGAGAGAGAGAGAGAGAGAGAGGAAGAGAGAGAGAGAGAGAGAGAGACTCATAGTGCACGATATAGAAGCAAGAACAAGACTTCAGGGAATTCGGGAATATCTGACCTGGCCGCTCTTCAAACCAACGAGAATACTCTCGCGCCCTGGCGGCCCGCCAATCACCTTGATGTATCTATATAAGAGGTAGATGAGTAGATGAGGTAAGAGGGATGCAGAAGTGGAAGGAAAAGAGCAGAGAAGAGACTACCGGATGAGAGAAGGGAGCGTCCATTCTCTCTGCTTCTGTCCTTTCTGGTCAAAGCAGTGGAGATGGCGATCTTGACAGAGGATGATGTGCAACTCGCAGACAACCTGGAAAGGTTAGCTTGTGATTTGAGATGGAAGGAGAGAGAGAGAAGGGGAGAGATAGGAAGAGAGAGAGAGAGAGAAATAAAAGAGCAGGAATAGAGAAAGACCAGAAGAGAGCAGTCGAAGCTGTGCTGAATGCGTTCAACGAGTCGGAATTCGAATGGCTCTCCCTCTCGCTCGTCTCCGATTTGCTTGTAGATGACAATCTTGTCGGAGAGTTGCGCCTTGTGGAAGAATCTTTTGAACTCGCAGGATAGAATGAAAATAATAAGCGAAATTGGATGCAAACAGAAAAAGTCTGAAAGTGAGCATACGGCGAGTTTCTTGTTGTAGATGGCAACGCGGCGGACGAGGTCATCGCACCGAATGCGGGCCGTTCTCTGCTGAGTCAGATGCTGCACGACGATGTCTGTCATGTTCTCGCGGAACGCGTACCTCCAAGAGCAGCCGAGGTATCAATGGATCACTCGAAGAATTCAGCTAACATGTGCTTGTGAAGGCCGTGCACGGTGCTGAACATCAACTGATAGCACGCTATCGTTCCGTCCACGCATGCCACTCAAACAACTTGGTTACATATCTACATATCTCCTTTATCTATCTCTCTCTCTCTCTCTCTCTCTCTCTCTCTCTCTCTGTTCTCTTTCTTCTTCCGATTGACGCGACGAACCCACAACAGTGTTGGTGTATGGCTTGGTCCTAACACACCACACCCAAGTGTCCATCTGAGCGATGATGCCGAGGAAGGTTCCTAGACACATTTATTTCATGCCATATTTGGATTACACAAACATAATGAGACGATTTAACAATAAAGTTTTCGGCTGTGATAAATGATCGAACCGAGTTTTGTGTAAAGCATCGCGAGCTTATTCGACCCGCCCACCACGAGGAATTGATTATCGTGGAAGTAGTGAACGGACGTTGGGTCGAAGTCAACGCGCACGTCCTCTTTCTTCTCGTCCAGCTTAATTCACATTTCTCTCTCTCTTTCTCTCTCGCTTACGGTCTCATTCTTTTACTATCTCTCTCTCTCTCTCTCTCTCTCTCTCTCTCTCTCTATAATAATCTCTCGCTTACTTTCGCACTCCCTCTCTTTCGCTATTCTCTCTCTCTCCCTCTCTCTCTCTCTTTCGCTATTCTCTCTCTCCCTCTCTCTCTCTCTTTCGCTATTCTCTCTCTCTCCCTCTCTCTCTCTCTTTCGCTATTCTCTCTCTCTCCTCTCTCTCTCTCTCTCCCTCTCCCTCTCTCTTCCTCTTCTAGACACCTTCTGCGCCTTGGTTCCATCTGTCGTGTAGAATGAGATGCTCTGATCGCATGCTGCAACCACGAGGACGTCTTGCCTTGAAAGGGAAATTGTTCTGCTTGTGATTTTAGTAAATGTAATATATTGGAGATGGAACATTCAGAGTCAACAAATTTGCAATTATATGCAATGGCCACTGACTTGACGTCTGTTGGCAGCTTCCTCCTATGCGCTTCTTCGTTCCTGAATCGACTCTGATCTATCGAAGATCTTCTTGTGATGAACCAACTCACTACAGTATATGAGTCACTTACGTGAGAAATGTGAATGTGAGAGCGGAGACAGCCTCGCCGCCCGGTCGGTCAATACGGAGAAGGTTTTCCTGAGCAGGACATTTCAGTGAAAGAGAGAAGAGATAATGAAAGAGAAAGAAAGAAAGCTGACCACCAAGGCGCTGTTGAGTGTGTTGATGTCGTCGAAGGGACGGAGAAGGACGCCGCCGTCGAGGAGGCCGACGGCGAAGATGTCCCCTCCAGACGACCACGCACACGCCGTGATCCGGCCGGGCACCTTCTGCTTCAGCACATTCTTCTCCGAAGGAGACCACAGGGCTGCAGGCAGCAGGCAAGGGATCGATCATTCAAGAGAATGGAAAACAGACCAAAGTCATTCATGGCGCAGCTCAGCAGCACGCATTGCACTGGATTGAAGGCGATGCATTGCACGGGTTCTCCATGACTGCAAAGGAGAGACGGTAGGGAAGAGTCAGCAAGGGGGGGCTGGATATATTTCTGCCTCCGAGCACGAACCTGTACTTGAGTGTTCCCTCGTGTTGTTCTGTCCAGATGATCACTGATTTGTCCGCGCTTCCCGATGCGAATCGGTCGCCGTTGTGGGACCAGGCAACCGCGTACACGAGGTCCTTGTGGCCTGATTGAAAGGTCACCATTTCCTTCAATCTTACAACTTGCTTTCTCTTATATGTACATTCAAAGGCCCTTGGAGAGTGAGACATGTGCAGGATAGAGAGAGGGAGAGAGAACTAGAAAGAGGGAGGGAGAAGGGAAGAGGGAGAGAACGAGAGAGAGAGAGAGAGTGAGAGAGACAAGGGAAAATAAACCTTTTAAAGATTGGAGAAGTGTTCCGTCGGTGCCATCGTAAATGAGCACTTTGACGTCAGCAGCCACCAGAAGTTCCGAACCATCCGGCTTGAACGCCACATCGTACACACAGCATCTGAAGAGGGAGCGTGAGAGAAAGTGCACTAAGGAGAGAGGAGAGAGGTAGAGAGAGAGCGAGAGAGAGAGACATGCAAGAGAAAGTGAGACAGAGAAATAAGGAACGAACGAGAGATCAGTGGGAATATTTTTCGTGTAGAAGACACTACCGATCAAAAATAGACAGACAATCATTACCTTCTTAGAAATGTCTAGGAAATGCAGAAAATGACCCCCAGGAAAATGGAGGGGGAAAACAGGAGAAGGTCTGAAGGAATGCGTGGGCATTGCTGAACAAAAGACGTCTCTAACTGGCAGAAGAGGACGCAGCTGGCGGAAATCATAACCAGATTAGGCTGCTGCTCGGAACTCCCCCCAGGCCTTTCTCTCGGATAACATCACCACTCTGGCCTTCATTTATAAGGTTCTCTCAGGACTGGGACCCTCTTCATTCTTGCTGATGGGAAGCGCAAGCGGCCTCGCCGCTATCGTCCTCTCCATTCTCGCCCTCAGGGTATGGTTCATTCCGTTATGACACTCGATATTAATCCCATTCTATTCATATAAAATAATGCTTGATGTTTGCGAATTGTGCGCAGGCCAGCGCTGAATGTTGCACTGATGGAGATCAGAGTGAATTCTGTCTGGTCTACAACATTCTCTCGCCGTTGGAACAGGCCGAAGTACAAGCATATCTTGGTACTCTTCATCCTTTCATCACTTTTTAATGCCATAACCTTATTCGAATTTTAGCTTTATATATGCCTAATTAGAATTGGAGAAAGTGAAATAAATCATATTCAGGAGAGTCATGCACGGGTGACGTTGAAGAAGCACTGAAGAAGATGGAGAAGAGAAATCCGGATCTCCGCCGGCTGGTTCGCTCCGGTCCGCCATTTTTTACTCTCTCAGTTTCTCTCTTTCGCTCTCTATTTTCTGTCTCTCTCACCTCTTCTCGCCTTGCAGACCCAGAACGTCTCTCGCGATCTGCCGCAAAGCCCAATTTCCTACGTTTTGGTATGCTTTTCTTCTTTAAATCAAGATGCTGGATGCAAGAATCTTGGAGATATTTTTCTAATTCGCTGCGATTACTCTACTTCTCCATAGAATAAAAAGATTTTCCAGGACGCGCGGGTGATCCGAATTTCCTTCGCTTCGGAAAGCGAGGCGCCAGCGGCGAGCCCAACTTCCTCCGGTTCGGCAAGTCCCAAAGCGCGTTTGACCGCGAGAGCCGCCAGCCTAACTTTCTCCGATTCGGAAAATAAAGACGACGATGGAAGCAGACTCGGCATGGACAACCATTACTAACGAATTCATATAAGTTACCATTCATCTAAGTGCAATTGGACTATGGCTGCTGGCTTGCAACTACCACCACGGATTATGGATTCCACTCCATCTCTCTCTCTCACCCTCTCTCTCTCTCTCTCTCTCTCTCTCTCTCGCTCTCCTTCCTGGCACTCTCTTTCTTCTTATCCAGCTCAACATACCGTGCATTCAGTAAAGTGGAAGAGGAACGTTCTAACCATGTCCATGAGAGAAAATGCATAGATCATCTCAACCATTGACAAAACATTGGGCGCTTCTGATAACAGAGATGAGCGGCCTTATGGTATCAAGTAACACTCAGTCAATGGTCTTGCTTCAGTTTTTTTAAAAAATAAATCTCATAGAGAGTTAAGAATAAATTATTTCAGATTTAAAAAAATAAAAGAAAGCGATGGTCGTGATCAGTTTCTTTTAACTGTCTCAATTCGGCATTATTTTTTCCCCATCCTGCATGAATGGAAGCAATGACTGAGACCGTGCGATAAAGAAAGCACAGTAACTCGCAAGTCATTAAAGATTGCAGATGAAAGAATTATATCGAATTACGCATATGTTGAAGATAAAAAAAAAATAAAAATAAAAATAAATGACAGATGAGGAGAACATGAAAAGCTCTAATAGTTATGAAAACTAACCCCTGGTCGTTGTTCTCATCGTCAGTGATCTTATCGATCCAACTGATGACTGGCCTCATTCTATAAAAGGGAATCAGTACATCTTATGAGTATAAAACAGTTTTAATTCAGCTTGAACGTCCACTCTCTCATGGTTGCTCTCTTCAATTGTTTTCTCTCGGTTGCTATGGCAGCTGCTGATGCTTACCATAAATGCATGTCCTTGCTATTTTCTTTCGGCCGTCTCATTTTTTAAGAACCGGCTTATGATACATACATTTCGATTAAGTATCTCTTATGCCTAACTATGCACTTTTAATTTGAATAATAGAAAGGAAAACGTTCCTCTGCGAGTTACAGTAGGTTGCATGTTGTGCGAACTTGGTGTTTGCGCCAATGGTGGTTTATGCTATTGATAAGCTTTCAATGCTACGTTGGGAATCAAAAAGCTTCACGCAAGTCATCAAGTTTTTGTTGAATTATATTTGTTTAGTTTTCAAAAACAAAGTGCACAATTACTTTATATGAATTATTCAAAGAATAACTGAGGATTTGAGAAACGATTAGCTTGATTGTGTGTAATATGACTTGCAAATGGTAAAGTGTAATTCCAGATTTGTAATCCTTTGGAGTGCGATCTTCTTCACTGAAAATTGGTATATCATTTAGAACTCTTGTGTATTGGAAGTTGTGTTGTTGTTCTTCTTTTACCAACAGGAGGAAGCTTGGCTAGCAATGGCTTCTCTGGTGCGCAGTGGCGGTGTTGCTTCCAAGATTGTTAGTTTTTTAGACTAAAATCTTTCTTTTTGCCTTTTATAGTGGGTATTCTAGCCTGCTTATCTTATTCTCTTGATGAGAAAATTCACTGCTTTAAAGCTTTCAGGACTTACTTTCTTTACTGACCATGAGATTGATACTGATTTTACACATTGAACTTATTTCTGTTGCTCAGGATATCATTTTTGTCTGGCTTAAACTGTGTATAATCTGGAGGTCATTTTAGGAGTATTTGACACAACTTCGTCAGTGTAACATTGATTTCTGTTCAAACCTTGGATTCCTTAGATTTTCGGCACGAATTCGGAAGTACCTGTGGCCGTCGCCAGCGTTGTCTCTGCTGCCGCCAGGGCTGTCGACGTCCCTCCGGTGCCCCAGACAGCCGACTCTTTGCAGAAGGCAATCTCGCGTGCTTCTACGCCTGGCGCGCTGCTCAGCAACAACATCGCGATCAAGGGACTCAATGGTCCGCAGACATTACCATGGGTTTCATGAACTCTTAGAACTGGTAGCGAATGAAAGTTAGAGAGCACGACCTCGAGTTCCAGAGTGACGAAAGTGAATGCAGTGGGGTGTTCTAAAGTGGTTTATCAGTTTGTTTGCTTGCCAATTCAAATGTAAAAGTGTTGGTTGTAGTGAGCTCCCGCCGTCTGGCGCACACGGATGTCGCCTTCCCGGACATGTCGAAGTACCGCCGAGAGTCGACGCTGGACAAGAACAAGCAGGCTCGCGAGACTGAGGACCAGCGACGCGCTCTTCCCGTCGCTGTGTACTACGGAGTGGGTGGAATGATGTCACTCTGGGCTGGCAAGGAGGTCGTTCAGACCATGGTTGCTTACAAGGTTAGATATTTAACCTTAAAATCCGCGAGCTGTTCTCCACAGTACGATGGAATTCTGCTAGCATGTGGAAGAGTATTGCTGTATTTTCTTTGTTCGTTAAAGCATTGCAAGCATTCATGGAATTACGTAGTTTTTAGGACTGATGGGGTTCAGTTATTGTGTTCTTGGAGGTTGGCTGATAGGAAAAACTGATATCCTAGACTTTCAGAGCTGAATGAATTGCAGGCCATGGCGGCAGATCAACGTGCTCTCGCTTCGATCGAGATCGACATGTCAGAGGTTCCCGAGGGACAGACGAAGACTTTCGAGTGGCGCGGCAAACCCGTCTTCGTCAAGCACCGCACCGCCAAGGAAATCGCCGCGGAGAAGGTGTGTTCTGCTTGCCTTTCCTCGATATCGGCTAATGCACTCGCCTCTCTATAGTTTTGTAGCCAAGAAAAAAAATTTTTTTTTTAAATAAGAATTTCCTGACCAGCGTATGATCGCGTTCGAATGGAGCTTGTTGGGAAAAACGAGCAGTGTAAATATGAACAATAGAGTTCCTTGTTCTTTCGGATTCCGATGATTTGCTTTCTTTGTCTAGAAAAAAATTTTTATTGTTGACATTGCAAGGGCCGTTTCTGCATAGGAACTATCTACGGGAATTGTTTTTCCGTCTAGATGACACGATACTGACTCACACCCTTTCTGCAATTTTTAAATGCATTAACGGATCTTCCTTTCCTCTATTACAGCAAATATTCCTTTATTTCCCATCGGAAAAAAACGAAGGTGAAGAAGAAAGAACTCGTATAATAAAAGATATTGGTTTTCTTTTCAAACTATGTAGCGTTCGCGATATTCGTGTGCATATATAAAAATATCGTCCTTCTTTTCGAGGAATTGTTTTCATTCTAATGAAATAGGTTTTGAACCCCGTCTGGTATTTCTAAATGCATCGGCGCACCGGTTTTCGTTGACAGTAGGATTGTTTTCGTTTAGCACATGTGATCTTTAAGCGGGTTGTATTGCTCTCACACCCTCCTCATATATGCATATTCTCTCTCCCACTCTCATGTTCTCTCTCTCTCTTTCTCTCCCTCTCTCTCTCTCTCCCTTGCAGGCAGTGACAGTGGCGGACCTGCGTCACCCCGAGCACGACGACGACCGTGTGCAGAAGGACGAGTGGTCGGTTGTGATTGGAGTGTGCACTCACCTTGGCTGCGTGCCAATTGCGGGGGCGGGCGAGTTCGGCGGCTACTACTGCCCATGCCACGGCTCTCACTACGACGGATCGGGCCGCATCCGCAAGGGACCCGCCCCTCTCAATCTCAACATCCCTGCCTACTTCTTCAAGGAGAACTCCATTGTCATTGGCTCGAGCTAAGCACTCTCTAGGACTCTCCCAATTCGTACTAGTAGAATGTATCGCGTTGCAGATAAAGTAAGATTTGCTGTCACTTTTTGGCGCATTCCCCAGTAAATGGAATTCTTTTTATCACTGGATTCTAACGACAAAGGTAGACTCGCGGGAGGGGCATAAACTGGAAGCTGCTAGCAAACAAAGGGGCTGCATGGGATGCACGTGTGCCTTTCCCGGCATGGAATTGGGAAAGAGGGAGGGAGGATGCCACGTTGGGAAGAAAAGGGTTAGGGGGAGGGAGGGGAGGAGGAGCATAGGTATTGCCAGCCGCCTTTCATACACAGTCACCCGTCATCGTCTCCGCTGAATTGATATTGATCGATTGGCCTGAGACTACCGAGAGAGTACGGATCGGTGAGGCACAAGGAGATAAAAAGAAGGTTAGCATGAGGAGAGAGAGAGGCGTCCTCCACTCATTCCTCTTCTTTAGCCATGCCGCTCCCGTCCAATCTCCGTCTCAACGCCTTCAAGTATCCACTCGCATTCATCCGGTTGATCGAGTTGGTTCGTTCCCTTCTTCTCTTGTCTTTTGTCACGAAATCAAACTGGGCAACGATTAGAGGTGCAGGTGGATCATTTATTCCTGGACAAGGGCTGTTTCCCAATCTTTTCACCATGATCTGGAATGGGATTGTAATGGTGGTTGCAATTACAGCTCTTCATTCTGATTGCGCTGTCTTCAGTCAACTCGTGGTCCTACAAGCTGACCTTCCGTTGCCCTACGAATAGCAGTGTCCCCGATGCCGTAGTCGTGCCAGTCTCGACATTCAGGTTCACTTTGGTATTCTTTATTTGGTTTACCTTTCAACGTAACTAACTCTGATGATCATTTTTCCAGATCTATGCAAATCTTGGAGATTGTTTACTCACGTCCTATCTCTCTAGCTTTACTCCTATTTAACTTCTCTATCTTCTCTCTCTCTCTCTCTCTCTCTTTCTCTCTTTCTCCTTCTATCTCTCTCTCTCTCTTTCTCTCTCTCTCTCTCTCTCTCTTTCTCTCTCTCTTTCTCTCTCTCTCTCTTCTCTCTCTCTTTCTCTCTCTCTCTCTTACTCTCTCGTACGTTATTTACGATATGAAGTGTTGCGAGCAAGAAGACAGGTATCCTTTATTCTCCCTCAAACTTGGGTAATTAAACTGTTCATCTCAAACATAAAATCGAAATGAAGAGAGTAAAATGAATAATAAGTGCTTGACTTCTCCTTTTAAAGCACGATAGAAAGCATTCCAGACATTCTGTCTTCTATCACAATATCAAGGAAAGAGGAATAGATGGTGATTCATATAGACCTTTTCATATGTCTGGCAGAAGAGAAGGGTGAAAAACAACTCATCTAGAATTCTTTTCCTTTACCAAAAATAGATGAAGCGGAGGAATGATTCATTAGTAGGATGGGGGAAAAGAACATAGATGCTAAAATGCATTTTTAATTAAATAGTACAACTTTGAGGACGGGAGTGCATATAAGTGTTTAGATATACAATGCACTCGACTTCCCTTACATCCTAGCGAAGAAGAGAATGAGGCTACCATTCTTCTCTTGAGGGAATGATGGAGTTCTTTGCAGTCTCTCCACTGTCCACGTCAAGCAGTGCTTCGGCGATACTAAAGATGCTGAATCGCCACTTTGGACAACTAACGATGACGTTGGAGGGTCAGTTATTCCTGATTTCTATTTCTTGTTTTTTTTTTATTGTCAACATTTCTCAACAGTCGCTGTAAACTTCTTCTTTGCTCTTTATGGTTTACAACAACCTCGATCTGCAATTTTATAGTGCTTATATTTGACGAAGAATGTGGGAAATGTTTTTCTTCACTACTTTGTGTGGGACCAGGATGGTGTGCATTTGTGTATAACGGGGAAGTGGTTTTCAGTGGTGCGGGCTTCTTCTACTTCGTGCACGTGTTGGCTCTTGTGACTGTGCTGGCCGCTGTCTTCGCCTACGTAGTCCTCTGGACTCAATACAAGGAGGACCGACGGATTCCGCTGGGTGTATGGTTTCATCCACTCTTCAGATTCCGTCATTTCCCTGATCTCTGCTTTGTGTTTTACGGATGCTTGATTTGATAGCCCTTGATTGTTGTAGGATCTGGCAGCGACGGCAGCCTGCTTCGCTCTCTTCTTCTTCTGCACTTCTGTCTGGTGGTCTTCCAGCAATGGCATTGGACATAGCACTGGGTCAGTTCTTCTCTTCTCGTTCGTGCCTCTCTGCTTTTTGTTTATTACTTTTTTCGTTGTGAATTGTCCATAATTCTACACTTAAACACCAAGTTGTTTCGCTTTGTCATGGAAGATGATTTCTTTTGCAGGGAGGAGCGCGTGAAAGAGCTGCTGAATGACGAAAAGTTCTGGGCGCCCGGCCAGGAGTTGCCAGCCGACCCCCTCAAGTTGGAGACCCACAACGGACTTCTCACCATTTCCGTCGTCCGTTAAATTTTTTATTATGCTTACAGCTTCTTTATTAGTGGTAGAAGAGAAATCCTGCGCTTCAGCTGTCCGGCTGGGTTCTCGTGGCCTGCTTCGCCATGAACTGTTGGCATGTCTGGAAGGAAGTGACCCCTACGTCTCCTGATCAGCCTTCTTCCCTCGCTTAAATATTTCCTCTCTCTCTTTCTCTCTATAATCTCTCTCTCTCTCTCTCTCTCTCTCTCTCTCTCTCTCTGTATAATCTCTCTCTTCTCACTCTCCTCTCTCACTCCTCTCTCCCTCTCCCCACCTTCCCATCCCGTTGTCGCACTCTTCAGTCTTGTATTTACATCTCTATTTTGAGAATACTGTGTATTGCTAATGGTAATCAAGATATTTGAGACGCTTTTCTTGGTTGTTACTACTCTTTCTTGGTTGTTCTCAGCGAATGCTAATCTCTTACACCTTTCGCCAAGCCATTTCTCTCTTTATTGTATAATATTTTAAATTATTCTAAACTCTTAACTTTTACAATCAGTGACATCCGTTGCCGAGATGTCAGAAGTGATCATATGGAAAATGACCGCTCAAGTACTTGCAGGATTCATGCTTAGCCATCGATTTATAAATGATACGCATAAAGAGACTATTGATTATATGTGGACTGGCCATTCAGCTTCAACAGATAAGCCGTATATATCGGGAACATTTATATACATGTAATGGAGGATGTGCGAAGGAGGACCGATGAATGGGCTGACAACGTTGTTGAGAGCAGTTGTTTTTTGATAGTGATGGAACAATTGCATTGAATCCATTGTTTTCTGTAAGAGGAAGACCTGGAATGACGAATCCGCTGGGGGCGCCGCCGCGGCGGAAGAAGCGGCCGGCCGGGACGATCCGACTCCGCTCTCTCATGCAGCCGCAGCTGCTCGAGAGGACGGCCAAGGAGTCGCCGCTCCAGCAGAGAGTCGACACCATCTATGCTATCAGTCAGCACTCATTCAGACTGCATAGTTTCTACCCTTCCTCTTATATACCTACGAAATCATTTGTGAGAGGAATGACGATGCAGACGTCCTATTTGGGAATCAAAAACTATATAGCGTTATGGTGTGTCTGGCCTAGTTGCAATGATTTTGAGCGCAAGACCTGGTGCTGAACTACCAGAGCGTTACGAGCGGATTCTTCCCTCGTTTCTCGAAGGACCGCGACGTCGGCTACGCCAAGGACAGCATTTACTGCGCCATCGCATGCTGGGCTTGCTCCATTGCATACAAGTCAGAGCTATTCCATGTCTACTTCTTCTGGTATGGGGGAAGAAATAATTAGACTCTCTGAATAATCATACTATTTCGCTGTGGTCCTACAGGACGAGTAAAAGGGTCCTTGATGTTGCAGGAGAATGGATGACGAACGCGGTCGACAGACCGAGCTACGCCAGTCAGCAGTCAAGACTATGCGGGGCATTCTCTTCTCATGGATGCAGCAGACTGAGACGGTTCGAGTTTCTATTTGACTTCTCATTCAGATAAAGTTCTATTACGGCCACCTCTATTAATAGTGATCTGAAATGGCTTAAATATCGAGCTAATATAAACTTATGAGTTTTCAGCTGGATAACTTCAAAAAGAATAACTCACTCGAGTTTGCTTTGCACGCTCGCTTCGACTTGCAATCCGGGCTCGTCCTCGAGGATTCACGCAACGAGGGATTTGGCCATCTTCAGATGGATCTTGTCGCTCTTTATCTTCTTGCGCTGGTTCAGATGATTTCTGCTGGATGCAAGGTAGACTCTCTCTCTCTCACTCTCTCTCTCACTCTCACGCCCTCAACCTCTCTCTCTCTATCTCTTTCTCTCGCGCCCCCTCTCTCTCTCTCCCTCCCTCTCTCTCTCTTTCTTTCTTTCTTTCTCTCGCTCTCTTTTTCTCTAATTACTTTTCCACCACTTCCAGATTGTCTACACACACGAAGAGGTTTGCTTCGTGCAGAATCTCGTCTTCTACATCGAGCGAACTTACCGTACTCCAGACTTTGGAATGTGGGAGAGAGGAACGAGATACAACCAGGGAGAGCCTGAGCTGCATGCCAGCAGCCTGGGAATGGTCAAGGTACTCAATCTTCACAATAAGATGTCCACAATTTCTAAAGTAATCTTTGACCATCAGGCTTCACTCGAGGCGATAAATGGATTCAATTTATATGGAAGCAGCGGGACATCGTCATCTGTTATCTTTGTTGACATTGACGGGCACAACAGGAATCGAACTACATTCGAAGCCATTCTTCCCAGGGAATCTAACTCTAAGGTGTGGGCAATTGAGTCAATTTAAGGTTCGTCCTAACAATAAGTCCATTTCTTGAATATGAAGAACACGGACGCCGCCCTGTTACTGGCAGTTGGATGGCCTGCTTTTGCTACCCACGACGAGAAGTTGTTCGAGAAAACACTGGACAAGTGCATCCGAAGACTGGAAGGGAAGCACGGCATCAGAAGGTGGAGAAGAAGCGTTGCTAGCCTCTCCCTTCTCTCTTCGATTCCCCTTGTCTCTCCTCAGATTCCTCCGAGATGGCTACCGAACAGAAGTAGAGGACTGTTCTCGCAAGTACTACACTGATCATGAGACGAGCCTCTTCGATTCAATCGAGTCTCACTTCCCAATGTTCTTCGCTCTGGTCTCCATCACAGGCGAGATGCTTTCCTTCACTCCCTCTCCTCTCCCTCTCTCTCTCTCTCTCTCTCTCTCTCTCTCTCTCTCGCTCTCTCTCTCTCTGCCTCTTTATCTCTTTCGCTATCTATTTCTTTCCTCTTTCTCTATTTCTCCCTCTATTGCTTTCTCGCTCAGTCTCTCTCTCTCTCTCTCTCTCTCTCTCGCTCTCTCTCTCTGCCTCTTTATCTCTTTCGCTATCTATTTCTTTCCTCTTTCTCTATTTCTCCCTCTATTGCTTTCTCGCTCAGTCTCTCTCTCTCTCTCTCTCACTCTCTCACTCTCTCTCTCACTCACTCACTCTCTCTCTCTCTCTCTGTTTCTCTTTTTTTCATAGTACTCTTCTCTTTACCATACAGTCTCTCCACCTGTCATAATTCTTTGCATTGCTCAGCGAAGCTCAAGGGAGAGCAGACTCTGGCTGACGCGTATTGGACGAAGCTGGAAAACTCTTTGCTTCGAGATGATAGTGGTATTCATTTTCTTTTACTGTTTTGACCAATATAGAATTTTTATCAGAGAGCAGGGAAAAGGGAATTTTTGAATAGAGATTTTGGGAAAGTTCATGAGAAGTGTGCGAGGAATATCTCGTAAATATTTGAATTGTGTAGTGGCGAGTGGCTTGATTGTGCCCGAGTGCTACTGCGTGGAAGAGAGCAAAATAGAAGAGGAGAAGCAGCGGCCTGGCTCGACCACTCTGTACCCCCTCGAACCCTTCCAGCTCGGCCATCATCTCCTCTCCAATGCTCTCTACATCATCGCTCTTCTGCTCAGTTCGTGCTTCTTTACTTCTGCTACTTGTAATCGATATTTGAAAATAGCAAATATGGCTGAACTAGTTAAGAATGTATAATGCTTGGAGCATTTTACTATTTCTTTACACGCCAATTTCTTCTTCTTTTTTCAGAGGAAAACCTGATTCACGCAAGCGACATTGACCCGATATGCCGACGATTGCCGGCAAGCCAACGGCCGAAGCTGCTGGATCGACACTCCGCATTCCAGGTATTCTTGGGATGGCTTATTGGCAGAAGATTAGATTGAGATTGTATCTGGAATACATGGGATTGTTAGAGAGATCTCTTCTTTACTGCTTACTCATTTAGAAGACATTTATTTCAGTCAATTAGCAACTCATAAGCTGTGGTAATAATCTCTTGTGGGATACAACTTGTGTGATATGATTTCATTAACTGCAGGGCAGCATGGAAGGGGAGACGGTGGTGCAAATGGCACTCGTGGCTGAGTCGGTGCCCCTGCAGATGATGCTCTCCACCTACGGCATCATAACACAGACTCCTCACGAAGTGGAGCCTATTCAGATATGGCCGAGTGCCCGGATGGTCAAGGTGCGTGTTCTCTCTCGTTTTGCCCTTGAATGTATTAAATGCATGTTGAGGTATTTGAATGCCTCGGCCTTAGCAAGCGCCTTGGCTTGTCCGGTCGGCCCCCTCGTCCATTTGGTCCTCTTTCCACATCAAAGGTGAGCTATTTAGAAAAAGTTTACCTCAAGATTTAATAAAGACAATTTCGTGCAGATATTTCGCGTGTTTGGCGACACAATTCTTTGCTACCCCCTCCTTTTCGAAGTCAAAGATTTCTACATCAGCTCAGACGCGTCCATCCTTGTTGAGAATATTAAGGTTCTGTTCTTTTTATTTGTTCAATTTGGGTATCCATATGTTGACCTCTGCATCTTATGCCTCCTACATTTATCACGTAGACTAGTTGAATTCTTTGTGCAGCGCGACATTGAATTCGTTGCTCGCCGCTGGAAGCTGTCCGGCCGTCCAATCATGTGTCTGCTGCTGCGGGAGGAGAACATCGCCGGCGACTACTTCCACCACATGCTACAGCTTCTCCTGCAACTCAATAGTGGTTCAGTCAACGGAGTGCGGGTCCGACTCGGCAGAGTCCATGTCGGTTATTTCCCTCGCTCTCTCCTCCCATATCTCTCTGCCATCTATTATCCTCCCATTCTCTGCAGCAACTGCTGAACCTCGGCTGCGTGGAGCACATCGACTTTGCTAATCCCCACGACGTCCACTTCGACGTGGATCGAGTGGAGGAGAGCGAGGCCACGACTTGTCTTCTCCTCTCCAATTCATCACTCAAAGATGCTGTCCATGATCATTCTAACCAGGTTGTTAATCAGAATGATTCGAAAGCTTCCCTGAACGATATCATATGAAACGAATAGGAATGTTCAGAGTGAAGTGGAGCAGTTGTCAGACGCGGAGTTGTCCGAGATCATTCGCAAGGCCGACCCGGAGAGACCGCGCGCCACTTCCTTCGCCCTGGCAGCCTTCGCAGCCAGGCACTCTCTGCAACATGTCGTCTATGGTGGTGAGCAGCCTGCTTCATTTGTAATCGCTATTACCGTAGATAACAGAGATTTTTTTATTTTCTCTGTGCCAAAGAATGCCGTAATTCGAAAGTAATGTAATAATATACTTGAGAGAGTATTCGGGACAGACTGGAGAAACAGTACCGCCGTGCCTGCCAGCTCCGTTCCTGGTGGCTGGTCCGCTTCTGTGCCGGCCAGCTCAGGAAGACTATGAACAGCCTCGCTCCCGGCATCACTTCTCTGCTTGTTCGCGGCAAGCAGGTTCAATTCTTTCTTTCTCTTTTCTTCCTTTTCTACAGTCCAGGTGATCTCTCTCTCTCTCTATCTCTCGTTCTCTTTCTCACTCTTTCTCTCTCTCTCTCTCTCTCTCTCTCTCTCTCTCTCTCTCAGGTGACGGTAGGTCTGCGTGGCCACGAAGTGACGATCAGCACTCCGCGCACTCCGAAGGAGATCTCCGACGTCGTCTTTTCTTCTTGTGCATCTCAGCCAGCGGCTGCTGTTCTTCAGCAGGTTCTCTCTTCATTCATTTCTTCTCTTTCGCATAAGCATGTTCATAACATCATTTAGGGCTGATATTGTACTATGGTATTGTTATATTATTGCATTTGTATAGAATTGAAGCATGTCTTTCCGTCCAGGAATTGATCATGGCGTGCTCGGATGTGATCGGCCAAGACCCAGTGGCCCTCGAAGGCATTCTGACAATTCGGCTGTCGTGGCTGGCAGACGCCATTCGACTCCTCATGCACTACGTCCACGTCGACGAACTCCAGCATCACCATCTCGCGCCCTCCCGTACAACCACTCCACCACCAGAGAACCGTTAGTCAACTTGCAATTCTCTCTCCTTCTCTAGCTCTCTCTCGCTCCCCTCTATCTCTCAGTCTCTCCAATATTCTCTTTCACGTCTGATCATAAGACAAGGAAAAGTTGGTGACTCCGTCTTCTATTTGTAATTCATCTCTTAAGCTGCAAAACCTTTCCTCCATTCTCTTTTCAAGACAGCCCCGGTCCTTTCGCTTCCCTTTCTTGTTGCCCCTGTAGACAGATAAGTGAATGATCCGGAGTATCCGAGTGAAGAGAAGAAAGAGGCAGAAGCCTTTTCTGAGTTCTAATCTGCACATTCTAATTGAGTGGATAAGTCTCGTGCAATTTCTTTCCTAATCTTATCACATTGATTGTGGTACTGAGATGAAGAATGAGAATGCATTCAAGGGAAGGCAATAAAGAGAGGCTCAAAATATTAAAAGAAAAAAAAACGGAAATGATGCGAACCATCTGTTCTTTGGGAAAAGAAATGTGCAGGAAATTCACATAAGTTTTCAGAAATTTTTTTTAAGTTTCAGTAGGCAGAAAGAGGGAGAATTTTAACAGTGATTCACCAAGGGTTGTTTTCGAGATTCGTCAACGGGCTCTGGACAAATCTTTGACCTGTCGCCCACGCTCGTCAAGGAATTCGTCACGGCTCTTCTCACCAAGCAACACTGGCATCTTCTGTTAGCATTTTCATCTTTCATTTTCTATCCTTTATCACTCTTTTTTTCGTTCTCTATTTTCTCTTACGAGATTACCTTTTTTAAGACAACTTAATGAAGAAGTTGATTAGGAATCTAAATGTACATAAACGGAAATGGAAGGTGATTTGAAGAAGGACCCTTTTCCGAATGTTCAGGACTCCACTTCAAACCCGTCGCCTGAATGGCTCGCTGAATAGAATGCCCCGTGCCTTCTATGACAGAGTCTGGCGTATTCTGGAGAGGGCCAAG
This sequence comes from Allodiplogaster sudhausi, assembly GCA_945643635.1. Taxonomy (NCBI): domain Eukaryota; kingdom Metazoa; phylum Nematoda; class Chromadorea; order Rhabditida; family Diplogasteridae; genus Allodiplogaster; species Allodiplogaster sudhausi. The sequence continues at coordinate 5,375,606 of CALZFC010000020.1, forward strand.
GGGGGCCTTGTTATTGCCAGCCAATTCCTCCCACAGGTGTGACACTTAATTCCTTTGGCTAGCTAATTGTTTAATGATATTACATATCTAGCTAATTGTTTAATGATATTTGTTGTATTTGAAACATGCAAACTTGTTTGTATGCCCACTTGTTCATATCGCATGTATCACGAATATATTCTTGCAGTAAGACTAGTACTTCCAAAGTGTTTGTCTCAATTCGTTTCTTCATTTGTTCTTCTTTCCAATTCCGCTTTCATGCCAAGTGCATGCGGCCTTCGCAGTCCATCATAGCGAATTATGCAGAAATTAAGTCCTTCTTTTTATTTGCCAATCTTTTCCGGATATGAGGTTTCTTAGCATCGTCCTACGCATCCGCGGGGAGCCTCTGCAACAAGCTCCATTCGCTCCCTTCTTTCACTTATCCATTCTATATCTCTTGCCTCTCTCTCTCTCTCTCTCTCTCTCTCTGTCTCTCGTTCGCTCTCTCTCTCTCTCTCGCTATCTCTCTCTCACTCTCTCAGGCCCGTAGCAATCAACTCATTTGCTGGAAGTGTCTGCGGCCTTTAGCGCAAAAAGCGAGGAGGGAGAGGCGCGAGTTTCAGTGCCTTGCTCACGGGCCAACTGACACAAGTAACATTCACCCGAAGACGCGTCGTATGGGGGATTGGCGGATTTGGTTGTTGAGGATTGCTTCGGGACGACATGATTAGAGAGAGCGGGCAAAAAAAGGAGTCAGGGAGACACAGAGAGAGAGAGAGAGAGAGAATATGGAGACATGATAGATTGAAGATGGAGGAGCTTCCATAACTTCCCGAGCCATTCCCCCTCGCCACAACCTTTATCTCGTTATCAGCTTTTTCGCTCTCCAAATTACGGATTAGTGGGATGCCGGATGTCGGGGGAAAGGCTTTTCAGTTGAGTTGGTGAAACCAATCACCTGGGCTCGTCATAATTGATAGAGGGATTGAATAACATCTGCCTGAATACCTCAGAGTCACCAGATACCTTCTTCCTTCTTTATATAGCCTGAAACTGGGTCAGGCGGATTAAAGCGCGCTAGTCCTTTTCTTAATCGCTGTCGCTTCTGCTTGCAAATTAGTGAGACGTCTAAGACGAGAGGAACACTGGGAATCGAGGTGCTGAACATGGAACATTAGAGCTTGAACTTTCTTATAAAAAAAGGTGTCGAAGAAACGATATCTTCTGACATTTGAAGAAATCCGTGCCATGAAAGTATCATTTTTGCAGCAGCCGACACTGTCGGACATGACTCAATTCGAGCTGAACTTTGCTTACAAGATCGAGGGGATGATGAGTGCCATTGACCACCCCGAATATCGTCATCTTCTCGTCGAGGTTCGGAAACACTTAGACATCGATGGACTTGCCCAAACATTAAGTAGGATCTCCGGAGGATGATGTGAGTCTTTTATGGGTGTAAAGGCAAACAAGACGGAGGCGGAAGTTACAGATAAGAGCATTTCATGAGGTGGGTAGTCGATGCACGTGGAAGAGGATTTGCAAAGACTGTGACCCTCTTCGCTAGTTATTAATCTTCTCTCTGTCGCATTCTCTCTCGCTCTCCCTCTGTCTCTCTTTCGTCTCTCTCTCTCTCAGAATCGTAATTTCAGCTTCTCTGTATCATCGCAACGTGCCTGGAGCGGAATCCCGAAGTGCATTTCCAGGAGACTATTGACTGTGAAGAGGTAGTGGCAAGATTGGCAAGAGCTCAGAAAGAGATCACTGAAACATGAATAAGAAGTGGATAATAATAATGAAAATGTTTGCCATCTTTCTTACAGATGATAAAGAGAGCCTTCCACATCTATGCGGATCAGGAGCACATTAAGGACAGAGAGAATCTCAAGCCATTCTATCAACTGGAGAATGTCTCCATTCGCACATCAACTACGACCTTTCTCGTTAAGGTTGGCAGATTCGGGATGGAACCTTAAAATGAAACGTTAATAATGAGAACATGGTGTATATTTCTTTTATTTGCTTCAAAATGTAGTTAGAATCCACTGATGAACAGAGAGCGAGATAGACGAGAGATAGAGAGATAGAGAAGATTGCAGTGCCGCATTACTACTGTAGGCTTTCAAAGTAATAATGCTGAGCCTTTACAGGCGGTGGTCGAGCTGATTCTGAACAAGCGCCATCTGGCCCGTGAGGTAGCCATCTTTGACCCTCCAGATGTGAAGCCAGAGGAAACAGCTGGTTCATCTTCTTCTGGGTGTGTTGTAAACTGAGAATTTGGTTGCACACACAGGTTGACAAGCAGAGGACGTTAGCTATCGCGTTAGTTGTTACGCAGTGTGGCTATTAAGTATCTTGTTAGATTACCCAGACATCCAAAGCTTTGTGACAAGAAGGAAGCGCATCAATTATCTGAGAAAGTGCCATAGATAGAACGGCTTTCATCCGCGTGTCATCTCAATTTTGATTATCTCAGCTTCAAATCTTGATGATTAGATGTAATTTGATCGAATAAAATGTATATATCGTTTATCTGCATGCACGAACAGCCAAAATAAGATGTGAGAGAGGCCTAAGAACTAATGACAAATATGAATATGTTCTCCAAATAGATGCGGTAAGAGAGATGCTGATGATCCCCATGGGGGATACTCGTCTATCCGAGACAGGATAGGGAACGGCGATGGACAATCGCAAGTGGTCTGCAGTCTGCTCAATACTGAAGCAGCAGCGGGGCGAACAATGTCGGCGGGGTCAGAAGTGGAGAGGGTACTGTAGGAGGCTGTTGGAAAGCAGTGAGAAACGAAGGGGGAAGTTGCCCATGGGCCACCAAGACAGCGATGATGGAAGAGAGAGAAGGAGGGGGAGGAGAGGTTGGGATGGGCTTGGCAGTCAATGGAGGGGGAGAGGGAGTGCTCTCCCACGAAGATGCCGTCGACACACTCCGCACTGAACATACCATCTCGCCAGAAGCTGCAAGGAACGAGGACTTTTTCTTCGATTCGGTACAAGAAAGAGAAAGGCTCTTCTGAAAACAGTACATACCGGGAGACTCGTCGCCACTCTTCGGCATGATCCGCAGTCTCATGTTGCCGTTCTTGGACCGGATCGCCTTGAGCAGCGCCGTCGAGTCGTTTGGCTTGCGGTGTCTGAAGCGGCGCACGAGGGCATTCGCCCGCAGCTGCATCACCGAGTCACACTGCAAAGGCATACCGTAATCCCTGACTACAGTAATCGAGAGAGGGACAAAGAGAGACCTACCGTATCACACGAGCAGTCGTTGAAGGGGCAGATGGGAGCGTGGCCCTTCAGGAGAGAATGCACTCCGTGGCCCTCGCACTTGCGGCACGAAAGACGCTTCACTGAAAGAGCGGCGACTGTCGAGAGAGAATGAGAGAGAGATATTATGTAGATGAAAAGACAGTGCGTTTGAGAGAGAGACTGACGCATAATAACAGAGGGTGAGCAAGAGCGGGAGGAAGAGAGAGAGAGATAGAGATAGAGATAGAGAGAGAGAGAGAGAGAGAGAGAGAATGTATGAGAGACTGACTTGTCTTGCGTCGCCGACTTTGTGAGTGGACGCTGACCTCAGTCTCAGCCACGACTGCGTGCATCTCGAGAGTGAAGAGTGGAAAGAGAAGTGACTTTTCCTCGAAAGGACTCGAACACCGAATGGCTGCTGCCTTCAGGAGTCTTCCCCTTATCAGGCGCTCCTCCTCCTTATCCAGGCAGAAACCAAGCTCCGCCCTCTTATCAAAGCCAAATCCGCTTCATCTGCCCGCAGGGGAGAGGAACTCGCAAACATATCCGCATTCATGATCATGTCTTCTTGTTGAAGACGTTGTCAGAGAGTGAGTGAAAGTGACTGAGACACTTTGGAGATAGAGATAGACAGAGAGAGAGAGAGGCTGAGTGAGTGAGAGAGAGGGAAAGTGAGAGAGAGAGACAGAGATACTGCGTGAGAGAGAGAGAGGGAGAGAGAGAGATAGAGAGAGAGAGAGAGAGAGACTGACAGAGAGAGGTCCAAATTAAGAGGTGTAACCAATCGCACGCATGCACGCAATTCATGAGAGTACAAGTTGACTGGCATCTCCGTGGAAATGGAAACTGCACTGCATATGAGAGTCGGATTTAATTGGATTTAACATCAAAGATGCTCATCTTTTCAAAATTTAGTTCAAATCGAACTGTCCATTGATACGGCGATTATTTTCGAATTTTGCTCTGCTGCCTACTCCAGGAAATGTTTTCAGTTGTGCTCATTCTTCTTAAATAAAATCCGTCTACTAATAACTTATCTCCATAATATCTTGGAAAACTTCTTGAGGATTTGCCATGTTTTCGCTTTGCATTGCACATGACCCTTTATCACTTCCATTATGAATATCTTAAAGACATCCACAGATTAACTGAAATTGGGATGATCCGACAACGCAAGTCTGGATTACATTAAATAACATTCTTCACCGCTGTCACACTACAACAGAACTCAAACTAAGGCTACTATTTAAATGAGAGAATCAAAGACCGCAGAAGGTATTGCATTTCAGATTTTCTAAATCTCATCTAAAAAGGCAGAGAAGTGAAAAGAGGAAGAGGAAGAACGTGAGAATGTGCTAGCTTAACATTCCATACAGGTATCGAAGACAGATCTCACGCAGTAAGCGTTCCAACAACAATTAGATATTATATACAAGTGACCCTTTGTCTGAGACGAAATGAAATAAGATGTGAATCCACGTGTTTCTCCGAGAACCGTGGAGATCCGAGTAATGGCGTAGTGGTACTCGTCATTATGAGAGAGAAGGGGAGCTTTCTATTGCTTGTGAGGAAGGACAACTGAGCAGAAGCCAGAAGGCATGAGAGAAGGTTAGATCCTGGCCTGCATGCCGCCGTGCACTCCGAGGGTCTCTCCACTGATGTAGCTAGAATCATCCGACACTAGGAAGGCCACTGCCTCGGCGCACTCGTCGACTGCCCCCGGCCTGGCCAGAGCCACTCCGAGTCCGACTCCGCCAGTCCCTCCCAACACCGAGCTGCTCACCCCCGACTCCGCCACCATTCCTGTTCAACATGCATCTTACAGTAGACAACGCATTAAAGAAAGACTTTCTTTCCCCATTTCTACCATATGAACAAGGCAATAAATACAAATGCGTTGAAAAGTGTTTAAGAGAAATATTAATCACGAATAGAGATTTCATGAGATCCAATAGAAGTACCTGGGGCAATGGCGTTGACTCGGATGTTCTTGCATGCGAGTGATTGGGAGAGAGCCTTGTTGACTCCGACGAGTGCTGTCTTCATCACGGAATAAGCACCGACCGAGTGGAGCGGAGCATACGCCGCGACCTGAACACATTTCTACTTAGTATTTACTATTTACAAGTGAAATATTCACTTATCCCCCTAATTTTGTATTCAAGGTATTTCAAGACATAAAACACTTACAAACAGAGAAGCGGTCCGCAAAACTCCCAGGCAAGCAGTTCTCACATAGAAACAAGGAAATTTGATACTCTTAACGAAGAGAATTTTTTTATTGTGAGCATTCCCAGCGACTGGAGAAAAGTGCAAAAGGTTCGTTTCCTTTAATATATCACAACAACCTACTAATATTATTCTTAGAGAAGATTCGAAGGAAAAAAGATACTGTTGCTTTGACATACCAACCCCCGATTTGGGTATTCCGAATGCCCCCATAAAGCTTAGTCACCATGCCTGATGAACAGTTTGAGAGAAACTCCAATACCATTTTCTCCCTTGTTTCCGGGCCAAAATTCCCCTCCCCCATCATAGTTTGCAAGGTCCTCGATGGAGTCTTTTGATGCAACTGCGCCCATAACCAACTCAATTTCTACAAAAACGCAGAATGGAAGAAAGAGAATAACCGATGCGACGAAGACAACGGCTCCCCTGCCGGAGGCTTCGAGATGCGGCACGGCTTCCTGCGTCAGCTGCAGTCCACTCCCAACCTTAAGGAGATCATGCATAATTAGTGTCTTCTGATTCCAGACATGTCTTTACCATCAAATTTATGTAATATAAAGGCAAATATTCAACAACATCTTCATACTTTGTTCGAAGTTAATTTTATTAACTTGTATTTACAAGGAAATCGGGTGCGCACTTATTAACTCCCCTTCCCTCAGTGTAATTTCGTTGCACCCAGTGAATGGACTGGTCGCTGGTCATTTCTATCTTTCTAGACTGAATCTTGTTGTCGACGATCGGCTGCGGGAATACCCGCTGATAACACGAAGAAGTGCAGGTTGCAAATGGAAGAGACTGCGAGGATGGATTGGGTGGAATAGCAGAGAACGTGCTTTCCTTTTGGTTAGAGAAGTCAATGGGAATCAAGAGCAGAGAGTGTGAAAGAACGAGAGTGGGAAAGAGAGAGAAGGAGAGAGCGATGCCACAAGTTAAAGAAAGGTACGGAAAGAATCAGGAGTCCCTCTCGTGACCTCTCTCTTTCTCAAAACGCGTAGTAATGCATCTGCAGGAAGCATTTTTGCCGCGATGTGAGAAAACATCTCACAGCGAATACTTACCACTTCTTCCTTCACTTCATGGTTCACTTTTCCATGTTCATTCAAGCTTCTGCCAAAAATCCTTGATCAACTTTCAAAACAGCTGTCCTGATATCATGAGTGAAGAAGAAGAGACTGACATTAATCTTGAGCATCTTGTCCCACTGGCTGCTGCTGATGCTGAGCAGGTCTCCCTTGTGTGGAGAGATGGCCGCATTCGACACGAGGATGTCCAGCTTCCCGAATCTGTCAAACACCACCACCTCTGACGTGTTAGAAGGTGCCGCGGAGCCGCCGACCGCTCCTTCTCAACAAGGAACAGGCAATAAAAGGGCCCAACGAATGGCGGGAACAGACCGAACTTTCAAACAAGTCTCCTATGGCATCTCTACACAGTTTAGTAAAAATATCGTCTAAACTGTATAATCCTCATTTCGACATATATAACACTGGATGAAAAATACAAGAAAGATTGAGTAATCTTTGCACAACCTGGCCGAGAACCCTCCATTCATTGGTCACAGCCTTCATTGGTCTCCCCCGTCAACTGACAAACCTCTCGATTGCGAATTCGACGAGCTGCTTGCGGTCGGCGGCGATTCCGATGTGAGTGGGGATGCCGGCAGCGTCGATTCCTTCCACTCGCAGAGCACTCACTGCGTCGTCCACATTCGACGCCTTGCGGCTGCATACCTGCGAGGAGAAGCAATGGCTTCTACTTCACTACACATCTCATATTTTAATAAATCAGAACAAGTGTCAAGGACAGCATTCCAAAGAACGAACAACGACTGAAGCTCCATTGAGTCCGAGACGCTTGGCGATGGCGAATCCGACGCCCTTCGTCGAGGCTGTCACAATGGCCACTCGGTCGGTGAGGAAACGGCTCACCAAAGACATCCTCACTAAGCCATTCATTTCTCACTTATCTTCGAGATTTCAGAAGTACAAGATCACAAGTATTCATCCCCGTTCACTTTCCAGGTCCAACGTCAACTACATCCAATACACCGTGGAATGGAAAGAAGAGGGACACTTCAAATTACCAAAAAACGAAAGATAAGAATGATCAGAGTGGACTGAGGCCATAAACCCAGTGTATAACAATGAAAAGAGCGAGGGAAGCCAAGTGGGCGGCGCCTTTGAAAACAAGTATATCACTGCAGCCTCTCGATGGGGGTAACAACCTCTGCACGTGCTCGACCACTCACAAAAGGCATGTGAACAACTAATGCAAAAAATCTACGAAATAATGCCTACGTATATTTTTTTCAACAGTACGGAAAAAGTCGAGTCTATGTGGGTCGATTGGCAAAACAATTGGGACACCCCAACTAGGAAAGTGCATCTAATAAAATAAGAACACCATATAAAATATGGCAAACCCAAAAATCAGCAGAAACAAAAGAATAAAAAAGCCCTTAAAATTAGCGTCAAGATTTTTTTTTTCGCAAATGGGAACATCCAGATATACAGTAGCCATGAAGCATTTCAGATGCGTGATGGACAGATGTTAGAGCACAAAAATTACCACAGGCCTCGCATGTATTATAAACGAATTTCTTCACTTCTTTTCGCGGTTCAAAAGTTCAAAAGGTATATTTCACTTTTTATTATATTTGAAAAATAATTTTCAATATTTTTCAAATATAATAAAAAGTGAAAATTTGAACGAATAGAAGTCTAGATATGCACTGGCTTTATGTGGAGACAGCCATACACGGCCATTCAAACCGCGCGGAATGTTCAAATTCATATAGGGCTGCTACGCAAAGTCGCGATATGTATGAAGTCAAAATTGGCGGGAAGGTGCATACTAATGCTGTAGCATAGTGGGCTGCTACGCAGTGTAAGCAGGAAACACGAGCGCCTGTTAGGTCCGCAACGCGTGAAACAGTCACGCGATGGGACACTTTCCTAACAGAATTAGACCGCGCGTTTTCTTATGCTCTGAAGGACCGTGCCATACAAATCAACGCAGGCCCATTTCAACATTGACGGAGTTACTTATCCTTCAAAAGCACAGTAACATTACTTATTCACAATGTCCTCCTTGTTTCCTTGCACGTGCAGTAAATACTTATCCAAATTTCCTTAAAATCATCCTTATCTCTCTTACATTTGATCGTGTTCATTAGTTAAAATTTACTGCAAAATTTCGGTGAGAGAAACAGAGAGAGGGACGAAGTGGTAAAGAGTGGAAAGGAATACGAAAGAGAAAAAGTAGGGGAAAGGAAGCAGACGTTTCGGGAGAGCATAGGGCAGTGCTCTCTGTCATGAGAGATGATGCAGTGAGAGAGAGAGGAGAGGGAGAGAGAGAGGAGAGGGAGAGAGAGAGGGAGAGAGAGAGAGAGAGAAGTAGCCATCTGCTAGCCAGAACAGAGTGTGGTGACTGGGCATAGGAATGGCAGGCAGAGGAGGGGTGCAGCTGTTCTCGTTCTTCTTGTTCTTCCTCTTGCTGTCCTCCTTGTCCCTGCTGGTCAGCTCTGCTGACTTCTTCTCCGATGCGCCCACCTTCGAGACTCTCTTCCAGTTCGGCAAGAATGCCTACACCCTGGGTGGCTGGCACGAGTGCATCGCATACATGCGAAGGGCCATCGAAGACTTCGAGTTGGCCTACTTAATCTTCATCACACTTTCTTCTAGAATGTTCCTTTCAAAGATTCTCTTTGCAAAGTACTGATGGAAGAGACCTTTGCAGATACTACGAATCTGAGTTGCTGTCATGCGTTGGCCGGTGCGAGAGACGAGTGCCGTCTGCGTCTCTGTCCTCTCCTCACTCTTCCACTCTCTCCTTCCTCTACTCGTCTGCCACTCTTTCTCTCTGTCTGCTTCGCTGTCGTCGTGACCGACTGACTGAGAGAAGGCCTCCGCTGGATGATCCGCATGTCCTGGACGCCTTCCTAGAAAGACAACCATATCGATATCTCGAACTGTGCTACTGGAAGGTTATCTCATTCTCTAGCTTCCTTTCTCTCAGTCTCTCTCTCTTTCCATCTCTCTTTTTCTCCTTCCTTTTCTCTCCCTTATCAACGACTCTCCAATGGCAGGAAGGATATCTGGAGAAGGCTGTCGCATCCGCGTACACCTTTCTGGTTGCCAACCCGGGTCACAAGGACTCAATCGCCAATCTCAACTTCTACATGCAACACTCCGCGTACTCAGAGACGATGCTAAAGGATCTCGGAAAGCCGGACTACGAGGTTGGTCTTCCTTGTTGTCTAGCTAGTGATTTGACTGTTTCCAGCACCATTTCGTGGCCGGCGTCGAGGCGTACACGGCGGGCGAGTGGGCCAAGTGCATCTACAACTTCGAGCAGACACTCGACGAGTTCTGGAAGGCCGACGACAGATGCCGCCGGGTCTGCAGACACAGAATCGACTGGGCGGGGCTCACGGCTGACGCAGACATCGACACGGCACTCAGCTGTTAGGAGAGGACAGAGACAAACTGAGAGATTCTACCCCATTTCTTGTCGTTTTTCTCATATCTCAAGAACAAATGGATGTAAGTTATTAATGATAAACCTAGTAAAATCGATCAATAGCAAATTCGTGGTGTTGAGCTCTGTGGGGATCGGTGCTGGTGTGCCAGCACGAGTGCCTGGGTCGTCTATCATTCGTGAATGGGCGGGACATCGGCCACATCCCTGCCAGAGTCTACGAGTACATCCACATCTGCTTCTATCAAGGTAGGACTGCAATTAGTAGAAGGCAAGGAGAAATGAAACGAAGAAACCCCGTTGAGAGCGGCGCGGGAGCGAAGCCACGCGAGCCGTCGCCAACTTCTTGCTCTTCGACGATGCGCCGAGCATGCGATGGAATAGAAGAGAGTACGCAAGACTCTACGCAGAGACTTCCACTGAACAACAGCTTTTCCAGCCAGACATCGTCATTTCCATTCTATCCTTTCCTTCTCTCCTCTTTTCTATTCCATCTTCATTGCATTTCCCGAAGAGGATACTTTACAGAAAGTACTAGAGCGGGCCAAACAACGGATCATCGAGCACCGTGTCGTTGCCTTCTTCCGCAACCGCTTGGCGCCCGTCAACGGAGAGGTTTCAGTCTTAATCCTGGTTATGATTTATTATTAAATATTTCTTCCTAATAAATATTCTTTTAGTTTCCCCCGGAACAAGCGGACGACTACAAGACACTGGATGAGTCGGTGGACCTCTCAGACAAGTTCGAGTACGATCTCGCAGAGCGTTTGCTGGACAGTGAGTTGTGCTGTCTCTTCCGTTCGCCCCTGCCTCAGCCTGGGTTCTCTGCCGCGACGCGTGAGGTCGTGGCGCGTGCGCGGTCGCTCTTCGGCCTGGGAGAGGCGCGCGCGAGTTGCGGCGAGGCAGGCCGCGCGCCCCCTTGCGCGCACGGGGCTGTTTTCTCGGTGGAGAAAGAAAGTTGCGGGAAGTGGCAAGGATCCGGCCATCTCTCTGGATGTGTCCTCGTATTCTGCCCCCATCACAACTCCAAACACCAACATTAGTAATTATTGTTTGTCATTGCAATTAGATTGTTGAATTTCTATTCTATTCTCATTGTCAATTGTCTTCCATTTTGCATTCCTTTTAAAAAGCTTTATCTTTATTCCGTTCCTTTATTACCTTAATAATAATTCATAAATATATGTATGTAACTCTGAATGCCGAGGAAATCTACCCTTGAATAATTTCGATCTATATCTATGGAATCGTATAAATACGCATGTACCCCGTCTTCAACCCGTCATTCGCGTTATTTAAATGACAAAATAATACCATTATTTTGTCTCTACACACATCCCCAAATAATAAAATTGAAGATTGTATCATTGATAACGGAAATCGATAAATTTGAACTTATCACGCATGTTCATATGATGTAAAGATTCGCCTTACGATGCTGAATCTAATTATGTGATCAGTTTTCAACAGAAAGTGCAGGTTAACAACATTTTTGATTGTGTGTACTTTGCAAGTCTTTCTTCAGGATTCCCCATTGTCTTGGTCTTTGTCAAAATTTTGGCTCGGTATGATGCGTCCAAATCTAGGTTGCTGCGCTAGCATTGATACTCAGAAAAGTAGCGCGCTCCCTTTTCGTCTTCGGTTTAATTACCCAAGTTTGAGGTAGCGAAATAGCACAGGCAGAGAAAAAGAGGGTTTGACCCCGCCCCCTCGGCCTGCGAGGTCACTCTGCCCTGTTCTTTCTGAAGAAAGTCTTGCAAAGTACACACAATCAAAAATACATTGTTAACCGGCACATTCTGTTGAAAACTGATCACATAATTAGATTCAGCATCGTAAGGCGAATCTTTACATCATATGAACATGCGTGATAAGTTCTCATTTATCGATTTCCGTTATCAATGATACAATCTTTAATTTTATTATTTGGGGATGTGTGTAGAGACAAAATAATCGTACAGGAGAAATTTCGTTTAAAAACATTTGAAATTAAATTTTTTATTAGCAAAAACTGATAACTTCTTATCAAATGATAAAAAGTTATCGATTTTTTAACAGTAGCATCCGTACTCTATAAGCAAACTAATGTACCATTTAGAATATTTTAGTTTTTCCTAGAACAAAAGTTATGAACGAGGATGCATTTGGACGCGTCCGACTCGTCCGACGCGTCCTTGATACCAAGATCCTGGACGGGACTGTATGTACGGTGCTAAACATGTACTAAACATCTAACTTCATAAGTCAACATAAAAAATTTCCTAACCATATTATATTATCCCAAATTTATATATATAATTCAAGCAATAAGAAGAGCCATGGAAAGAAGCTACCACTATATCCTCTTGTGGGTACATAGACTAATCTTTCGCACTTGTACCCTCAATTTACCTCGTTCCCTTGCATTCTGGACAAATGATAATTGTGAACTCATTGTCAGTTTTCTTCATTCACCCTATAAGGATGGGTGCTTTTTTGAACTGTTTTTTTCGAACCCGCCTATGACTAAATGATTCCTACGCCCGCTTGTGAATGGAAGGAATGAGAAGTCGATTGGGAGGCGAAGCGGTGTCGTCTTCCCTCGGCTGTTGCTGAAGAGCGAACGAAGTGGTCGAGTCAAAGCAAGAGCGGCGGTGGAGGAGCGACTCAACGAACAGAGAGTCACTGTTGGAAATACTTGTTGTGATTATAAAAAGTACGGTAGATATGGACGGGTGCGAGAGGGCGCCGGCTTTCGACTGAGGGCGCGAGCCACAGAACGGAATCATGCGCAGGAGCTGACTGCGGAAGCGAGTGTTGAAGAGCGCGTACAGGAAGAAGTTGCACACGCTCAAGGTTTCTTCCTTATCTTGTGAGCGAGAAAGAGAGATAAAGTGAGTGAGAAAAAGAGAGAAAGAAGAGGGAAGAGATTCTTGCCTATTGATGCAGACAAGTAGATTGGAGAAAGGGACGAGAGTGAGAAAGAATCCGTCTGCAACGACGAGTCTGTCGGCGACGTTCATGAGGAAGCAGGGGAGATTGGTGAGCATGAAGAGAGAAGCCACCACCACGGCCATCACTGTCATTCTTCTGAGAGAGGAATGAAGCAGCCACACATGAAAGGGAGAGCAGCAAGAATGACAACCTCTCCGCTTCTTCTCTCTTCGTGGCTCGCACGGATCCGTTGGTGAGAAGCCGCCGTTTCTTGTACGCTCTCCGGATCTGAAGGAATTCTACTCCATCTTCTTGGTCTCTTTTGGATCCAACCTTCTTGATAATGATGATATTAAAGGAGACGATGATGAAGAAGGGGAAGATCAGCATCACCAACGCGTATCCGTACACCAGGGCAACACCCTTTTCAAATTTAATTTAGATCAATTTTTTTACTCTCTTCAGTTTATTTGTTGTTACTTAATTTAGAGAACATCCCGTATCTTCTTTTGCTGACCATTAAACTAAGATAACCTGGTAGATCGGATGCCTCCTCAACTCCGTTTCCTGCATTTCGCCAAGGTCATCTAATCGAATTTCCAATGCTGCCGGCGCTTTGAAGGCGATGCTGTAGCAGTCAAATTTTGTATTTAAAAAATTTGAATATTTGCTTATTTAGCTTTACATGCTCTTAGCATTTTATATCTCTGTTATCTTTCTTGATTATTTCTATTTCTATCTCAACTCCCTCGGTCTTGCTCTCTTTCTCTATCTCTCTCATCTTCTTGTTATCTTTCACTTCCTTCTCTAAACCTAAACAAGGTGATGAGTGCGAAGGCTGCGGTCGCTTTGGAAGTTGTGCAGAGAGTGAGACGGCGAATGGGGAAAGTGACCGCCAGAAACCTGTCAACAGTCACGGCGACGCACATCCAGACTGAGCCAACCTCCAAGGAATAATTAGGTAGTTCTTCCTTGTCTTCACAACCCCTCTTTGCCCATTTCTCTACTCTCTCTCTCTCTCTCTCTCTCTTCTCTCTCTCTCTCTCTCTTTCTCTCTCTCTTATCCTATCTTGCTGATCATTTTCTATCTTGTCTTTTCTTGAATTACTCGCAATGCCCACATCTTGACTGGACTTTTCCCCAGTGCCCCATCGCAACTGCCACCCTTACCCTTGTTATAATCCGTCAAGAGAAAAGGAATGTGAGTACGTGAATATCTGAGCATGATCTGACTGACCTGCGCGATGAGAGAGAGCGGATAGCAGATGAGAGTCGAGCGCCAGAAGAAAGTGCACATCAGAGAGTGGTGCTGGAGTATCAGAAATATAAAGAACCTCATTATTTACATTCAATGATCTATCGTCTGTCAATATATACATAAATACACTATTATTTCGTCTCGCATTTTCTGTTCAGTAATTCATACGCAATTTCTTGTGCAACATGGGTTTTGCTCTTATTTAGACTGATGGAATATAATTCGTGTTCCTCTGAAGCATTGATTCCTGGCTGTGAGTTGAGGATGACTGACAGCCATGCCGGGATGGTGAGAGCGGAAGCGGATGCAAGCAGCCATGGAAGGGTAGATGACGAGGGAAGAGGAGAGGAGGGCGACGTCGAAGACGGAGAGGCCGACCAGAAGAACGTCCAGCGAGCAGCGGCGGATGCGCAGGAAGGTTAGGGCAGACACGCACGAAGAGAGCACCCCCGGCACGCACACCTGCACGTCAAGGCACCCTGGCAGGCCACTTATTATGACCGCCACTGGCAGACTCACAATGCCATTGCTTGTTATTTCCTTTGCAAGCTGACTTTAACGCGTTTCCAGTTGTCATATTCCTACTGTGTTCCTCTACATTTTTCTCTGTCTGTCAATTTCCATTTCTTTCTATCTCTGCCTCTCTCTGTCACTCTTTTTCTCCCTCTGACTCTTTCTCATGCTATGAAGTATGTACTTCCTCCTGTTCATTATTCTTTTGTCCGTGGAAAACTTCTGAAGTGCATCGTCAAGAATTCATGTCCACTCGCAAATTCGCGAATCTGCATCTCAAAAATTCTGCGGCGTACTGGTGTCGCTACAAGTTCACGGAAAGTTTAAGGACATGAATTATTTTGGAAGAGAGAGAGAGAGAGTGAAAGAGGCAGAGAGATGCAGATGAACAGAGGGAGAACGAGAGAGAGGACGAGAGAGACACAAGAAGACAGGGAGACAAAGCAGAGGGAGATAGGGAGAGAAGGGCAAGCTGGATATTGAAGGAGAAAAGAGAGTGAGCGAACAGAGAGACTGAAATCATATGGGCAGTAAGCGGCGAACAAAAAGAATGAGTGAAGAGGAGAAGAGGGCACATGAGCGGGATATAGATGTATTAGCTTCTTTCGTTTGTCGCGCAAAAAGGGAGATGGAGACAGGTCATGCACCACCATCATCCCATGATAATCCCATTGCATAGTTCATGCTTCCTCGTCTATATCTCTTCTCTCTCTCTCTCTCTCTCTCTCGCTCGTTTGACAAGCGTGAACATTATTCATAGGCGGCGTTGGCCGCTCCCTCCCCCTCCCTTCTGGGGGGGGGGGGGGTGGGGGGTCGTCAGTCTCTTCTCATCCACCGACGGGAGAAATTCTGTCGTGCATCTCGAAGCAGCCTTCTGAACCCCACCACTGACACTTTCTCTTCTTCCTCACTCCTTCAATGGCGCGACTCAGAGATTGCAATGGAATGAGAGACAATTATAAATAAAGAGAGGAAGTCCACGGACTCCATCACAGGCCAGGAATGGAAATAACCCTAGGTTGTCTCGGATTTCCACGTTGAGTTGCGCGCAAATAAGATTGGCTAGAATTTTCTTCTTTCAATCTCCCACTGCGAGAGTAAGAAATACTTACGTTTTTAAAACTCGGTCTCGTTTTATTTCAATTACTTAAATATTGGTTATTCGAACCCAAAACATTTCAAGATTATTCTGCGAGATAATTTCTCTCCTTTTGGAATTCTATGTGATACTTTCACCCTTTTTTAAATATGTTCTGGGCAGATTTCTAAATAAATAGGGGATTACGGAAAAAAAGAAAAAGACAGAATAAAAGTTCAACCGACTGAAATAATAAAAAAAATGGAGTGTGAAAAGGGCTGACCATCGGGATGAGGAAGAGATAGACGAACGTCTTGACATCCTCCTCTGGGGGAGCTCCCCCTGATGAAGAAGGGGAGGGAAGAGATGGAAAGGGGGAGATGCCACGCCATTCTGTGCTGTCTTCCATCTCAATCGAAGGGGTGAAAGGGTTGGTCGAGTTGCCAGCTTTGCTATGCATCCTCTAGTTTCATCTCTCTATCTCTTTTTTTTACTTTATCACTACTTTTATTCTATAGCCTTCTCTATCTCTAACATCCACATTCTCTCTCTCCTTTTCTCTATCACTTGCTCTCTCTCTCTCTCTCTCTTTCTCTCTCTCTCTCTCTGACTCTTTCTCTCATCCCTGTTATTCTCTTCTCGGTCAGCACTCTAAATCCATCTTCATTTTCATATAGCTTTTGGCAACTCTCTTTTCATCTTCGACCGCCTCCCCCCGAAAACACTTCCTCTCGTTGTTGAAAAGGCCAAAAATTGCCACGAGACGGAATCGTGGAGTATTAAATGCAACATTGGAGGGAAGACTGGAGACCGAGACGTGAGCAAAAAGGTCTGCAAAAGGGGCGGGGCTTGTAGGGCCTTGCTCTCTTTCCATTCCTCCCATCAACGTTCTGTCTCGCTGACACTTTTCTTTTTCCAGCAAATCTTTAGATCAAAAGGGCGAGATTATCATAATCACTTGCGCTGTGCTGGCATGTAAAATCATAGAAAAAAAAAATCACAAATGACAAAAAATAAAAATTTGTCTTATGAGTTTACAAAAGGTTAGAATTTTTGCAGTTAGGGATAAAGGGGAGAAGTGACAGTGCAATCCGTTCATTTCCATCTGCTCTCTCTGCAACGGAATTCTTTGCTCATCCCAATGCCTTTTCCGCCTTTCGAGTCATGCACTTGCATAGAGTTTTCACATTATTTATCCACGTGAAATGAAGAGATTATGTATGTATGTATAATAAAAGCAAGAGGGTAAACATAAAAAGTGATGAACCTTTCTTTCATGCTGTACAAAGTGAACACCACATCTGAAATAAATGGCAAAATAATTCGGTGAATCGGGATGAAGTTTCTGATCTACCTGTAGCAGCATCCAATCAAACGAGCATTCTGTACATGGGATAAGCGAGAAAGAGCGAGTAGAAACAAGGCTTTTTTGAAGATTCGTTCTCGTATCGTTTAGCCGGTGCAGGTACTTTGATTGCCAGAAAACATTAGGTAATAGTCAACAAAGTAAGAGTATGAAAACTAGCAAAGGAGCAGGTTTGGACTTCCACAATTTGTTCAAATTTGTTTAAGAGGTGAGATAGATCAATCTTCAATTCTTTCGCTAGAAGACTGCTATGGTTTACTATGTCTACTTATTCCATTATGCTACACACAAAAAAGTAAACTTATAAACAATAATCAGAAGTGATTCTTTTATTTATCTAATTTATTCGTCCGCATCGTGATCGATGTCGCGGAGGACGCGGTCGATGTGAGAGACCGCCACCAGAGCTTCGTTACGCCAGGCTCGTTCGTCCATCTACAATATTGGAGAGAGAGAGAAAGGGAGAGGGAGATAAAGTGAGAGAGAGAGAGAGGAGAGAGGGTGCGAGAGAGAAGCGGAGATAAGGAAAGAAGCAGAGAGAAGTCCCAGATCTCTCTGGACCTTTCTTCCATCCTCGACCGGCTCGGTCTGCACTGCGCTGTCCTTGTGTGTCATCGAGTGCTCTTCATCCTCGACGAGGTCGACGAATTCCATTCGACGTCTTATCAGCTCGGGCCTGATGAACAAGCATATCACAAGTACAGAGAAGCTTTGTTCCGGAACTTTTTGTGGCGTTCAAAAATAACTGGAATAAGCCAAAAGGAAGTATTCGTAATGGTATGCATGGAATTATGTATTTACTTATGGTTTAATACCAAAACTAGCTATGACACGTTCCGTACCCGTGCTGAACATCGGCCGAGTCTGAGGAATAGCCGGACGAAAGAGCGCCAGGAGAGCGGACGGCCATCCTGCTCCTCGTCCCCTCGCTCGCCCTGCAGTTTTTCGCCCTCTCTCACGGTGCTATTCTCTCTCCATCCCCATCGCTCTTTCCCACTCTCTATCTCTCTCTCTCTCTATCTCTCTATCTCTCGATCCTTTCTTTCTCGCTCTTCATTAAAAATAATTCGACCGTACAAGAAACCGCCGTTTGGAGAGTGCTCAAGAGTTCGACTGCTTGGAGACAAGAGGAATTCACTCCGTCTTCTTCCGTCTCTGCAGGAATCTCCGTGTTGAGTTCAATATTCCTATGGGCATGCTTAACTAGAGGGGGGGCTATGGACGATCATAGAAACTGAGATACGTCGTGGCATAGGGGAAGGAAGCGGCGGCTGGCGAAGGGGAGGTCGACTGGATGTTCGACAACGACAGAGACAGAGATAGAGGAGACGGCCGGCCGGCCATCGCAGAACTTAAACTATCGCCATTTCAACTTATTCTTCTTCCAGTAAAAATGAATGATGTACTTTGGTTCAGTGGAAAGCAGCGCCACCATCGACATGTGGCCACGCAACTCAGCCACGGCCACCGGGCTCTGCTTACGAATGTTCAGTGCCTTCACATCGGCACCCGAGAAGAGCTGAAGAAAGAGGGAAAGTGAGAGGATTGACTGGACACAGCGAGTATGAGAGGGTTGAAGAGAAATAAAGAGATAGCTGAATAGAGAGAGAGAGAGAGAGAGAGAGAGAGAGAATGAGTATACAGAGCGAGTGAGCGAAATGGAGAAGTCGAGCATGAAGAAGGCACCCTAACCAGGTACTCGGCAGTGCTTTCGTGATTGTTGAGAGCAGCCAGATGGAGAGGAGTGTTGCCACGGGCATCCATGGCCGAGACGGCCTGAGGTTCCCGAGTGGAAGAGGTCAAATTACTGTACATCGCTGTTCTCTAGTCTCAGCAATGTAACGAACAGCTCGGTCTTATCAGCTCGTTCAAATAAGTAGGCATCAAGCAGGACAAAAAAAAATTCAAGTTTTTGTGGTACAAAAAAAGCAAATAAACGGTTCATACCCTGAGTCGATTCTTCTTGCTAAGACATCCCAGCAAGACAGCGATGATCCCAGTGCTACCCGAATCTGCAAGAAACAGAGAATCAGTGTTCTTTTGTCTCTTAATGTGCAATTTATGAAAAGCCGCAGCAGAAAGACTTTAGTCCCATTGGCCTCTAAGCCCTAATATCGGAGACCAGCCATTCACTCTCCAGGGAATTCGTGAAAGGGGAAGCACCTTTTTCGGTCTGGACAGAAGAGAGTAATTGGAAAACAGGAAAGAACTACGCAGGGAAAGACGAACTAAACATCCACCTAGTGCTCCGAGGGACCAGAACACAATTGTGTGTTTAAAGTTGTTCGAAATGAGCAGATGCATTTATCATTGCAGTTATATGTATGTGTATTCCACCCCGTCCTATATGTTTCATGGAGAGGATCTTTTGCATCAAATCCATTGAAATAAGAGTTCTACTAATGATTTTGATGGAATGGAAAAGGAGCGTACACGCTGCACAATGGACGGGAGTGGCTCCAAGCTCAGTGGCAGACGAGATCTGCTCCATCCCCACACGGGAGAGCACGTAACGGGCCACCGAGAAGTGCCCCGACAGACAAGCCACATGCAGCAGGTTCTGGCCTGCAATCTCTCTCTCTCTCTCTCTCTCTTTATTTCTCTCTCTGTCTCTCTGTCGATGTCAACCTTTGTTAGAGACAGTGTTGATATCTGCGTGAGCCTTCTCGACGAGAAAGCGAGTGGAGGCAATGCACCCCGCCTGCACAGCGTAGACTGTCGCCGTGCAGCCTGCATGGCTAAGAATTACGAAAGGCAGACAAGCAACTGCTTATCTCCCAATCTACATTCTCTATCAAGCGCACCAAAGTTTTCCTCTTTTTTTTCAATTCGAAATGCCATTGAAATATGCTCTCGACTTGACGTCCTCGTTAATACCAACCGAAGTCGTCGCGAGCCTTGACCATGCTGCCGTCGTACTTCACGAGCACTCGTAGAAGGTCAACGTTCCCTGAAGACAGAGAGCGAGAGAGAGAGAGAGAGAGAGAGAGAGAGAGATAAAGAGCGAGAGAGAGATAAAGAGCGAGAGAGAGAGAGAGAGAGAGAAGAGCCTAATTTTAGATTGTGTATGGATCAGAATGTATTCTTGTTTATGATTGTAGAATGTTTATGATGGTTGATTATGTGACTTGTCGCGTGATCATTTGTTATTTGTTCCTTGCTTACTCTGAAGGAGTTGTGGAACGTGTTATAATGATAAATATGAGATTGAAAAAAGACCAGAGCAGTGAGGGAGGAGAGATAGACAGAGAACGAGAATGAATATAAAAGAGTGAACGCATACGAATCAGGCATTGTTTGAACAAGGATACTAGAAGTAGCAGCCCAGAGGGCGTGTGACTACGCAAGAGAAAGTACACGGATGGACGACGAGACAGCATGAGGGAAGGAGAGAGTGAGAGAAATACATGGAAGGAGATAGTATACTGCGAGAGAGACGAGGATAAGATAAAAGAAAGAAGCGAAAAAGTGAGAAGAGCGATAGGATAAGCGGAAGTTGCACCTGGCAATTGGAATTGCCGCGCAAGCGCGAGTGTCTTGAGTGTCTTTTGTCTAAGTTGATCTCGAGACCTTCTCGCGCCTGATCTAACATCTCACGATTCCCTCATTCTCCATCTCTCTCGTTACCTCTCGCTCTCTCCCTCTTTCTCTCTCTCTCCCGCTCTCTCTCCCTCTCTCCCTCTTTCTCTCTCTCCCGCTCTCTCTCCCTCTCTCTTTCTCTATCTTACTCTCTCCCATTCTTGCTCGAGCTCTTTATCTCTCTAACCATGCGCGGCGGCAACATGAAGTGGGAGCATACGTGCCCGATTCGGCAGCACAGCCAGAGGACGACCGAAGCGACCGAGCAGCCATAGCGCGTTGTCATTCTCGTCCCGAACTGTCGCGGCCATCAGCACGGAGGTACCATTCATGTCACTAGAGAGAAGAGAGTGAGAGAGAGAGAAGTAAATGAAAAGAGCGCCAGAGAGAAAGAGAGTGAGAAGAGAGTGAGCGAGAGAAAGAAATGAAAAGAGCGCCAGAGAGAGAGAGAGAGAGAGAGAGAGAGAGAGAGAGAGAGAGAGAGCGAAAGCGAAGGAGAAACAGAGAGACAGAGACAGAGACAGAGATAAAGATAGGGAAAGAGCGATGGAGCTGAGCCAAAACGAGACTGAGTAAAATAGATGCAAATGAGAAAAATAAAGGGATCCAGCAGCAATAAAAAGTAGAAAGAGAAACTATGGGTTGGCCTCGAGAAGAGGGAAAGATTGCGAAAGAGGAAAGGAGAAGAAGGAATCGTACGGCAGCAAGGCAAGAGAAGCAGCGTCATCTCTCTTGTTGAGCAGAGTGCGCAGCAGCTGAGAGCGGCCGAGTGCAGCGGCCAGAAGGGCCGGCGATTCGCCAGCCGACGACTGCCAGCGACCAAGGGACGGGTCCAACGATAGCAACACTCTGGGTTCAGATCTCTTCTCTCTTGCAACTCTCTCCAATCTCTTCTTTTCATTTCTCCCTCTCTATACATTTCTCTCTTTTTTAATCTCTCTCTACCTTTATCTTTTATTCTTCAATCCTTCCCCAAGGGCGAAATCAGTTTGATTATCATGGTTTACTACACACAAACGTGGTTGTGTTTTTCTTGTTCACTCGTTCGAAAAAAAACCCGAAGGCAGAGTAGCATTGAGTTTAGCCTATTTTTAGACCAGTCTCGTGCACTTGTTGATGCCGACGGCCTAGGCGCAATCCTGATTCTAGTCGGAGAGCAAACAAGAGAAGAGGTGCCTATCATGATAAACACCCGAGTTATCAGTCAAAGGTTGAGTTCATATATATCAACCGACTCACAATCAAAGAGGGAAGGGAAAGAGCGCATAATCCTGCAGTGTTTTTTAAGTGATTTCTTCTCTCCATCTCTCTCTCTCTCTCTCTCTCTCTCTCTCTCTCTCTCTTTCTCTCTCTCTCTTCATCTCTCTCTCCTTCCCTCTCTCTCTCTCTACTTCGCTTTCTCTCTCTCCATCTCTCTTCCTCTTTCTCTCTGTCCTCTCCCCTAACTTGGCGGAGTCGATGTCGTCGAATCGGACGGCAGCATGAAGTGCATTCTCTCCGTGTTCATCAACGACGTCGAGCCTCTCTCCTTTCATGGCTGCGAGACAGCCGCCGTGGTGAGATTGGACTGCCGCGAGGGCGTCCGGGCAACACTCGTCATCGGGTGATGGGAGATGAACCATCTCGGAACTGGGTGGATGAGGGATCATGGAGATCGTGAGAGAAAGAGCGTTTATGGATAGAGAAGAGAGAAAGAGAGCGAGGGAGAGGGAGAATGTGGTGTGTGAGGGAAAGAGAATGAAATGATTGTAGAGGGGTAAGCTATATGGCAGTATTGCTTCGCAAGAGTGCACTCATCGGCAGCCACTGCATGACAAAGCGAGTAGATGAGCAAAGTTGTGTTTGTGGATGAGAGGGAGGAATGCCTCCGACGGAAGGGTGAGTAGAGAGTGAGTGAGAGAGGAGAGAGAAAGAGAGGGTAGAGAGAGAGATAGAGATAGAGAGAGACATAAAAGTAAACAGTATGTATGTAAACGGCAGGAATCAATAACAACAACTGGAAGGTAGTAGAAAGGTGAGTCAGGTTTTCCTGACGGATGCAACCACAAGGTACGGAGCACTAGACGTAGGAATGCGTCTTCATTGAAGGAGGAAGAGGCGTGGCCAGTGCCAGAGTCCGTCTATCCCCCTAGCCCCCCCCCTCTCCATCCTGCTCACTCGCTGTGTTTGACTTGCGCACTCATCGGCTTCAAATACAATTGAGATAGGCTCGAAGTACCCTTCTCCCACTCGTTTCCTTCCAAACATGTCCTTTACTTCCAGGCAACTCTTGCTGTGTCTCTCTCCAAGCAGTGACCAAGGCATGGTTAGCGTGACATCTGTTTACCCACTGACTACAGCATGTAAACAGCAAGAAAACAACAACAACAAAGATAACAAAGTAGCCGGTGTCGATTGTATTGTCTATTTCGGCGCTTGACTCCACTTGGCCAGCCACCCCTTCCGATTCTTTCGAAACATGAAGACATCGCACGAGAGGAGAACGCATTTGCATCGGCGGCAGCATCTCTGGGAAACATTCTTCTTTCATAAGCATTTAGAAAAAAAAATTGACAATTGTTTACGGCACATACGGGAAGCACGTTCTTCTATCATTCCTAATCTCTCGCCCTTCCTGGCTCCCCTCACTGACATCTGCCGATTCCACCGTCTTCAGAATTTTCTCTCGATCGGCGCCTGAGAATTCACTACACTTCCAGAGAGATTCAAAAACGAAGCTGCCGGAGGGAGAGTGGAGAAGGGGGAAGAATGGAGCACCGCCATCTGCCTGTTTAGTGAGGGGGTTAAGTGACATTTATTTTTTAATCGATATATTGCCATTATAAGCTAAAATGCACATATAAAATATAGAAGTTAATTAAAAGAGCAATAGTTTTGTAAAAAAAATAAAAATAAAAGGCAATGATGACTATAAAAATGTTTAAAGGTTGAATGGACAAAGAATACCTCACCTGAAATGCTTTCAGAATGTGAAGCTTCGTCTCTCCCGAAACATGCTCATTGTCAGCCTTGAGGAAGGACTGGAGGACATGGGAAGCCACGCGATGCTCGGCCATCTCGCGGATCTTCTCCTTCGGCAGCTCAGCCAGACAACGACACAGCAGCTTGCTATCTTTCATGGACAGAAGAGACTCCAGCAGGACGCTACCCTAAAAAGGAGAGAGAGAGAGAGAGAGAGAGAGAGAGAGAGAGAGAGAGAAAAGAGGAGAGACGCGAATATCCCAGGATCTACAGGGCTAGGAAAATATTGTAAGGAATTCATGTGGGGGAAAATACGACAGTAATCACAATACGGGTGGAAACTCAATGGCATAGATCTTGAAACATTCAAATTCTTTGATAAAAAAAATAAAATTGTTGCTAACATGAACACAGCAGGAGTCGAGAGCGAGATTATCCCCTTTATTATTATTCCAAGTGAGGAGGTTCACGAGAAACTGGTCCTTGTTAGAGGCCTGCAAGAAACCGGACTTGGCACTTTCTCATTGTACTCTTCTGTAAAAAGTTCAAGAAAAAGGCTTCCATTCACTGCATTAAAAATTTGAAAAGAAAAACATTTTTCCATCTCACGCAAACAATAAAGAACGGTAACTAAAAAGAACCTTGTTGGCATTAAAGAAGCGACGAATGCTGATGAGGAGAGTCTTGTGGAGGCCTTCATGGCGAGAGGAACACTCTATCAGAGACGAGACTATGCTTGGTCTTCCGGCAGCGAGGGCCGACTCGCAGTTCCCTCCCAACTCGTCCAGCACATCTGTAGCCTGCAGCTTCATTCTTGTCAATTGGTGGATCAACTCCATTTTATACTACACTTCAGGCTATCTCCATTCAAATTAATACGGTTCACCTGGCTAGCATCCTGTGATCACTGATTTTAATGTGCTGTTGAACGAAAAAGATGAGAAACTGACGAGTTCGAATGACTTGACACTTCGGATGAGTGCCTGCAGAGGGAAGAATGCGAATTGATGACCGAAGAATCTGCGGGAAGCAACGCCCCCGCCGCAGACTGTCTGCCACAGTTCCTCCCTCTTTTCTTCTGTGACGTGAGAGACAATCTTCTCCCAGACACGCGAGGAGTTGCGCCCTTCCCATGAAGAGTGCAGAGAAGACAGGCCAGATTCACCCTCTGAAGTGGTATTCAAAAGGGTGGAAACCACTTTTAAAGGTACTCAGAGATCAAGAAGAGAAAAATGAGAGAGAATGAGTAAGCACTAGAGAGAGAGGAGAGAGAGAGAGGAGAGAGAGAGAGGAGAGAGAGAGAGAGAGAGAGGGAAAGGAAAGAGAGAGAAGAGAGAGAGAGAGAGAGAGAGAGAGAGAGAGAGAGAGATTTGACCTCTGTTAGCATATTCGATAGCAGACGTAGCGAGCATAGATGCGAGTGATTCCTTGGAAGAGATTCCTTCTTCCACCCCCAGTCCCTCTTGCACAACAAGGGAAACTCGCGCATCGCTAAGATGATCTGCAACTCACGCTCCACATTCCAAGCCAAAAACAGTTATTCGACTAATTAAGAAAGAAAACAGATGACGGAGGATCAAATCTATGAAGTGTACCTCTAAGTGTCGCATAGTCGGAAAGCAGCTGAAGAATTGGCTGTGCAGATGACCTCCAGGGACGAAAACTAAGTTGCTTTTTCTTCTTTCCAACTTCCTGCAAAACAGGTTCAATAGCGATTTAGAGGGTTTGAATGGAAAAAAAGCAAATCTGCCATGCAAGAATGAAATTGCAGGACCCTGCACCTGTCCTGGTTGGCAGCAAACTTTGAGAATAGCGCGAGCGATAAAAGAAGCCTTCTGGTCATAGCAGACATCCATCCAATTCTCAGCCACTATCTCACTTAGCTTGGAGATCATCTAAGTACAACTCATTTATTCAATAACATACGAGACCAACAATGCTCAGGTGGTTTCATTTGGTAAAATTCTGCAGTATTATACACTAATTCTTACATCCACAATAATTGTTTTCGTAGGGTGCGTAGGCGTGACTTATTAAAGTCTATATAGTGTTCTAGCTGGTCATCTTGGGTGTTGTACACTTAACAGTAGGGTAGACAAAGGCTATTTGGGAGGAAGTCGACCACATAATTGTTTTCGTAAGTTGTGTGGGCGTGACTTACTTTAAACTTCAAAGAGTAAGAAACAACTTGCTAACCTCAACATGTTCCGATTTCGTGGCCGGATCGAGGGCATTCAGCAGTTTCTCGAGAACTTTGCTCGCAGATCCGGAGAAGAACAGAGCGAGTATTCTCTTCTTCTTCAGTCGACAGATCGCTTGGAGAAAGCGGCACGCTGCTGCTGGATCGCGGCCTGAAGTTCTAATAATCTCCACTACTCTCTTTTCTATTCCAGAACAAGAGATTACTCACTTTTATCTTCCACTGGCCATCTTCCCTCTGAAATGGACTGACAGAATATGCTCTCAACGAGAGTGCATGACAGGTGGAAGGACAGCAACTGTTCCTCGTGTCCGCTGCACTCTTCCGCGCATCTTTCCAGGATCGTGGGATCTTCAAGAATAAATTATGGAAATGAAGAATGCTCTAGTTTGTTCGAAATTTAAATGTATATTTGTTTGTTTGGATTCTCTTTTCGAATGGAGTGATGAGAGAATGAAGAATAACATGCTCCGCCACCAGAATGGACAACGTACCAGGCTGGTCCGCGGCTTCGATGAGCTCTTTCATGTTGTGGAGATAAGAGACGAGCTGGGTTGGGAAGGTGGTTTGGTCTTCTTCTGCGGCCGATAACATCGAAGGCACTTCCTCGTGCTCGTTCTGCTCTTCATTCCACTCACTCCTTCTCTGCCCTCTCTCCGTTCCGCTTCCATCTATATTCGCTACTGTTTTCCAAAGCTTAACTATATGAATAGCTTGAAATAAGATAGAACCACTGAAAAAAAAATATTGGAACTAACAGTGCGATCCGGCTCCCTCCACATAGCCGTACTTACTATTGAAGCTGTCTTCTCTCTCGTAGCTGTTCTCCTCCTCTTTATTGTTATATCCGTATTTCGAGTTGTTCGAGTTGAAGCTGCCTTCCCTTCCACAGGTAGCGTTTTCTTCACTTGGTACCTTCCTCTTTCTTGTCATATTAGCTGTTCACAAGGAAAGATATCGGCTTATTCTATTTTGCATGACATTCTAGTCTGTCTGAAATTTCAGGACACCCTGTTCAACAAGGGCAGCATTTAGCTGATCTTTCTTAAATATCTCATCGACTACCATATATATATTTTTATTAATTCGAATAATTCTTAGCGACCTATCATTAATCTTAATTTACAACAATATCAAAACTTCATCCCAGAATCCTTTCTGATAGCGAAGCTTGCATTGTAGAGAATAAAATCTTAGAAGCAAGTCAGAGGGATTTGAAAAGTACAAAGAATAATATCAACGCCACAAAAATGAAACTTTTGAGTATAATAAGAAAAAGGAAAAAGCAGTGAGCGAGCATCTACTTTTCCTCTTCCCATTCAATCATAAATAGGCATTTATATACGCGTGAAGGCGATATCAAGCTTCGCAAAGGTAACTAACAAAGGGAAATAAAAGAATGCTCACAGTTCTAGCTTTCTTGCAGGCTATTTCTGAATGGTGGAAAAGGAGTAAGTAGATGAACATTTCAGTCAGCAAATGTCTGGAAAAACCCACATCTATAACGTGTCAAACTCCCAAAACTGATGAGCTAATAATAGAATAGCCTTAATTTTCAGCCTATATTACTGTACAAAAGATTTTAGCTATCAGCATATAGCGGCAAAGTATAGAGATACTCGGCTTAGCGACGACTAGAAGGGGAGAGGCAAAGAAAATGAAAACTACACAACTCACAACGCCTCGTCATATACCGTTAATTTCCGACAAAGCGGAGCAGAATTTCGAAAAGAATTGAACAGCAAAAGGGCTCAGGCACCTCAGCTGAGAAGCGATATTCATTTACATAAAAGAGAAAAGAGCCGCAAACTATCCGCATATCAATGTGTGCACACTCTGTGGAACGCAGACGATAGAGGGAGTGAAAGAAAGTGAGCGTATTTGAGAGAGAGGGGAAGAGAGCAGACAAAAAGAAGATCCTCCCACTACTCTAGAAGGTGGAAATCAACCGGAGAATGGAAACATTAAAGAATCATTAAACATGGATTCTTTCAAAGGTTCAATCGTTCGCGGAGTATGAACTTGAAGAAGGCAAAGATACGGTATAAAATACGGAGAATGTGGAAAAATGTACTGTAGAATGTACGGACGTTGTTTCCTAGAGAATGTCGCACTTCTTGCGTCTCTTCGGCTTCTGATTGGCGCGTTCGCGGTGTTTTCGAATCTCTCGGACCAGAGTGTAGAAAGCATCATCGACACCCATGCGTGTCTTGGCAGAAGTGTCCACCATCGGGATACCGTAAGCACGGGCCGCCTCGCATACCTGGGGACAAGAGGATCAGGTTAAATTACTGCGAAAATAAATTTAACTATGATTGGGAAACAACAAGAAGAATTAAGGAGGATCAGCTTATGGTAGATATAATGCCCAACTGAAGTTAACTTCGAATAAAAAAGTATTAAAGACATAAAATACCGTTCTCGAATCGACGGCTCGACCTGCCAAATCGCACTTGTTTCCAACTAAAACCATCGGGACCTGAAAACGAATTCACTTCACAATAATTAATTTTTTTTTAATTTGAAAATGGGATGCCCCTTGAACATCTGATATGAAACTAAAAGAAATGGTATAAAAATTCCTCGTTGATAATTTTTAAATCATAAACAAATATCTAGTTTTGTAAAAATTAGGGAAAATGTCTACATAACAAAACTCTAGATTAGATTTTAGAAAAAAGACCTCATCGCAGTCCTTGACACGTCGAATTTGCTCGCGATAATGCGTGACGTTCTCGAATGACTTGGCCTCGTTGACAGCGAAGACGAGAAGGAAGCCCTCGCCAGTCCGCATGTACTGATCTCGCATGGCGCTGTACTCCTCCTGCCCCGCCGTGTCCAGAATGTCCAGCAAGCAAGTCTCGCCGTCGATCACAACCTAAACTCAGTACATTTCTTTCCAGGAATAAAACACACCAATTTTTAAATAGGGATTCCATTTGGTACTCCGAACCAGATAAATAATATTCAAGATTATGAAATTTAGTGAAATAGAAACCATTTTAAACACATATAGTTTTTTTTTAGATTCAAAACAAGGCGGGGCCTATAATTACGATGGGTGTGTAAACTCGACAGTATCTTTATATGAGAAAGAATAAGATATAATTCAGGCCGCGCCTTAAAAGTAAATGAATTCAATCAAATGCAAATGAAATCTTACCTGCTTTCGATAGCTGTCTTCGATAGTTGGATCGTATTCTTCGACAAAGTGATTCTGAATTAGCTGAATCGTCAGCGCCGATTTGCCAACTCCGCCATCGCCAACGACAACCAGCTTGTACTCAGTCATCACCCTGGACAAAGAGGAAATCAGACTGGCTTTCTGGTCACATACGTCATCAAGCAATTATCAAAGAAGAAAAAGTGCTAGCTTCAAAAATGCCTTCAAACACTTCCAAAGTGCAAAGTTTGCAGATCTCACTAGAAGTTTTTCAACCGAAAACACACTTCAACATTTCTTGAATTATGACAAATAACAGTTATTTAGAAGGCTTTAGCAGTCCTACTCGATCGTGGCGAATATAAAACTGCGACCAATAAATATATCAGACGGGAAATTGTGTGAATAAAACGAGACAAAAAAAAAGAAGACAGGCAAAGTGAAATTTGAAGGGCATTTCGGTGTACTTTTCGACACGAAATCCATAACACATGGTTGAAATAGCACTACTCTTCTTATAGGGTGGATTATTTAAACTAGAGCTTATAAATACTAAGCGTTCTTTGTTTTGTTCAAGTTTAAAATTATTTTGGAACGGGAGGAGGAAATATATCCTAGAGAAAGAAATGAATGGTGAGTAAATTAGTATATATCACGTCGTGTAAAATTGATATCCTTCCTAGTCATATTCAAGATAAATAAGAGACTGATAAAACACGGTCACTGGAGCAACGCAGCAGCCTCAGCGTTATTTGCTTTCGTGGCTGCCGTTTTGCACTTTATTGTATTGTTTCAAGCGAGAAAGTGTGGCAATTAGTGCTTGGTTAGTTGCCTGCGGCATACGCTGAACATTCATTGCACTTTAGCGGTCTCTATTTCTCACCACTACGTTCCACTATCTTTAGCTAAGTCATTCTGTTCCCACTTGCCGTTTACCCTTTCAAACATTTGCTACTTTTAGTTCTCTGTTATAATTTTTCTTGGCTGTATTTCTACCGATGGTTTTGTGGTATCATTTCTTTTGGCGACATCACAGCGTGCAATTGCGAACTTCGGTGTAAATTTAGAATGGTCGGCTTCGGTGGAGACGTTTTCGATGGGGTGCGCAGCTTCCTCACCATGGAGGATCTCATCGCAGACATTCCGTCGCCCCTTCTCGATGTTGAGGAGATGCTTCTGCATCAGAAAGGAGCGAAGGAGGTGAACAGCTGATTCCTTTAATGGAGCGAAGGAGCAGTTCATAAAAGACAGTTAACTAGAACGCTATATCGTTCTCCCGTGGGGCTTATGTAAACTCTGTCGTTTAAGGTGCCATTCAACGGAATGGATAAAAGTGGACGCGGAGTATGCTTGAAGCACATCCAAGGAATGTGTCCTCTTGGTAACTTCTGCCCATTAAGACATCTTGTTGGCGACAAGGCTGTTGTCTGCAAGCACTGGCTTAGAGGATTGTGTAAGAAGGTGAGCACGTTGTTTCATTGAGGATGCTCAAATAAAATACCACTACTAACAAAAGAGGATTGAGCTTGTAAATAACGAACTCTTAAAGGGAGACATGTGTGAATTCCTTCACGAGTACGATCTGAGCAAGATGCCGGAGTGCTTCTTCTTCTCCAAATATCAAGCGTGCAGCAATCGCGAATGCCCCTTCAGACACATCGATCCAGAGAGCAAAATCAAGGACTGTCCTTGGTATGACCGCGGATTCTGCCGACACGGTACATCTTTTCCTTCTTTAATTTTATTTCTTCCACTCTTACTTTTCGTAAGATTGATACAAAAACAGCAATACCACAATTTTACCTTTATGTTCGAAGTTCGCTTTGAGGTCCTTTCTGCAAGCATCGCCACAGAAGAAGAGTTCTTTGCCCAAATTACATCGCGGGTTTCTGCAAGGAAGGACCCAGCTGCAAGTTCGCTCATCCAACTTTCAATCTTCCGGCCCAAGAGAACTCTTCGTCAAATAACCGGAGGATGTTCAACCAACAAATTGTCTGTCACAATTGTCACGAGCGCGGCCACAAGGCAACCCATTGTCCTCATCTTCCAACTCAGCAGCAGGTTTTCGTCATCCTTTGTTTGCTCTCACATTTCGTTCTAATTTATTATTTCTTTTTGTTAAGCCAAACATCTCATGTTCTAAGAAGCGTTTTGAATATGCCAATTGTTCAGCATATGAAAACCGTGGAGCGTGCCCCGACAACACCCGCAGTTGATGTTGGCAGCCTCTTCCCAGACAAGAAGGCTCTCTCGGAAGTCACTTGCTACAAGGTTTCTGTGCTAAAGGATCTTTTTGCATATCTAAGGAGACGTTGGGAATGTCTTCACCTTCTATTACCGTATACTTTTAGTGTGGAGAGAAGGGCCACTACGCGAACAGGTGTACGAAAGGGATGCTGGCGTTTCTCTCCAATTCAGCGAATCAAGCAACCGAGCAGCGGGAAAAAGACGAAAGGGAAGCCAGTCAAGGAGTTCCATTTTCTCATCGTTGATAATAATTATCTCTTGTTTATTTTCATAGTTATTACGATCTCACGACTGATAAAGAATGCCGGTATTATAATTGTTCAGCTCCGATTGGATCGTGTTGTTTTCACGATGTTCTATCTGCAATGTTTTATATTTCTTCATGATATTGAACGAGAGTTTATAAATGGAGGTTGACCATAAAAGATGTCGAAGCGGCGTGGGGCAGGGAGCAGCCACGGAGAGAAGTCGGGCAGTGCGAAGAAGAAGAAGGAGGAAAAGAAGAGGACGGACCGCTCCACAACTGCTTCCCCTCCCCCTGCCAAGCAGCCTCTCTCTGTCAACGCAGCTCAGGCACCCTTCCTTTTTCTAAGCTTTATGGAAGTACCCATTACTACCGTGCCCTTCTTACTCAGCTCATTCATCGCAATCGTATTGTAGGCTTCGACAAGTTGCGATAAGAAAGTTGTGCCTAGAGGGTACATGCTTCCGCTTGCCAAGATTAACGCGCAAATAACCTGCTCCATTTGTAAGGTACAGATGTTAAATAACCATTTTATTAGGTGTGTTAGAATGTTATATGCAGAAATTTATTGCCAAATTCACTTGCTGTTACAAATTCTTCTGTCTCTTTTTTTTTTAAATAGATAACCACAACTGATGAATAAAGGTGTTTCTAGGGATATCTGATTGATGCTACGACCGTCACCGAATGCCTGCATACCTTCTGCAAAAGGTGTGCAATATAACTTTGTATCTTCAACAGAAATGATTTGCGTAATTTTATTTTGTTGTGATTTAAGCTGTCTGCTGAATCACTTCGAAGAGAACAACAACAACTGCCCGAAGTGTGACCAACTCATCCACCAGTCCCACCCTTCGCATTACGTCTCTTTCGACCGAACTCTCCAGGACATTGTTTACAAGCTCGTGCCTGGTTTCTCAATCGCCTTATGCATGCTTTCTTTCCTTTGTCCATTTGGTTTGAATAAGCTTTAATCCTTAGAAGAAAAGTGAAAATTTGCTGACTTGTTAAACTATTTGATTATCGCATTTATGTTGTCCATTTTCAGGACTCCTAAAGTCAGAAGAAGCTCAACGAGCGGAGTATCGCGCATCTCGGAAGAAGACCACGAAGGATCCAGCAGTCGAGGACGAAGATACGAAGAAGAAGAAAGAGGAAGACGAGTGCGAACCCACCAACCGATGCTACCCCGATCTATCTCCTTCCTTCTCCCATCACAGACAGGATGAACAGGTTTATATTCCTTTTGTGTATGCCTTACAACCAGTTGGTTCTGGAGAATTATAAAATAACGCTAAGTAATTGATTGTGGCTTGATAATGATCGGCCATTGATTAAGCTTGTGATCCGTTTGATTCCTGAGCGAGGCTTGCCTGCCATTCCTCGGCCAATTATACGCACTTCTCATCAGACCACCGTTAACGCTCTAAAGAGGTTTGGTCACTGGGCTTTTGATTTTTCTTATAACCCGATTGATTTTTTTCTTATAACCCATGAAAATGGGCAGCTTCTATTGGCTTTTAACCCAATATCGTTTTGAATTATGAGTTGTTGTCCTGTGCAGATACATTGCTCTGGTGTTGTGGAAGGACAAGGCGAAGTACAACAGCTTGGACATCTACTGCAATGGAGATCTGATGGGCCGGGACTACTCCATGCGCTTCATTCGAGTCACTCGCTGGATGCATCATCGCCCTTCCACTCCTCTCGTTCTCACTTATCGCAAGCATATTGAAGACCGCGCTCCCACTACCACCTGAGGCTGTCGTTCCTAAGCCCCTATTATAACAAGCTAATATTGCATTTACGGTTATATCATAACTATTATCACCATTTCATTGTTTGTCATCTAACTAACTAAGATATCGAAATTATTGTATATATATATGAGAATTTTTTATTAAAATGTACTTAATTGGAATGTTTGATTGTTGGAAGTATGCAAACGTTCTGGCGTTGCGAATATCTCTCCTTGGCCGCCCAACAGTGGTTAGTGATGATTGTGGTTGGAATGGGAGAATGCCATCGAATGGAGATGGGGACAAGGAGTCGGAGTATGGCTTCGTGTACGGGGTGAGTGGACCCGTGGTCACGGCCGAGAGGATGGCGGGGGCGGCGATGTACGAGTTGGTCCGAGTGGGACACCATGAACTCGTCGGAGAGATCATCCGACTCGACAAGGACTACGCCACTATTCAGGTGGGTCTTCGAATAGCCAAGCATTCTGTGTCTACAATTAGCAACTTGTAAGGTATACGAAGAGACGTCGGGAGTCACGATCGGAGATCCAGTGAGACGGACTGGAAAGCCACTGTCGGTCGAGCTTGGACCTGGCATCATGGGCTCCATCTTCGATGGCATACAAAGGCCCCTCAAGGTTTACAATAATACGATTTCGTTGTAATCACTGTTTTTTTAACTTTCATTCGTGTTTTTCATAATTTTGATTATGCCACATGCGATTGAAGATGGTTCTTTGCTTCCCCTCCCCCTTTGCTTACCTCTTCATTTTGCCCAGGACATTGCCGATCTCTCCAAATCGATCTACATCCCAAAGGGAGTGAACGTCACGAGCTTATCTCGTTCAACCATCTGGCACTTCAAACCGAATAAGGATCTCAGGGTGGGTGCTTTTTCTTTCCTCTTCCCAGGATTCATGCTGAAAGAAGTAGTTTAATTTCAGAATACATACAAATAAAATTTCTTTAAAAAACGTATTTCAGGTTGGCTCACACGTGGCGGGCGGTGACATTCTCGGGACTGTGACCGAAAGCATCCTCATCAAACATCACATTCTTGTGCCACCCAAGGTTAACTGGATCTTTTAGTATTTATATTGTATGACAACTAATCACATCCTCCTTCTTTCCCAGATTTAACTTTATTCTTTTTTTCACATTGACGTATTGCCGTTTGATTTTTACTTTTTGTTTTGAAAGCGTGTGGAACGGTGACTTTACTGGCTGAGGACGGTGACTATCACGTGTCAGATCCAATTGTTGAAGTTGAGTTCATGGGTGCGAAGCAGAAGTGCTCCATGATGCAGGTCATTTATCACTCTTTATTAGTCTCGCAAAGAATTGTGGCCAATACCCCCCCCCCCGCTTCCTCACAGCTACACCGTTCGTAGAATCTCATCGTTCGCCCACACTCCGTGTGTATCATTGAATCTTTAATTTCACGTCCAGCTAATCCCAGATTAAATGGTACAATTTTGCGTATGGAAATTCCCATGTAATAATTTCAGTATGATTGCTACCTGAAAACGACTGAAAATACGCTTATTTTATATTGACGATAAGGACAGTTTAGTTTAATTAATCTGGGAAAAAACAGTGGTCCGAGGGTCCCAGGAAAGTGGGTAAGTCCGAGGCAGGGATGTCCAAAGTGGCCCGGCCCGTTGCTAATTTGGCGGGCCCGGGCCGAGATTTTGAAGGTAGGGCCCGGCCCGCTTGCCCTACAGGCTCGGCCCGGGCCCGTTTTAACATAGGCCCGGGCCGGCCCGTGATTTTGAAAATAGGGCCCGGCCCGGGCCTGGTTTTGGACATCCCTGGTCCGAGGGCCTCTAAAATTGGGTGGCTAAGCCAAAAATTTAAATTTTTGGGTTTTAAGATTTATGTGAGTAGTCCGATTCGGACCTGACTTTTTCCCCTGTAATTACTACTACTCCTTGGCCGTTTATACTTTGAAGACAAATTTATAAGGTTTTGCTTGTTTGCAAATTGTCTATTGCTCCATGTAATGATTTAGGTATGGCCAGTGAGACAGCCGCGGCCCGTCTCAGAGAACCTCGCTGCCAACCATCCACTTCTCTGTGGACAACGAGTGCTCGACGCACTCTTCCCTTGTGTCCAAGGTTTGACTGGGGGAGAGAGAGAAAGAGAAAAAGAGAGAGAGAAAGGGAGAGAGAGAGAAAGAGAGAAGGATGACACTGATAACGAAGAGCATGATTATTGAGGAGGAACAACCGCGATCCCAGGCGCGTTCGGATGCGGGAAGACTGTGATTTCTCAGTCACTCTCCAAGTTCTCCAACTCTGATGGCGAGCGAGGCAACGAAATGTCAGAGGTGAGGGGATTGGAAAAGGAAAGATGAAGAGAGTGCCAATTGAAGGTGCTGCGTGACTTTCCTGAGTTGTCGATGGAAGTGAATGGAGAGAAGACCTCAATCATGCAGCGCACTGCTCTGGTCGCGAACATGCCCGTGGCTGCTCGCGAGGCCTCCATCTACACTGGTATTACTATCGCCGAATACTTCAGGCGAGTCTCTCAATTCAAGCTTTTAGCATTCTGTTGATGGACACGTTCTCTTTGCAAAAGGGCTGCTTATAAGATTTAAAGGATGAGAAGGGCTGTGCAGGGACATGGGCTTGAACGTGGCAATGATGGCCGACTCGACCTCTCGCTGGGCAGAGGCACTTCGAGAGATTTCTGGTCGCCTCGGTTAGCAACAAAGTCTATAGCTCTTCCTTTTGTAATTTAAAATTATTTTTATTTTTATTATTGTGGTTTATTAAAACGTAGGACTTGTTCTCCAAACATGTAATGCAACTGTTTAAATAGTCCGCGACGATTAAAATGACAGGAGAGATGCCGGCCGACTCTGGCTACCCCGCGTACCTGGCAGCCCGCTTGGCTTCTTTCTATGAACGCGCCGGCCGCGTCCGCTGCATTGGCAGTCCCTCGCGCGAGGGATCCGTGACTATTGTGGGCGCCGTCTCTCCGCCTGGCGGGGACTTCACGGACCCCGTCACCACCGCCACTCTTGGCATTGTGCAGGTTGGACTTCTGTGCTTTCCTAGCCACTAATCCCTCTGAAAACTGCAGCTTTTATTTTATATTCACAAGATACTATTGCACTTTGCGACCCAAGCGTGATTTTGCCCTCCAAGACAGCAAACCTTCGGCAGTGGCTTTTATCTGACTTCGATTACCATAAAATAGACGTGATAGCTTGCCATAATATTCTCAAGAAGCAATCGTATTGTGAACATGTTTGTTTGAGGTGTTCTGGGGCTTGGATAAGAAGTTGGCCCAGCGGAAGCATTTCCCGTCCATCAACTGGCTCGTCTCTTACTCCAAGTACATCCGCTCTCTCGAGGATTTCTACGAGAAAGAGCACCCCGAATTCGTGGTTCTTCGTACCAGATGCCGCCAGATTCTGCAAGAGGAAGAAGATCTCTCCGAGATTGTTCAACTTGTTGGAAAGGTCATTTTATTTTATTTCCTGTGAACTCGGGTGAAAGTTCTAAAATGCAGAAGTGAAATTCTTCCTGTTTAGGCCAGTTTGGCAGAGTCAGACAAGCTGACTCTCGAAGTGGCCAAGATCATCAAGGAGGACTTCCTGCAGCAGAATGGATACACTTCCTATGACAGGTTCTCATACTGTGCGTCTTGCATTTATTACCAAGACATGGCTTCGATCAATGATAAAGTAGTGATTTGAAACAGAAGCATGTTTATTTATTTGTTTTCGAAACCTCAATTTTTTCCAGATATTGTCCTTTCTACAAAACCGTCGGGATGTTGAAGAACATGATCTCTTTCTATGACAATGCGAAACAAGCAATCGAGGCAACTTCGCAGGCAGAGCATAGGGTTCCTTTTAGTGTGCTCTTTTGTTTCTTTCATTTTTAGTTAATACTTCAATTCTCCTTTTATTAGTTTCTTCCCATCATGTTATGAATAACATTGTTTTCAGATGACCTGGGCGTTGATTCGTGAGAGAATGGGCCCTCTTCTGCACTCTCTCTCCTCCATGAAGTTTCTGGATGTCGCGAAGGAAGGACAGGAAGGCATCAAGAGACGTCTTGAGCAGCTCCATGACAAAATCATCACTGCCATTCACCAGCTTGAGGAGTCCCTCTAGCTTCTCTCCACTCTCCTGAATTCTCTCTCAACCCTCTTTCTATCTCTATGTCTTCCCCACTCTCTCTCTCTCTCTGTCCTTTTCTCTCCTTCATTCTTTCCGATCTCCCATCTTGTTGTTGTCTTTCAACACCGCAGGATAGATCTACTCATTACAGTGTCCTATTTGTTTATTTGCTTTGTTGATTGTTTTTTTTTGTTTGTTGTTATATCCATATCTATTATAATCTGCTCGCGCGCGAACTGGAAAGGTTTTCATATCCTAGCTTTAAACATCAAATTTTGGCTTTTGGACCAATACCGGTTTTTGAGATCAAGGGTTTTTTCCTGTAAAATCAGCTTTATCACGTGCAATTTTATCGTACGACTGCAAAATCACCGTGCAATGTCAGTTTTGATACTCTCTTGTTGTTGTTGTGTTCCTTCTTTTGACCTTTCTCTGTTCTCCTTCGGTTTTTTCCCTACCGTTACCGGTTTAAAAACTACTGCAAATGCCTGTATCTCATTCGCGCCGTTAATTTATCTCGCATAATATTTATTGCGCGTGTAATATAACTTATTCGCAATCTTGAGGTGATTACGCAGGTTCGTTTGACGTGTTGCGCATTGAATGTTATAGCTTTTGCTTTTCTTGGAAGATAAAGATATACAATTTAGGAGAGCGGAGGAGCATTCGACTGGCGTGACTTGTTCGGGGAGGAAGATGGAGATGCCCTCCTGGCTGCCCCCTCAGCTGCATGGTCTCCTTCCCCTGGCTGAGCCTGCCATTGCTGCCAGGACTCTTCCCTTCTCTGCTGCAGCTGCACTCATCTGCATTGGTCAGTCTTCTCATCCTTATTCAGTTTTCCATTATAATGATAACAGAGAAGGAGAAGTTTCTTTGTCTTACGTAATATTGCAATTTGTTATTCTCTTTGATGAATATTAAAATTGGAATCGTGTGCAGTAAGCGGACATGTTCAGGCCATGTGCTGTCGCTGTCGAATGGAATGTACGGAGTGTTGTCGTTGTCTCCGTGGCATCTGCTGAGTCTGCAGGTCTGGCGTCTCTTCTCTGCCCCCTTCGTCGGCCGCAATCTCATTGTCTTCTTGGCTTCTCTTGCTTCCATTCATGCTGCTAGCCGCATCCTTGCACAGGTCTCTTCATCATTTATTCCTATGTTTCTCCTTTGTTCCATTTTCATAATCTCTGGATTCTTTCAGGCTCATTCGCCACTTTGGATCACGAAGACGCTGCTCGTGACACAGGTTGGTTTTATGAAATCATCTTTTTCTTTCCTCATTTACTTTTGATAAGAAGTACATACGATTGTTTCCTATAGGTGGTGTCTACTGCGGCAGTGAGCGTGATTGCCTTGTCTCTCTATGCCTCCACCGGCCTCGCTGATCTTCTCTTCTCTTCTGCGCTTAGCGGTTTCACTCCGTCCATTGCTGCCATTCTCGTTCTTATTAAGCAGGTCTGGACTTGCCCGACTTTATGATGTTTGAATATTTTGGTCGCTACTTGAATGGGGTTTCGGTACTGTCGCATCATTTTAAATAAGTAAAAATAATAGGTTCACGCGTGCTTTCCGAGATGATCGACGGGTGGTGTTGATTGTAGTAACTAGAAATTTGAAGTAGTCATCTCCAGGAGTGCCCTTATTCAGAAGTAACAAGAGAGGATGTTGTAGCTTCTCCCGGACTCGATCGTGGTGTCGACTCCGTTGGGTCGAGTGAAGTACACTCATCTGCCGATGTGCAGCATCCTCCTGACCGGTCTTCTCTCCCTGGTCGGAGGAGTGAGAGGCTCCGTTGCTCTCGAGATGGTTGTGGCCACCCAGGTTGGAAGGAGAGAGGGAACCACTCCGTGTAATGTCCTCTGCCTTGACAGGTTGCATGGACGTGGCTTCGCTTCTATGCCACGACAGAAGGAGATGCGGATCTGCAAGTTCTGCGTGGCGATCCCAACGAACACTTCGCTTGGCCTACGTTAGTAGACAATTATATAATATCATTCTTGCGTAATGCATGTCATTTCTCTCACTTGCTATTAATATCTATTTGTTTTTTGTTGTTGTTTTCCGTATGATAAAATTGCTTTTTGTAAGTTGTTATAATAAGAATAACAGTAGTAAGCTTCAGACTTTTCCCGTCTGCCGCGCGACCGTTCTGCTCTCTCCTTGCAAAGGCAGCCTTCCGCCCTTTGGCCCGTCTTGGTCTATGCAACAAGGAGGTCAGTAAGGGCTGCATTTCTCTGCCTTTTAGTCTCTTCTCCGGTTCTCACTGCTTCTAATCCCTCCCTCCCTCTCTCTTTCCCTCTCTCTCTCTCTCTGCCTGTCATTCTCTCTCGCTCTTTCTCAACAGATCCGTCACGTGGATGCATCTCAACTGGGTGCCTCTGCCCCCCTCCCCTCCTTGATTGTCGTTGACTCCTCGAACGACTCCAAGCGTCGCCGCCAGAAGGCTCTGCTCGCCCTCAATCAACGATTGCAACAACAAGCTCCTGACCCGCGTGCTGGTGTATGCCTCTCTCGCGCTATCGCTCTCTCTCTCTCTCTCTCTCTCTCTCTCTCTCTCCTTTTCTCAAACTCTCTCACCCTCGTGTTCGTAATCTCTTTCTCACTCTCCTTCTCTAAATCTCTTCGTATGTCTCTGCTACTATCTCGCCCTCTTATTGCGAACAATGTTGTCTTTCATTTTTAGATTACTATTTCTCTATTGGCATCCATTTATATTAATCGATTCAGCTTCCTTAATATTCGTGCTCCTTATTTAGGCCGATTGGAGTGATCACGAGGAAGAGGAAGTAGTGACCCGCGGGACCCTGGCGACTCCTCTTCCTCCCCTTCATACTGTAGATGACGCCTCGGATGCGCCAGATACTGTAGTCAGCCCTTCTCCAAATTTGCAACATTTTCTTCAATCAGAACAGCCTTCTGCACCTTCCGTTTCATAGAGGTCATTCTGCATAATGCATTTGATTGAATAGCTCAGGGTTCTTTGTTTAAAAATTTCTCTGTAAAGATATTCGCCGAGGTGTCAGATTCTGTTGTTATTTCATTTAATCAGCGCCCGTAATGTGTTGGGATTCTAGGTGTGTCATGCTAATACTTCTTGCTACTAAACTGTGATAAGACAAGCTCTCTGAAAACGTGTATTTCAATAGTTAAAAAAGCATAAAATAATGTTTATCTAAGTAGTTGCTTAACAAGTTTTATTATGAGACTTTGTAGGGAATAGATGAGGGATGCCACCCCCACACAATATGATATCAGTCAGTGTAATCCTGTTATTACTATGCCATTCTCTCGAAGTGTCACAGATAACTCGCCAAATTGATGAACAATTTGCAGAGATCGGAAATAGAGTGTGGTACTAATACCCACAGTGTGAATGAGAGTGGTACAATGTGGATATTCGGAGTAACTGGCCGGGTCGGGAGGAGACCGGTTAGACAAGCAGTAATTGGGCGAATCAAAGCAATGTTATGTCGTTATCACACTCTGTCATCCTCTGTATTCCTGTTTTTATCAAGCGAGCCCTGCCGCTTCCTTGCAATATCCTTGAAGAGATGGATAAACTGGAGAAAATGGGATCAAGGACGGAGCCTTCGACGGATACGCAGCATTCTAATCGTGAGAGGGTGCTAGGATAGTTGGCGATCTCTGGATGAGGAGATATTTGCCTCTCAGAACTTGCTGGACATGAGCTAAATAAGAACCTGCTTCTCTAGACACGCGAGCTCTCAGTCGCAGCACATTAAGTCGTTATTTTATCCATCCAAACAAAATGATTCATAAATCGAAATTATAAGTAAAAAATTGCTCCACTGGAGCTAGTAACAGGAGTCAACAGTCTGAGAAGTGAGGGGTCTCTGTCATACAAGGTGTCCTGATTTTCGGTCAAATGATTTTTGGTCAAGTGATTTTTGGTCAAAATTTTTTTTGATTGTTGGTCAAATGATTATTGGTCAAATGATTGTTGGTCAAATGATTTTTGGTCACATGATTGTTGGTCAAGTGATTTTTGGTCAAATGATTGTTGGTCAAATGATGTTTGGTCAAATTTTTTTCACAAATAAGTGATTTTTGGTCAAATGTTCCAAATATCGCAAATAGGTGTTTTTTGGTCAAAATTTACAATTTGAGCAATAAAATCAAATAAATATGTGGATCCTGCCAACCCACGTGGACTTGAAGTAATCATTGAATGCAGTAATGGCGCCGTGTGGAGCTGATGTTTCCTCCAAGTCGTCCGAACAATATTCAAATGAATTCTCCACTTTGCTCTCCGGCACAAAAGGCAGTGCCATACAGTTCCGGAGGGCGACTTGTGCGTCCCCGCCAGCCTTTACCGCAAATTTGATGCATATTTATAGGAGGTCCGAGGCGAATACATAGTGTCTCGTTTTTTCGCCTTACTTGGTCAGGTTGAGCTAGAAACGTCGATTGCAAGTGGCAGAGCTACGCCGTGGCCGACGGGGCCATTGAACACCTGCGCTTGAATCGCATGCATATGGGGCGCGCAAACAACATTGGCCGGGTTTTTCTTAACACGTTGGCTCATACCCCAATTTTCTAGAGCAGAGAGAGAGGCTAGTAGAAGAAC
Organism: Allodiplogaster sudhausi; assembly: GCA_945643635.1. Classification (NCBI taxonomy): domain Eukaryota; kingdom Metazoa; phylum Nematoda; class Chromadorea; order Rhabditida; family Diplogasteridae; genus Allodiplogaster; species Allodiplogaster sudhausi. The sequence goes on from CALZFC010000020.1 coordinate 5,417,538, forward strand.
CCCACTTCGTGGTAGGAGTTTTCCCTTATGGTCACCTTCAAACCTGCACCTGTTTGCGATATTTGGAACATTTGACCAAAAATCACTTATTTGTGAAAAAATGTGACCAAAAATCATTTGACCAACAATCATTTCACCAAAAATCACTTGACCAACAATCATGTGACCAAAAATCATTTGACCAACAATCATTTGACCAATAATCATTTGACCAACAATCAAAAAAAAAATTTGACCAAAAATCACTTGACCAAAAATCATTTGACCAAAAATCATGGAGCCGTCATACAAAGTGATCGCTCCCAGTAAGAGCACTCGAGAGTAAGTAAGAGTTGCAGCAGATACATGCTGTATCCAGGTACGGTACTTGGGGAAGCGTAAATTGAGAAAAGAGTTTCTCTAGTTGTCTGCAGAGGTGGGAATGGGCCGGCCCGGCCCGGCCGGCCCTCAGGGCCGTGACCACTCGAGAGTAAGTAAAAGTAAGAGTTGGCCGGCCCGGAAATTGGGTCGGCCGGCCGACCCAATTTCCCAAGGCCCCGGGCCGGGCCGGGCCGGGCCCAACAAAAGTTGGGCCGGCCCGTAGGCCCGATTGGGCCCTCAAGTCAGAAATTCCTGGCAAATTGAAGGTAAAAACGTAAACTTGAAATTTTCGGAAGTATTTGAAATTGGTTTATATAGTGGCATGTTACTTAGGGGTGGAGGAAACATATTTTTTACTTTGGTAAACTCATGCAAACCCAAAAGAAACCCCCAATTAACATAGAAAAAATTTTTGTAGATAAAATTTTTTTTCTATTTTGAAAATCGGGCTCAAACAGGCCCACGGGCCGGGTCGGGCCGGGCCGGGCCCAAAATTACAAGGCCCGGAAATTTCCGGCCGGGCCGGGCCGAGACTTTGGGCCCCCAGGGCCGGGCTGGCCCAAAAAATTTGGGCCCATTCCCACCTCTGGTTGTCTGTCATTAATGCACTCAAATACATGCCGTTCGATACAGTAACTCAACCAAATAGAAAAGAAACTCACATTAAGAAATCTATTAAATATAAAATAGGTATGTATGAGAAATTAAAAAGATGGTTGAATTATCGAGTTGACTAGTTCGGCTTCTCCCGTCTTGAAAATAAAGGAAGCAAATGGAACATCGTGTAAAGGGGAGCAGGCAACGACGACATCGAGATCAATTTCACGATTAAAGTGTGCATTCGGCAGATGGCAGCGGTGGGCTTGAAAGAGGGGCTAGAGAGCGAAGAGAGAGAGAGAGGGAGCGAGTGAGAGAGAGAGAGAGAGAGAGAGGAGGGAAAGACAAAGCGGTAAGGGAAGACAGAATGTGAGAGTAGAAGGATAGAAGAGGGAGAACGATGCGAGTCTACTCGGAGAGATTAGGAGTGGAGGCGACTCGTCTGACTGGAGGAGTAGCCTCCTTGAGGAAGGGAGTCCTCGGCTGTCGACTGGATTGTCTGCAGGACGCCCCCAGACGGGCTGCCATTTCCTGCGCCGAGACACGAGCCATCCACCCGGCCAGCCGCGCATCGTGGGTGTCCAGTGGAGTCTCGGCTGGAGACGAGTCAGTCTCCTCCACGCGGTTCAGCTTGCCAGAGTAGCCAAATCTGCAAGAGTCTCTCTTTCTCTCTCCTTCTTCCTCTCTCTCTCTCTCTGTCTCTGTCTCCCTTCCCTCTCTCCCTCTCTCTCTGTCTCTCTCTGTCTCTCTCTCTCTCTGTCCACTGACTGGTCATGAATGCCGACTTTGGTAGCAACACTCTCGATCTCGCCGGCCATGTTTGCGATGACTCTCTTGGACCATCGGTGCGCTCTGCTGAGGGAGGAAGTCCGCTTGGCCGCGTCTCCGTCCACTCCGTCTTCCACCACTGAAGAGAGAACGGGATACTCCTCTGTCTCCTTCTCGTCTTTCTCTCTTCTTTCTTATCTTCCTCCTCTAATATCTGTGACTCTCTGACCCTTCGCATCCTCAGCGTCCACTCCGCCGTCAACAACACCGCCGCAGCAGGCGGAGCGCATCCAGCGGAAGGCGCGCACCACTGGGGGACGCATCCCTGGCTTGCGAGGGAGCACGGCGAACAGCAGGATCTGGCAGGTTGCGAAGAAGCAACCGATACCATTCGGGGTCTACAAGGAAGAAAGGGATAGAGAGAAAGAGAGAGAGAGAAAGAGAGAGAGATAAAAGATCGAATTCTTACTATGAGATAGAAATCGTGGACGAGAAGGCCGTACACGAACCACTCGCTGGAGACGAGGAAGTTCGCGATACAAAGAGGCAGTGGAAGAGTCGACGTGGCACGACGGCGGATTACTACTTTCTGAGAAGGGAGGATGCTAGGTAGGAGGGATCAATGAGAGAAAGAGAGAGAGAGAGAGGAGAGAGAGGAGAGAGAGAGAGAGAGTAAGTAAAAGAGATTGCGAGAGAAAAGGAAGGAGAGAGAGCGCGAGAGAGAGATTGAGAGATCTGTTGAGAAAATGAGAGGGAAAGATAGAAGAATGAGTGAGAGATTGCGAGCGAGAGAGGGAAGAGATAGAGAGAGAGTGAAATGACTGACAATGCCGGCTAGCGGAGCAGCAAAGTCGGCGGCGTTCAACGTCATGCAAACGAAGCCGAGCGGATGGAAGATCTGGAGAAATAATGCGTTTTATGATTCTTTTTTAGTGGAGCCAGAAATAACCCGAACGGCAGTACCTATTAGGGCTACTCAACCACCCTTGGGGGTAAGGGAGGGGGGGGGGGGTAGCCTAATATGGTTAAGCTGGATGGCCACAGCATTTATTCATACATCTATGAATATACCTCTTATAAGAGGAGAAGTTGGATTTAAAAAACCGGTTTGGCACACCGTAATGAGAAAAAGCCACGGTAAGAATGTTGAATTGTCTTATATTTTTCCCGTTTGTCTTCCGAGTTGCACTGCAAACAGCCGCCTGCCTAACCTTGTGATCGAAGAAGTAGACGCCTGCCGCGAGGGCTGAGCTGATTCCGATCACCGCCGCCACTTTCAGACTGATGAAGAGCTGAAGAACAATCCTCAGAATTCATTCGGTTTCTGCTAACTGCACTGGCTACGAGACATTCCTACCACTTTGTTTCGTCAACTGGTTCCTATACCGAAACCGAAAAGGTTTCGGTGAGTGCATATCTTCCGTCTCTTAGAAACTCTCTCTCTGTCTGACTGTATCTCTTTTTCTTTCTCTCTCTCTTCTCTCATCTCGTTCCACACATTGAATTTTGAACAGTTAAAATAGTATTGTCGCAGTCACAACATTGCTCACTGTCTTCCACTTCGCCCTTTCTCTGCTGACTTTCTTCTTCGTCATGCACCAATAGAAGATTGAGTAGGTGGAGTAGAGTAGAATCTGAGTGCCAGTCACGTAGAGAACCGTGTAGTCCTTCTTCAGGTAGCCGTACGCGAACCAGCAACTGCCTCTGCAAGAAACTGTCGGCATGCAGGATGTTGACGCCGAACGAAATTCGTAGTCATATCTATATTTTTACAAAGTCCAGGGAGAAAGTGGATGTGTGATTTAGTGAAGAGGATGACAGAAGCTGACCCAACAACTCCCATGAGGAAGGGCGCTCCGCTGATCTCCTTCGTGTCTCCTCGCTTCCAGATTTGCCGACATATCGGTCTACAAATTAATTCCATGCACTTAATTAATGTCTACAAAAAATTTAATTAAATTAGCCCCGAGGCAATTTTTTCTCGATTGTCTCGTGCACTCGCTTCTACTGCGACTCTTGATAGATCTGATCTGTTTGTTGATTGGATTTGATAGAGTGTTCCCTTCTTCTGTTGCTGAACACAAAGAGACTTCGCGAGAGGAAGAGCCAGGAGAAACGAGATTCGGGAAGGAGGAATGTGTAGAGATAATCACGAGGAGAAAGAAGAAGACAGTGGGAAGGACCGAAGAAAAGAGAGAGAGACCGGGAGACAGACAGAGAGAGAGAGAGAGAGAGAGAGAGAGAGAGAGAGGGAGCAAGAGAGAGATAGAGAGAGAGAGATAAGGAGAGAGAGAGAAAGAGAGAGAGAGAGAGAGAGAGAGAGAGAGAAAGAGGGAAAGGAAATAAAGAGAAAGAGGAAAAGAGAGAGAAAGAGAGAAAGAGAGAGAGAGAGAGAGAGAGAGAGAGCAGATAGAGAGAGAAAGAGAGAGAGAGAGAGAGAGAGAGCAGATAGAGAGAAATAGAGTAGAGAGACTAGTATGGAAAGAGAAGACAAATCTTAAAGAATCAGACTGACATGCCACAGAAGAAGAGTCCGACTGTGGTGATGAAGGCGAGGATGGAAAGACAATTGAGCACAGTGATACCATGGGTGAAGACCTCGAACATTCCTCTCTGCTTCTCTTTTTCTCTCCCACTTCTTCTCGTCCAATCCCGTCAATTGTCTGGATGTCCCTTGAGAGCGAATTCCGCTCTCTTGTCAACTACCGTTCCTTCCTGGATAGAAAGTTAGTTGTTATTGTTATAAACAGAATTTCCTGGCAGCGGAAGAATACAGAAATACATATTCATGTGATCAAACGAAAGAATGAGCAGACAAAAGAAAGCGTGAAACCTAGTCGGAAGCTAGAGTCAGTGTATGAATGCGGGAACGAGGATCTTATGATGATGGTTTGTGAAAAGTCGGAGTGTTAAATTTAATATGTATATACCGTAATTAAAAGTACCGTAATTAAATAAGGTAGCGAACGTAATACCTGTTAACGAAAGGATAAACGGAGCAATCAGAAAAATATAAATAATAAAACGGAGAGAAGCACAAGGAAATCAGTCAGTTGAGGGGGCGGACGATTCCTGCCCAGCGGGCAAGGAGAAGAGAAGGAAGAGCGACACATCAATGGACAATTCAAATGATAGGGGCGGAGTAAGCAGACGAGTGAGAGAGAGCATGCAACGAGGAGAGAGTGGAAGGAGCGAGAGGAGGACAGAGAAAGGGAGAGAGAGAGAGGGAAGAGAATGAGAGAAAGAGAAAAGAAAGTGGACATGGAGAAGAATAGAAAGTGGCCAGTGCAGAGTAAATTAGTATCGCCTGAAATAGAAGAGCGAAGATGAATCAGACTGTCGGAAGGGACGGAATTAATGGAAAATGCCATCCAGCTATGAAGACGCGAAATTGTTTATCAGAAGAATAACAAACAATTTATAGCATCCCTGGACTGGAATTCTGTGACAATCAGAGAATCTATGAGTTGATGAGTTAATAAACAAATACAAAGACTGATCAAAATGAAGTGTGTGAGATAGGTGAACAAAGTCGAATGAGAGAGGGAGAGAGTGGTCAAAGGAAAGGGATATACATACAAGCAAGTTAAGATAAAGATGCTTAGGGGATTGGGAGTTGCTCACTAAATAATAATCATAGACATATGAACGTCGTGTCAGAACGGATACCGTATCATTTGCACTCTAACACCGTTTGTTACAGGCGTCTTCCCTCCGCCCTCTTTCCTTTTTGTACCTGTTCAGAGAGTTACATCTTCACTTCATTCGCCTATTGTTGTTAGCATAACCGACGAGCGAGATAGAAAGGGAGAGAGAGCGAGAGAGAGAGAGAGAGAGAGAGAGAGAGATAGTGAGAACGCATGAGGCTTACCGAGAATTAGATGGGAACCAAGGAGACAATAGAGGAAATAGAGAACAAGTGGTATTTTATCTCTCCCTTCTCTATTTTCTCTCGTACTCTCTTGTCTCTCTTCTCTCTCCCCTTATGATGCTGATTATTTGGCCGTGGCTATTTCAGGGATATCAGTGATCTCCCACTCAACTCGTGACGTCATCATCTTTTCCATCTCTCATTCCCTATATGGTTCTGCTGCTCACGATGTCACTTCTTCACGTGAATTATACGAAACAAGTCGAAGACGACATCTCCTAATGTCTAGATATCCGTTGGATTTCGGTGAGCCATTGAGAGAGATACAAAGAAAGAGAGAGAGAGAGAGAGAGAGAGAGAGAGAGAGAGCGAGAGAGAGAGAGAGAGAGCGAGAGAGAGAGAGAGAGAGAGAGAGATTGTGCAGGTAGTCTAGCAAGGAGATAAATATACATATGTATTTAAATATTCATAAATAAAGCCTTCCCAATCACGTGAAGTAGAGATGCACTGTATTGCCATAAGATTCGCGCTGTTCATCATTAGGCAAAGAGATGACGAAGGAGGTCCGCCTGTTCTCTGCCCGTCTCGCTTTCTCTCCACAGCATCCACTCTCTCGCCACAACCATCGCAGCCTTTCACGCGTTCTGCCATTTTCAGCTTTTTGCCTGATATAGTAATCACAGACACACTCTGTCGACGATACTCGTGTGAATGGGGGAACAAGAGAGAGAGAGAGAGAGAGAGAGAGAGAGAGAGAGAGAGAGAGAGAGAGAGAGAGAGAGAGAAGAGAGAGAAAGAGAGAGAGAGAAGGATGAGAATCACCGGAAAGTTCATCTAGGTCATTCTTTTGGAAACGTCATCTCAGATTAGGCAATGAGATAGCTAAACTGATGGTAGAACGGATGATTATCTCCATGTTTACTTACCATACATCATTCATCTCGACCTCTAAACGAATCCACAGGGCAGACACGGATAAATCAGATATAAAGGGGGAACAGGTTTCGCTCATCATTGAATAACAAAGAGAGTAAAACAGGGGCATATTTCTTATGATTCAATGTAAATAGCAATCGCTGTAGCTTTCGCGTTTTTGTTGTTGTTGTTGTTGTAGCGACTGTCACTGGACGGGTGCTGCAAAACAATCCCGAAGAGAAAGTCGGAGAGGAAAGAAATGGCGACAACGGAAGCGAGAGAACGAGTGATTTCACCATCAGCTTCTAGATATCATTCCGTGCAAGTTGTCAGAATGGCAAACCCACGCCAAGTAAACCTAAACAATTTATTCTGTATCGGCTGTCAACGGGTTCACTGAAACGAGCACTTTTCTGGCTACAAGGAGACTACATAACTGTTGGGAGCACAGATATTTGGACTGGCCGATTCCATCTTACACTTCCTCTTACACAAACAACAGCAATGTGATCTGCTGGCCACTCTTTCCATCTTCATTCTTCATCTCAATGTACATTTACTCATCAAATGAATGAAGAAGGGCACACGAGAAATTTATTAGCTGCAATTCTCAGTGTACGCTCTCTCTCTCTCTCTCTCTCTCTCTCTCTCTCTCTCTTTCTCTCTTTATTTCTTACTCTCTCTCTCTTTCTATCTTTCTCTCTCTCCCACTCTCACTCTCTTTCTCTTCCTCTCTCTCTAACTCTTTTCTCTCTCCCACTCTGTCACTCCCTTCAACGATTAGCTCGAGTTTGAATGTATCCCTGTTATTCTTAGATGGGCACGAATTGCCGGAAAAGGAAGGCGCATAAAATAATTAGTACACTTTGTCTGACTCTGAACTAAATATTGACGTTCACGTAAATAGTTCCTCCCTTTGTCATGAGACTTCCCCTGGGGCATTTCTCGGGAATACTAAACGTAAGGACTAATGGAGACATCGTTTCTCGGCGTAGAATTTTCATTTGCCAACAAGATTCTTGATTCATGGAATAGACAGCCTGGCCAGTGCGGACGATACAGAGTGCGTTTTTCTTCACGAACCTCCTCAGAATCTTATATTTCACTTTATAGTGCTTGATTGATTTTTCGTGGAAATCACGTGTTATAACGCAGATTGTTTCCAGTGAGTACTGGTGAGTGTTGCATTTATTCATGATCTGCCATCATCAATCAACAGCTACATACATATTATTTGGTACTCGAGAAAGCTCCTTTCTTGGCATTGCAAGAAAATTATAGTCCACATATTAAAAAAAAGCCAAGAAGACAACATACTGTTGAAATCGAAAAGGACTATCAGCTTACTCGAATTACAATAGGGCAATGATAGTACTTTCGAAACCCGTCAAGTTACACGGCAAATGAATCAAGAGGCACAGAGAAAAGTGTGAAGAAGTAAATAACAGTCTAGATCTAAAGACAACATGTATTTTGTCAAAATATGGAACTATGCATAGTCTGAATTAATTTTTGAAGGGAATGATGGTATTCTTTCTTCCTTGATAAGCTGATAAACATGAGTGTTGAATGGCGGAACCGCGCATTTCTCTTCTGAATACTTTTCAGTCTGCGACAAGACTTTTTTTTAAAGAGATATGACTTCATAAAGAGGCAGATTAGCGTCTGGCGGAAGCGTCGGAGATGCCCTGCGGTCGTCGACTGGCGCGGAGCATCTCCCGCCGTCGCAGCTCGCGTCGCCCGCATTCCACTCGCACCCACTCGGGCACCTCCGGAACCGCCCATCCAAGGGCACCACGCACTCCCAGCAGACAGTGCTCCACTGCCAGCACGAAGAGCATCTAAAGAGAGTAAGAGAGACAGAGAAAGAAAGAGAGAGAGAGAGAGAGAGAGAGAGAGAGAGAGAGAGATTAACCTTGCCCTCCCAGCTCAGACTCGGAAAGGCGCGGTGAAGAAGTCGCGACTGCGCGATGAGAGCAGCGTTCACGATTACTCCGAGTGTTCCGAGCATCTGCAGAGTGAGAGAAAAGGAGTGATAGACAGAAAGAGGAAGTAAGAGAAAGTCAGAGAGAAAGAGATAGAGAGAGAGAGAGAGAGAGTGAGCAGAGTAAGCAAGAAAGAGGACCTCCATAGCAGTCTGCCACGATCCGATGCTGGCAGCCGCTCGGGCGAACGGTCTCTGGACGGTGCGGCACTATTTGAAGGCGTCCACGCGCATTTCGAGGACGTTGTTGGCCACGGCGAAGAAGGCGGCGAGGGGGAAAGCGGGTGAGAAGAGAATGACGTACCCGAACTGAAACACTTCTTTTCTTGTACATAGATTCAGCCACACTCTTTAATATGGAGCCACATTTTAGAGGATATACATATTTCAAGTTCTACGAGCGTTTTAACCAGAGACTTGAATAAATAAAAGAATGTAACCTGAATGAACATCTCGAGGTAGTCGTCGAGTGGTCTCTCGTATGGCTCCATGAGACTCTCGATCTCGGCTCGAGTGACATCGAGGCAGTCAGCTGAGAACACAATGACAACGGAGAAAGAAAGAAATCAGCCACTCACTAAAGATGATGGACACAAATCTCCTCATACAAACCGAGTACACTTTCACCAGTAATCCCACTTCATATCGAGTATTCATGAAGAGTCTAACCGACAGCGGCGTCCCCGTCATTTGCTCCTTCAGGTTTCATGCACTCGTCGTTAAGCAGCTGCTCGCACTGGAACTACATGCATATCCTCTCGTAATGAAAACAGTAAATAAAATATTTAAAAAAAAAATTAAGAAAAAAGAACGAAAATATTTTGCGGTGATTTATGAATTGAGACATTGTTATCTTGTTCCAGAGACGCGCGTAGGTGTCTTCGCCTGCACTCCGAATCGGGCGAGGAGAGAAGAGGAGAAGACGAAGTAGCTGTCTCTTCTTCTTTGTCATTCGTCAGTGAGGAGAGACTGATCTATTCATAGATTACGGTAGGAATGAACAATGGCGGGAACTGGTGAAGAGTGGAGCATGCCTGGCGTGTCATTCGGTAGGTCATGGCAGAAAGTTTGAGATGCTGAAGCACGAAGGGAACGACAAGTTCGGAGCAGTTCTGAACCAGCTGACGAGTGATGAGAAGAGTCGCGAGTGTCTGCAACATGGGTTCAGGAGCTATCAATAGTGCAATGAGTAAAATGAGTAAGGAGCCAAAAGCAACTTCTCGCAGTTTGTGCATGTCTTGCATGAAGAATGCGGTGTAGAAGAGAGCACCAAAGTTGGAGATGACGTTGAAGAGGACAATCTTCGTGATTAAAAAGTTTTCAAAGTGCTCTTCCGATCGATGATTCTCTGAAACATTCCATATGCATATTTTTCAAAGACACATGATAAAACTGTTCCTTGTCATATTTTGAAGCGATTCAGTGAAAAAGCACGAACCGAATTCGTTGAGAGCGAGTTCGAGTCGGCGGTAGAGACGATCACTGATTTGCATGAGCAGACTGAAGATGACCATCGGAAGATAACACAGCCAGCCAAAGGCAAGACTCCCGCCAAAGTAGCTGAAGGAAGGGGAGACTTTTCAAGGTAAACTATGCATCTGTTTATAAGCAGATTAACATCTTCTATCTAACTATTTATTTAATTGCCGCAAGAAAATTTTTTTTAATTGAATATCTTGACGTACCCTTGCATCGAAAAGAAGAGGAAAGATAAGCGAACAATTCCGTTAATGCTTGTGCACGGAAGGCAGTGATCATGGCGAAGAAGAGAAGAAGAAGACAGAAGGCAGTGAGAGGGTACGAGATGGCATAGCGGAAGCAGGCCTTCTTCCACGCGGGGTAGTACGGCTCCAGCCGGCCCGTCACTGCATTCGCCACCAGATACTCACCCTTAAATCATTTGAACTCTCTCTCTCTCTACTCGCTCTCATAAGAAATGAGTAAAGTGTAATCAAAATCTTTAAGAGATGATAGAGAGGACGCGATGGAAAAGAAAAACTGTAGAGAAGGAGATACACCTTAAACTGCGGCCTTGGCTCAGTGAGCAGATCGTCTGCAAGGGTCTTCTCCTGGAGCGTGGCCCACTTGAAGGCCAGCTCAGCCTGGCGTCTCTTCCAGTGCTCGAGATAGACAGTGGTCCAGACACAGTTGAAGAGGGCGAATTCAACAAAACTGTAGTCGCAGTTCTGGAAGGAATGAGTCAGAATGTAGGGAAATAGTGGAAACACACTGTGGAAACACACTTTCAAATTAGTATCATACACGGCAAAAGAGGAACAAGGAGTGCACGTACATATTATAGAGAAGATAATGAGTCACTTCTTGGCGTGCTCCATCGCCGCTTCCACTTCCGCCGAAGAGAAAGATGGCAACTCCTCAACAACATGCATAATAGTCGTAGAACATCTCTTTCAACTAAATATATTTTACGGAAATAAAGGTAAAATAAAACCGGAGACTGGAATGCCAACTGAGCAGCGCAGGCGCACAGAGTGCTCGAGTCATGTGAGCGAGCCAGCCAAAGTAGAGGGCGATCTCCGCCCCGAAGTAGTCATAGACACCGTCCAGGGGCTGCGAGCCAGTCATGCCTGAGGCAAGAAGGATTCTCTCGGAGAGGAAGAGACGGCTGACCAGCCAAGAGCCATTCAGCCTCCAGCTGCCGGAGAGCGACGCCGTCGTGGAGGGGCTGAAGGCGGCTCAGCAATTGTGCCTTCAGAAGACGGGTCACTGCAACTTGTGCAGGAAACGCGAGACTCTTCATAAATACATACATACATGTCATGCACTTTTGTGACTCATAAAGAAATTGCATAAGTATATATGTACATACATACATATGTAGATAAATAAAACAAATCGTGTTCTGCGATCTTGACTGACGAATAGCGGCGCCAACAGGAATGCGAATGGGTTCATCCTCTTCATCTTCGAGATCGAAGACTCGGCCTTCCTCTGGTGCTCGGATGTGCTCGAGCAGCTGCCGAACAATCGACGCGCGTTCCCTGCTCGAGAAGAAACGAGACACGTCATTCGCGCCCACGAAGCATGCGGATTCCTGCGTTTTCGTCCGCTTAGACTTCTTTGGAGCCATTTTTGCTTTTATTGCTTTTTTTGCGGAATTTTGCTGTTACTGGTCTTTTTTACTAATGAAGTTAGAACCTCAACAACGAACGGCCGGAAGCCACCGCCTAGCCCGTCGGAGACACGTTTCTGGAGTTGACACAACTCAGCACCCCTCATCAGACTGAAAAAGATAATGAATCTGCCTACTTTGCTCTCTCTACTATCCACTTGCATCAATTTATGTCCCAGTCGACTGGGAGATAAATGGCGTTCATTCATCTGACACAAAAACCAACGTGAAGTCATCGGCGGCGACATAAATGGCGAATCGGTCTCCGAGGCGATGCTCCACGACTTCCACGCTCAGCGTCGGCTCGTGTTCCAGAATCTTATTCTTTTCGTTAGGAACAATTGTGGAAGAAAAATAAATAAAATTATAAATGTAAAGGAAGAATAAAGAGAAGAAAGAGAAACCAAGTCGGCGACAGCCCTCGCAGTCCGCCTTCGCTTCTTCTTCTCTGCTTCGTTTGCTGAGGAAGGCAACAGAAGCAGCACGTCGCAGGCCACTGAAGGCTCACGGACATTCCTGCACAAGTCAGCACTTACAACTGCAAAGCAGAAATGATCTACCGTGAACGAAAAAGAAACACCCCTCTCGTGTCATATCGTGAGAGAATGACGAGGGTTAAAGTGTTGCAGCAATGACGCTGAGAGAGTAAATAAAAAAGAGAGTGCGAAGAAAAAGAGAAGAGATGTGGAAAGAGATGAAATGGACTCTTGCCTCCAGATCTGAGTGGAGACAGCAAAACGCTTGCCCTCCTGAATTCCGAGGCGGACAAGCGAAGATAGCTTCTCTTGCAGCTCTTCTGCCCTCTTCTTGCCAGCCGCCTCAGGCTTCTCGTCTCTGGAGTCTGCCATAGCCCTTATTCCTTAATTCATTGTATCTAAAATATACATAGAAAGTAAACTTGGAGGGCACTTTTGATTTAAAATTCACATTCGTTGTTACGCAAGAAAGGAAGCAATTTCGTGGCAGCGAGATCGATAGAGAGCCCGGTAGTCAGTGATGAAGAAAATAGAAAAACGAAGAAAGCGAACGGGAAAATGCGGAAACAAATGTGGACGAAGCAGATGGAGAGAGAATGAGGAAGACAGCAAAGGCGAGAGAGAGAAAATGAGAGAGACAGAGAGAGAGAGAGAGAGAGAGAGAGTTGGAGAAGGCGAGCGAGAAAAAGATAGAGAAAGAGAGAGAGAGAATATGTGCAATCGTAAAAAGAAGTGAAGAAGGAGAGAAAAATGTTGTTGTGGCACTGCGAAATCTCGTGTTTGTCTCACTTGATAGAACAACTCGGCCACGCAATTCAAAGCAAATAAAATGAGCAACCACCAGCATAAAATGGCATATTTAAAGAAGAAGGAAACGTTAATACAAATAGCTGGCAAGAGGAATACTATGAGTCTTTTTTTAAGGCTATAAGATAATTAATACGAGAGCGAGAAAGAGACAGAAAGAGAGAGAGAGAGAGAGAGAGAGAGAGAGAGAGAGAATAAGGAGAGCATTTTCATCTCGAATGCGTTCGCTTTGGCTGCGATCTCTCTCCCACTCAGCACCTTCACATTCTTCTCGCTCATCTCGCTTTTTCTCTCCGTTCCTCTTCATTTTTCTACCTTCTAACAGAAGAAGGAGTCAACCACACACACTCTCTCTCTCCTCCACATGTCTGCCTCTGTCTCCCTTTCTCTGTCTCTCTGTCTCTGTCTCCATTTTTCTGTCTCTCTGTCTATGTCTCCCTTTCTCTGTCTCTCTTTCTCTTTCTCCCTTTCTCTCTCTCTCTTTCTCTTTCTCTCTTTCTCTGTCTCCCTTTTTTTCTTTCTTCTTTTCTCTCCTCTGCCTTCCCTCTTTTATCTGTTCCTTTCTCGCATGAAAATGGAAACTCCTCCATATCCCACCCTTTTAATCCATTCTCTGCGGGGCAGCTAGCCCACATATCTGCTGGACAGACAAAAGGGCTTGAAACATAAATATATGTATGTATGAAAGGATTTTCGGACGGGAGGGATGAACAAATGAATTGTTGGAAGTCCGGAGGAACAGAGAAGAATGGCCGGCAGAGTAGGAGTGGGGGTGGAAAAGGCGCAATGAAGAATGATGCCCAGGCTGAGAAGAGCACAAATGGCATGAAGGGTTGTGCATCATGTTTTTTGAGACCGTGACCACGAAGAGAGTGTTTAGACATTTCTAGACGCTCTTCAAGGCATACTCCGTAGGCTTTTCTCAGTACAAAGCGCGTTCGCTTTGAGAATACTTACATTTTCGTAGTTTCTAAGAAGTTTTTTATGCAATACATGCATGTAGGTAGAAACCTATGTATTTATATATGAATGCACATACATATACATATATGCATACATACATATGGTTTTTTCATTACTAATGTGCAACATGTCTGTAGGCAGAATGCTAAAACTTTTATGCTTGACTTCAGAGAAGTCGTTTTATTAGCGATGTGCGCATTCATCCTTTATCCCTCTGCCTTCTTTCTTTGTCTAACTTTCTTTCATTCTCTGAATCTCTCTCTCTCTCTCTCGGCCACCTTTTGCCCACTTTTTCATTTTTATCGTGTCGATGCTCTGCGCTCTCTCGATTCCCCGTTGTCTCTCTTCCTCTCTCACCAATCATCTGCCGCTTCTTCTCCCAGATGTTCCTAATACACCACGAAGTGATTTTTGTGCGCCGACGAGGTTGAGCCCTTTAGATCCCGGAGGAGTCTACAAGGCTGTCCGTTTTCCTTTCATTTTCTGAAGAGAAGCAGAGAGAGAGAGAGAGAGAAAGGAATCAGAGAGTGAGAGAAGAAGAGAGAAGTAATATGATGGGAGTTATGGAGGAGTCGGAGGCGTCGGTCATCATGATCTCCTCGCGTCCTCCCTCCGTCCGGTCGCATCTCGTCGAACCTGTCAGAGTTTCATTTCTTCTGTCATTTTTATTTTCACTTTGCAGATACATACATGCAATTTATTAGCAGAAGTTTGCAGAATGAACAAAAATATTTTAAAATCTTGAATTAGCATGTCCGCGGACACATTTAACGATTACAGCGTTCGATGGAAAAAGAGATGACTGCTACATTTTCTCCATGTATTCCAGTAGATTTTTGCGGATAACTGAACATAAATAGATGCAGTTTATCTGTAAATATGTATGTACATGGATGTGTGCTGTGTAGGTTTGTGCATGCCAGCGCGTGTTTCAGCGTAGAGGAGCAATGAATTTGCGATAATTAGCTAGTGAAGCATTCGCATTTGGATGCCATTCACAGAACGCCTTGCAGTTCTGCATTAATTAGAGCTTGTCATATTCACCAGAGAAAGAAGGTGTCTGTTACAATTTGGTTCAGAACTATGGTTAATTTTATTGAAAAATATATGTGGCTAAATATCTTATAGTTTCTTTTATGCATATATATAAAAATCGTAGTGATTCCAATGAATCTCTTCCGGTGGTGATGTGGACGGAAGCGGACACTCTGTGCGTGCTGCCCTCCCGGCTGCGCCTGCTCTGCATCGTAGTCACTGCCCTTCTCATCTGCTCCCTCGTCGCTGCCATCGCCAACTCTCTCCAGAATGCCCATGCCGGCTCTTCTCCTTTCTGCAAACTACCCAATGCCACCTTCACGCCTGATACTCTGTATTCCTATTTCTCACTCTCTTCCAAACTGTTGTGCTTTGTCTTCTCTCTCTGTCCCTCTCTTTCATTTCTCTCTCTCTCTCCCTCTCTCTCTCCCCCCCTCTCTCTCTCTCTCTCGCTCTCTCTCGCTCTCTCTCGCTCTCTCTCTCTCTCTCGCTCTCTCTCTCGCTCTCTCTCTCTCTCGCTCTCTCTCCTCTTGCAGCTGCCCTAAGGAGACGATCTTCCTGTACTACAAGTGTTGCAACTTGCCCGTCCACGCACCTTCTCTGCTCTCTTGTTGCCATCACTTCAAAATATGGCTAATGTCAGTCTCGCCTTATATTCTTCACCAAGTACAATATAATCATTTCTTAGTGTGATAAATGTGTAAATGGTTGTATTGCAGGCTGGCTGTGCTGTGCGTGGCTGTCTCCTGTCTTCTCGGCATTGTATTCATGCTCATTGCTCTCTTCACTGCCTAAACAAACAATCAACATATACAATATGCATATTAATATGTCAACATGATTATTCCCCATAAATTCCATAACCCTTCATCGAAAATATGAATTATGTACGTAAATACAAATTTTAAGCCTTCTGTAATATTCAAACGTGTATATAAATGTATCTCTTTAGTGGAACTAATGACTGTTTTTTCCTCGATTAGGTTATACGATGTGATCTGCAGAAATGTGACCAATACTTGCCTTGAAAGCGAAAATAAAAATGCGGTGGCTCTGGCTCATTGCAGCATTGATACATAAACATGTTCTTGTAGACGGAGCTGCCCTTGGCTGTTTACAAAATGACTTTTTCGTGCCCCCTGAGAAGAAGACTGATTCCTATCGAACAGACGGGCTCGGCTGATATGTTCGGACCTGCCATTCCATTCCATGTCCACAGGGCATTCTCTCACTTCTTGCACAAGTCTCGATCTCTTGGCGGATCACTTTCTAGATCTACTCTCTCTTTCTCTCTCTTTACCTCCAAATATCTTGTTCTTTTCACTCCTCACCCTCTCTCTTTCTCCGTCAACTCATTCAGTATCATTTCCTTTCTCTCTCTCTCTGTCTCTCTCTCTCTTCCCTCTTTCTTCGTTCCGTAGCAGCTCCCTGGTGGTTGTAATAGCCTCTCGCCTTGGCGGTTATCTCTTGTGTGCCTGGAGGCGATTCAGCTTGCGTACTACTCATTTTCCTCTGACACCCTCACCCTTACTATTTTCTCTTACACCCTCAGGGCAGCTTCAACAAAGGCGTACATTTACTGCTCTCGGAACATTCCAGACGCAATTTTAGTCTTGCTAATTGCCTAATGACATTTTTCGCATCCGTCTCCTTTTTGTCCTGGTATTGTCACAGTTTCATCGATCGTTCGCACTGGCTAATTTGAATTTATGAATGTACTATATTTTCATGTACGTATTCATTTCGTCAATGTTTTACATTTAGTTTTGTTCCCACCTGCTTTCCCGTGCGAATAAGTCTCAGGGATGGCTGGTTGTTGTCATCTTCTATCGTTTGTTGATGCTGGAGAGGAGTGTGTCATCTTAAAAAAAACATCCTCATGGACGCGATCTGCATGTTACATGTGCATGTGGACATCTATTTTGGTTTAAAAAGTACATACATATGTATTTTTTAAACCAAAATACAGCTCAAGAACCCTTTTCTGAGTGAAATAATGTCATGCGTCTACTTTGTGAGAAATAAAGAGAGATAAGTAGAGAAAAAAATGCTAATAATGAGTTTCTTGAGGAGCCTGGCTGAGAGGCAGACAGAGCACAAAGAAAAAGAAGAACAGCAGTTGAAAACGGGTTGAAGGGTGAAGAGGGGCCAAGGAAGAACGGCTACCATGAACAACGCCACTCCTTCCGTCGCTGCTCTTCGTGACAAGATTGGCAGGCAGCTTGAAGTACTTTCTCTCTCCCTTCCTCTTTCTATCTCTCTGTCTCTGTCGCTCTCTCTCTCTCTTCCTCTCTCCCACTTCCCTCTTTCTCTCTCTTTCTCTCTCTCTCTCTCTCTCTCTCTCTCTCTTTTCTCTTCTAGATTCGCTCACCAACCCCTCTGTCGATGGCTCGCCCCACCAACCAGAGTTGGAAAGAGAGTTCGGTGCGTGTGTTCGAGCCAAGCTACGAGACGAACGGCCGCCTTTCCCAGCTCGGCCGAGTCGTGGACGGCGTGCCCCAGTCAGCCGACAGCTTTTATCAGGTACTCAATGAGGCAATTGGGAATCAAAGTTTCTGGATAAGGCAATGAGGTAAGAATTCTGCTGTTGTCGAGAATTTCGAAAGTCTTCTTGAACACGAATAAATATGTATGTATGTATATTGGTATGTTCTTTTCTTGCAGGGCGTGCCTCCACCTTCGTATTCTTTCGTTCCCAATCGGAAGACTCAGCAAGCTCCTCCGCCCCCCTCGAACGACGACACGGAGAGTCTGCGCTCGTCCACGACGACCTCGGACGGCGAATCTGGCGGCGTCCGTCAGCCCTCCGCCGCCGCGTCCACGGCACCCGACTCTACGGACACCTCTGCGCAGTCCTCTCCCCAGCAGACGGAGAGAGAGGCTGCTGCTCTCGCCATCCCCTCGCACAGCTCGCGCGCCCGCGCCCCCTCCCCCTCGGGCGCCTCTTCTCTTCCTCCGCCGAGTCCCTGCCCGTCCGACTCCACGACCGGCCGCTCTTCCCAGCTGACGACTCGCGCGCCTTCCCCTTGCCTGCTCGCGCGCCCTCCCCCGCCTCCCCCTCATCGTACTCAGAATCACTCTCCGCTTCCTCCGCCATCGCCCGTTCAAGCGGCGTCGGCTCCACTCTTCGCGCGTGCCTCGTCCCCCTTTGCTACCGGCTCACCAGCACCTTTCCAATCTCAGGCGTCCACATCCTCGCCCTCCTCTGCCTCCCAGCCCCCTCCTTCACATGGCTCTCATCTTCTGTTGAAACTTCCCTTCAACAGTGGCGCGCTCTGCACAACTCCGACGGCCTCTCCGGCTGGGTCTGAAAATTCGGCTGCATCATCTTTCCTCTTCGAACAGAACGGCTCGGAGTCGTCTTGTTCCTCGACTCCGATTCCTGAGTCGCTGCGAGCCTCTTCCTCGACCCCTGTGCCCGAGCCCTTGCGTGCCTCCTCGTCTACCCCCGTGCCGCCCTCTCAGCAGCCCCTCCGTGCCACGTCACACACGCCGGTGCCCTCGTCGGCGCAGCCGATGATGTCGATTCGAGTGGAGCGGTCGCGGCTGCAGACGCCGGTGCTGTCATCCACTGACTTGGAGAGTGCGGAACTGAGCAGACAGAGGGAGGGAGGAATGGCTCCGCTCCATCCATACGCCACTCTGAGACGGACTCCCAGCTACTCGGCTGAGGTTCATTCCGGCTATTCATACTCAGAGAATGCGACGGAAAACAACAACACTCCTTCTTCTTTCTCTCCTCAAGCAACCGGTTATTCCAATGCCCCTTCCACAGCACAGATAACAATGAACATCTTGACAGACTCGGCATCCCCTTCTTCTGCCACTCAAAACAATCCTTTCCAAGACGCACCGCCCCCCACACTCCTCCAGGAAAGTGACAGCAATAACCACTCTCCTTCCACCTTCCATGACTCTTCTCATTCTCGCCACACTCCGCCCTTTTACTACCATGACAGTTCACTCCCTGTCACAAGGACTACCTTCCAAGACCCATCCGGACCCCTTCCGACTCCCTATTCCGAGTCTTCAGCTCCCGTCTTCCCTTCCTACTCAGCTCCATTTTCATCTGCGCCTCCCGCACTGAGTGCCAGGAACTCGGAGCCGTTCTCGGCGCTGCCGAACTCGGTTCTAACCCCGCCAACAGCACAGCCGACTCGGGAGAAGACGCCAGAAGAACATGAGATGCACATTCCTAAGCCGACTCCGCCGGCGCCTCCGGCAAAGAGCTTCAAGAACGACGACTCCGACATGAACATCTGGTACCGGAGCATGTTCCAGAAGCTGCACAAGTTACAGAATGGCGGTTAGTCGCTCTCTCTTTCTCGCTCTTTCTCCCTCAATGTGCTCTGTCTTTTACATCCTCTTATGTCCTTGCTGCAACTTCAATGCGCGCCCTCTCTCTCTCTCTCTTTCTCTGTCTCTCTCTCACGTTCCCTCTCCCTCTCTTTCAATGAGGCCACATGACCTACGTCGAACATCATTTCATTTTCCTTTGCTAAAGTCACTTCTTATCTTTTTCCTCACTCTGTACCTTCATGCTTACATTTTTTGACGACGAACTGCTCCGAAGGAGCCAACATATGAAGAGAGTGTGGGGAGAAAGAGAGAGAAAGAGAGAGAGAGAAAGAATGAATGAAAGAAAGAAGAAGAGAGAGAAAGAAAGAAAGATAGAGAAAGAGAGATAAGAGAAAAGAGATTTTAACAAGAAGGAGGCAAGAGGATGTGGCACACTCTTCTAACTTCAGTCTACGGCTACTTGTGCTTCTGTTTCTCCCCTGCGCTTTTGTTTGTTATTCCGAGTAGGAGAGATGAGAAAAGGATGTCAGTCTGTAGAGACTTACGAGGATCTCTTCATATCCTCAGCATCATTAAATTTCCAAGCCTCGGTCTCCTCTTTCCTTTCTCTCCTTATTCATTTGCCTTCCTGAAAGCTGCTCTGGATTCTGAATAGACGCCGCTCTTTGTTTCCATAAGCTTACAATTAGTGGTCACAATGCGATTACGAGCGAGTGTAATCGAGAGGGCAGCTGAGAGAAAAAAGGAACCAGGAGCTGGAGTGCGCGAGACAATGAGAGACGAAGACAGGGAAACATTTCAGAGTGAGAGAGCAGAGAAAGTGACAGAAGAGAGAAAATAATCAGAAGATGCAAGAGGATTATAGACAGAGGATGAAAAAAGAGAGGCAGCAAGCATGGAAGAGAAAAAGCCGAAAGGAAGATATAACTGAGAATGGGAGGAAGTAGACATCGAGTGTTTGCCTAGAGCAGAAAAGCAGAGATAGAAAGAGAGAAAGAAGAAAAGAAAGAGATAGAGAAATTGAGAGAAAGAGATACAGAGAGATACAGACAAAGACAGGGAAAGATATTGCGAAGAGAGATGCAGATGCGCGATAGAAACTCTGAGAGTCAAACACGAAATGAAGAAGAGTGAGAGGAAAGGGAAGGGAATAGGAGAGGCTTACGTACCAGAAGAATAAATAATGCACTTGGTGCTGGTGGTTGAGGGAAGGCTGCCAGGAGAGAGGAAATAGAGATATAGAGAAAGAGAGATAGAAAGAGAGATAGAAAGAGAGATAGAGAGGGACAGAGAAATGAAGAGAACGGGTGAAGTGAGAGAGATAGAGAAAGAGATATGGATAGAGAGTGAGGGAAGGAGAAGTGGCAATGAACAGGAGGAACATTCCAGATTACTCTTCCTCCCCTTGCGCGTCCTCTTTTTCCTCCCACGATGTCTCTCTTTATAGTTCTGTGTTTGACAAGAAACATGCTCGAATTCCCATAACAATCACAGTTTTTTTTATCATTAGGCATACCTGTTTATCCTTTCAACTCTTTCAGATGAGTCGATCCTGAAACGTTATCTTCCGGGATCGCAGTCTGGTTCGGATTGATCTTTCAATAATGTTTTTATTTTATTTTACCATAACATTTCACTTGTCTTTTATGCAAGCTGCGGCTGATATTCTTGTCTGACTCATTGAGATTTGACGAGAGCGAATGGCGGAGGAGTGAGGCAGACGACTACTCTGAGTCGCCAGCCTTCTCCCACTCCTCACGAGAATACTCTCCCGCCACGTCCAGGTTCAAATGTCTTTATCTTCCAGATGGAAGTTCTCCTTCCTTGACAGCCTCCTCCGCCGCCATCTCGAGTCTTGCCTTCGACAACATCGAAGAGGCACTCGACGGCTTGGCCGCTTCACTCTCTTCCACTTCCCTTTCGCCAACCGGCGCCTCTTCTTTGAGATGTTAGAATTCTCAATGAATTTTAAGATTTAATTAAAAATTATGCGACTTCATCATAGGACACTTACAATGACTACTGCTACTTGCAATGACTAACAAATGTTTCCTCTAATTACTGTTAATAACTGTCGCTAATTCATCTTTCCTGCTCGTAAACAGCTCTCCATTGTGTTCCTAGCGGAGAGAGGCCCCCGCATGCCTGGTTCTCATCCGGATGTCTCCACTTCCTCGCCGTCCACTTCGTCTTCGTCCTCCACTCGCCCTCGTCACTTCCACATTCCCTCCCACCGGCTGGACGAGCGGCGCCCTCCTCGGCCGCCGGCGGCAGTCCATTTCTGTTGTCGTTGCCGGCCCTCTCCACGAGACGCGACCCTGCTCGAGGAGATCGCCGTCCATCTGGCGAAGGAAAGTGGCGACGAGGCGAGGAAGCGTCTTGAGACTGCTAAGAGAATCGGTTACTCCAGAAGATGAAATGAGAAAACTAACCCCCGTTCTGCAATGACATTACAACTTTATCATTGCTCTTCCTCTTAATTATCCAACGTTTTGAGCAGAATGTTTGTAATATTCCAGTTACTAATGACTGAATAGAATGAGTGAATGTCATATCCACGAGCAGTTCTCCGCCTGCAGCAGTGAGTCGAATCGCGGAGTCGCTGGACCGCGCCGTGGCTGAGATGCGCGGCTGTCTCTGGCAACTCGAGGCCTCCTCGACCCCTGCATGTCAGGCCATTCCCTTCCATCGTACTTACTTACTAACACTAATGTTCACGTATTAAATGAACTCTTAATGATTCAAATTATCGTCATTTGTTACGACTTTTTTATTTTTTTTATTGTAATAACTGTAGAGTACTCACAGACTGTATTCTGCATAACGGACACGTATTTCCATTAACAGCATGCAGAATACTATTTACTGAAGCTCATGGTTAGTATCAATTATTTGGATTTTTCAAACATAGTATTGAAAATTAGTTTTTCAGCTCAACAACTCTCGGTAGAGATTTCCGATCTGAAGAAGCGGACAGCTGATGAGATGAACAGCTACCGCGCCAAGGCAGAGCGACTCGGCGGAGAGCTGGCAGCTGCTGGAGGGGGACGCCACTCTTACATGTTAACCATCTTCTTCTTCCTCTCTTTTCTCTATCTGTATCTCTCTGATCCCTCTCTCCTGCACTATCTCCTTCTCTCTCTGACGATCTCTGTCCTAGAAGTCTTTCTCTCATTCCCGATCTACAAAATCGAATCTTTTCCTTCTCTTTTCACCTCTGTGTTGCCTCCAATATTTTTTTCTGAATCTCCAGTTCTCCCCTGGTGATATTCTCTCATCAATATCGTATTCTTTCATTCTTCTGTTATCTTTCTTCTTCTCCCATCATGCACTTTTTATCTGTTTGTAAAGAGCTTCGCAACTTACTGCGATGTTTTGCCAGTGATTCTTTGGGTCAAGAGCTGAAAAAATCCTTCGTATTTTTCACGCCTTGCGACTTCTTAACTTACATACCTTTTTTTAAACATTTATCGTTGTCCATTCAATCGATCCCTACGGTATATATGAAAAAGGCTGAAAAGAGAATAGAAATATGCGAGTGCTTCAGCACTCAAAGAACGTTTACACACATTCAAAGTAAATATAGAACCCGAAGAACCACTGAACGCTGCCTCCAAGAAGTCCACTAGTTCCTGCATCCCGTCCGTTCCTCTCTAAGAAAAATCCAATTGTTACTCGTCCCTCATCTGCTACTTTCTTATCTTCTATTATTGAAGATTCACAATAATTGATACTGTCAATCATCCTTCATAAACTTCAAGATTTTACGAGAAGTCGAAAACCAAAAAAAAATTCAGATATGTACATAGTTGTGCCATCGTCTTCCCTGTTCCTCAACCTTAAATCTCTGCAGCCCTTCCGCAGCTCCGCAGCTCCAGTCGAATGTCGACCGCTTCACTGGAATGCTTCGGCAGTACGGAGGGGACGAGTCGCCTAGACAGAATTCAGCCAGCAATCGCATGGCCGTCGCACTCTACAGATTCGTGCCCCAGACTGAGAGGTATTCTTAGGATGGGAGGAAGAGCGCGAGAGAGAGAGATAGAGAGAGAGAGAGAGAGAGAGAGAGAGCGGGAGAAAGAACGAGGGGAAGAGAGAGGGAGAGATGAAAAGAGAGAGAGAGAGACCGAGAGAGAGAGAGAGGAGGATGTAAGATAGAAAAGAAAAGGAGAGAAGAGAGCTCTATTGAGAGAAAAATACAAGAGAATGCATGGTATTCTTCTTAGCTAGCTGTAAGTTATATTCTCCATGCGCAGAGAACTGGCGCTGAACAAGGGCGACATCGTGCGTCTTCGAAAGGAGATCGATGGGAACTGGGTGGAGGGAGAGCGGAATGGAAAAGTCGGAATCTTCCCGGCAAGCTATGTCCAGGTTCGCCATTTCTTTACTTCGCACGACATATGTACATATGTATGTACATATGCATGTTTTTATTCGCTTAATTAATGCTGCAAATGATATTTAAAACCATGGTAATTTTTTACATTAAATTTCTTTTCATTTCAACGAAGAACAATTGTGCCGAATTGAATTTTGATTTTTCCATCTAATTATATAATGTTATAATTGAAGGAAGAGCAGCTGAACGAGAAGCGTGAGCGTCTTCGCTCCATTTACCCATTTACGGCGCGAAATTCAAACGAGATATCTCTCAAGGTCGGCGACATCCTCACCTTCCGGCGGCCCATCGACGACAACTGGACAGAGGTCAGACTAAGAGAACACTATTTCCCTTTTAACGTTATTCTCTTTCCTTACTATTAACTCTTATTTCTGTCTTATTTTTCGGCGTTTATTTATTATCATTTCTAGATAAAACTGACAAATGCAGGGAACTACTGCGATCGGCGAGATTGGCATCTTCCCAACGTCTTATGTCCGGCCACTGGAAGAGACGGGAGGGGATCGGGCGAGGACGCCGACTCAACCGGCTGGAATACCGCCGGAGAGGCCGAAGACGCCGCACTCCCTGCCGCACCCTTTCCCTTCTCATCCCGACCCTCCCTCCACTCGTTCTCTCTCTCACCCTCTCTATCCCAACCCTCCCTCTTCCACTCGCCCTCTCTCTCACCCTGTCTCTCACTCTCTCTACCACGATCAGCATCGCAGCTCGCCTCTCCCTCCTTTCCCACATACAAATCATTCGAATCCCGCTGCCCCTCCCTACCAGATCCAACCCCAGAATGCCCAACCAACCCTCCGACCAGTTGCCCACTTCGCCGACTCTCCACTGCCTCCACCACAGCCACCTCTGCCATGTGCTGGAACTCTAATTGGAAAGGCCCCTAACATGCAGAATGGACATCACCCTGCTCAGTACATTTCTCCTTTTCTTCTCACTCTAGGTTTACTAATTCATTTCTCTCTCGCATATTTTAGCCACGTCTCCCTTTTAATTTTTGCTCATTAAGCTGTTTTATCCATGATGAAAATAATGCTTTCTGCAGGGGTGAGGATCGATTGAAAGAGAAGGTCGTGAAATGGCAACGAAATCACTCAGGCAATCGATTCACGGGAAGCGCAAATCTCATACCGAAGGGAGCAGAAACGTATGCTCCATTGCTAGTAGACATCTGATCCTCCTTTGACCATTTGTAGTGTGCCTCTTCCATGCCATTCCTATCAGTCTCCCTCTCTAATCACCCTTATCTTTATCCATTTCGCAGCTACCGCGCCATCTACCCGTACACGCCATGCAATGAAGATGAATTGGACCTCCAGCCAGATGACATCGTCTTCGTCGTGGAGAAATGCGACGATGGATGGTACATTGGTCAGTGAACTCTGGTTATTTGAAGGAGGGCAATGATGGAGAGAGAGAGAGAGAGAAGGAGAACGATAAAGATAGAGAGAGAGACCGAGGCTAAAAGTTTAAAGAGAGAGAGAGAAGGAGAACGATAAAGATAGAGAGAGAGACCGAGGCTAAAAGTTTAAAGAGAGAGATAGACGGAGAGAGATAGACAGAGAGCGAGATAGACAGAGAGAGAGAGAGAGAGAGAGAGAGAGAGAGAGAGAGAGAGAGAGAAATAGGAAGAGAGGAGAACGATAAATATGAAGAGAGATAGGGAACAAGGTTGAGAATTGAGTTAGAGAAAGAGAGCGAGAGCTGAGAGAGAGGGACGAATAGAGAGAGAGAGAGAGAGAGAGAGAGAGAGAGAGAGAGAGAGTGAGTGGGAGAGAAAAAAAATATGATACAAATGTCAGAAATTGATGTTTGGTGAGAGGGAGAGGGTGAGAGAGAGAGAGAGAGAGAGAGAGAGAGAGAGAGAGAGAGAGGAATGGTCAACAAGGTGTAACCATTAAAATGTATCTATTCTAGGAACACTTCTTCGAACCGGCCAATTCGGGACGTTTCCTGGGAATTTCGTTGAGAAACACTAAAGGAAGCGGGAGAAGCGTCTTTGGAGCCCTCACAGTGATACGATTCTATTTTGTGCATGATCCGATAAATATGATATATTTACACAAGTAACTGGAAATGAATTTGTGTTCGTCCGCACTCGGATACAACGGTGATGGAGGGAATGAGAATTACATTCTATGGTCCAAGGAAGAGAAGTTGAATGGTGAAATGAGATATGCACACATGAAACAGCTAAAAAGTCATGGACTTCCGAATAGGGCTTGATTTCCTTTTGGATTGGATAGGATGTTACTGAGAGTGTCGGTGAAGTTACATACAAGAAATGACGAATATATATATATATATAACTCGGAGAGTAATGCGATCAATTCAAGGATACACACAAGAAAAAATACCATTGGATTTCCGAATTTGCAATACACCTTGGGTGAATACCATTCAAAATAATAGATGTTGGCAGAAATTTAGTTATGAAGCACTAGTATTTTGCAATGGTGAAAACCGCAATGGATAATACCATTAACTGAGCCCTACCTCAAGTGAGTCAGAAAGTACTCCTTGGCGCAGTTCCATCTTGCGCGTTTTCAGCCACAAGCGCCAAGTGAGCATATTTATTCCAGCAATCACTGGTAGAAGTACCCGAGATGAAATATGCTAGTGAATATTTCCTCAGAACATTTTTATGACAATTCTTTTGGAACAGCGAAGTGGGGGAAAAGAGTTGCCAAATACAGCAAGTCAATCGGACTGATTTGAAATGTAAAAACAAACAAGTACAATAACCCAATATAGTAATAACAATATACGCTTTGCCGCCTTTGATTGAGGACCCTCGTTCTCTTGATCCGCTCTAGTGGCATCAGATGCATTAGCAGTCGCAGCAGACGCAGCGGCCAAGTCATTCGCCCACTCACTCGTCAACTCGTCCGCGTGCTCCTTGGCGTACTCGAAAAGAAGAAAGGAGACAGCCATGCCGACGTTCTCTTCCGCCACGGCAATCAGCGCTGTTACTAACTGTCAACTGTCACTAACTGCTATTCAATAACTGACAGATTCAACCATGGGCGCCGCCCATATATATCATCTGGATAATTTCGGCAGCACTCGAATCACTAGCGCGGGTAGTGTGGTGGTAGTGGCTTGGGTACTGGGTGCGTAGGGTGGTAGTTCGGGTCCAGGTGGGAGAAAAATTCTCAATACGACGGCGCCAGCTTCAACACGACTCTGCATATCAGGCTAGCCAGCACTTCAACTTTTGCAGTTTTTATTCTCATTTTAAACACGGTTTGAACTGATTTATATCGAAAATGGCAAATAAAAGCTGCAAAAGCCGATTTACTGGCTAGTTTGTGAGTCGTGTTCGAGGTACTGGATCGCGAGAGATAAGAGAGCCTCTCCGTATGCCTCCAGTAGGGCCTGCCCCAGATCCAGATGTTGGATTTCGAGAGCGAAAACGTTGTCGGACATGGCACTGGGCCCCAGTAACAAGATTAGACGGCAAAAATTTTTTTTCAAAAAATATACTTACGTGAACAGTTAAATGTATGGATAATTTGTGATCTGATGTATCTCGCTTCAAAATCAATGTTTTTAAATTTTCTTTTTTTTTATTGGCATCTCCGTTGAATTCTAAACAAAAACTCTGTCGATCTATTTGATCAAATATTATATTTTCATATCGAAAAATAATTTTGAATATTACAATTTGACCGTTGAATATCTTATATTCAAAACGTTTTGGGTACTATATCTCAAATTGTAGAGCGTTAAAAACTGTATAACATATCTTCTTTTTGTCTCATGTATCCTTCCCTAGGGGGGGTTAAAATAGGCTCAAATAAGGGTACCTCGGCGACATCGGATTCAAGGAATGCGTGAAAAAAGGTTAAATAATTGTTTTAGCATAAAGTGAACCACTTCATTCAATTCAGCGCGTTTTTCTTGTCAGAAAAGTTATATAACAAAATTCACTAAACTATCGTTTTCCACGAAAAAAAAACTCATTTTTCGATTTTGCTACCATGGACAGAAAATGACCTAAAACTATTCGAATCGTTATATCTTCGACAGATTCAAAGACTACAGAAGGTGAATAGTACTATTCTGTACGCGACAAAATTCTCTACAAAATACCTCATTTACATCTGGATAGGACGTCCCTACCAATGACTGTATCGATTTTCCCATGGCGGTCGCGTCAAAACTGACAGATCAGCATTTTACAACTTTTCGTGCAATCTTAATGTTTCCTACTCATCCAATACACCATTCTGCTCCACGAAGCATCCTGAGGTCAGAACCGATGTTTATTTTGCAGATTTCCCGTGGTAAAAGCCTGCAAAAGGGTTTGCACGCGCGCGGCTTCGAACCTGCGACCGATGACTTTCGACGTGCACAACCAATTGGCTAAAATGACGTTATAAAATTCATTTCTGGAAAATGCCAAAACCAATCTTAAAGGTTGACCTATCAGCCGATAGCTATTCTTGCGCTCTATCGAAATAAATATATCCGCCAAACAGTGTAATTTGACGGTAAGGTCAAATAAGTGGTCAGAATATTCGAACCCAAAAAAAGTAGATCAAAAAAGCTATTCATCATAACGTAATGTATGGGAAAGTTGTTCGTCTGACCGAAAGCTATAGAATGGCTAATAACTTGTGGGGATAAGTTCAATCCGCGAGAAATAACAGCCGCGGTAATGTATCACCAACAAATTTACTTTTCAAAGGACTTCATAGTGACTGATAAAGAATGTCCTCTCTATTATAAGAGTACCGAAAAAAGGGCCCTGGAGTCGATTGAAAAGTCATTTTTTTGGGGGGGGGGGGACATTTCCGCGGCTGTTGTTGCTCGCGAATTGAACTTATCCCCACATGTTTTATGCCATTCTATAGCTTGCGCTCAGACGAACAACTTTCCCTTACATCACGTTATTATGAATAGCTTTTTTGATCTACTTTTTTGGGTTCGAATATTTTGGCCACATATTTGACCTTACCATCATTTTACATTTTTGGCGTATATTATTATGTCGATAGAGCGTAAAAATTGCTATCGATTGATGGTTCAAACTTTAAAATTGGTTCAAGCAGTCTCGAGAAATGAATTTTATAACGTCATTTTAGCCAATTGGTTGTGAACGTCGAAAGTCATGGGTCGCAGGTTCGAAGCCGCTTTTAGGTCATTTTCTGTCCATGGTAGCAAAATCGAAAAATGAGTTTTTTTTCGTTAAAAACGATAGTTTAGTGAATCTTGATATATAACTTTTCTGACAAGAAAAACGCGCTGAATTGAATGAAGTGGTTCACTTTATGCTAAAACAATTATTTAACCTTTTTTCACGCATTCCTTGAATCCGATGTCGCCGAGGTACCCTTATTTGAGCCTATTTTTAACCCCCCTAGGGAAGGATACATGAGACGAAAAGAAGATATGTTATACAGTTTTTAACGCTCTACAATTTGAGATCTAGTACCCAAAACGTTTTGAGTATATAACGGTCAAATTGAAATATTTAAAATTATTTTTCGATATGAAAATATTATATTTGATCAAATACATCAACAGAGTTTTCGTTTAGAATTCAACGGAGATGCCAATAAAAAAAAGAAAATTGAAAAATATTGATGTTAAAGAAATTTATGGCGAATTATACTTTTTCCTTACTTTTGAATGCCTAGACAAGGAAAATTTTTTTATAACAAAATTGATCTACTAATGTTCTTTACAGTGTGTATGAGTACCGCTAATAAAATTTTGGATAACTGAATCGGAAAATTTTGCGCCGGGGCAGCCTCCATTGAGGGCTGCTTGATCCTTACAGAGAGGCTCTCATAAATATGATACATGTGTCTGCAAATGAGTTTGTGTTCTTCCATACTCGTATGCGACGGCGATGGAGGTAATGACCATTCATCAGTCCCCTCATTTAGCATAGCTTCATTTCTGTGTCATTGATAAAACATTATAATCGGCGATAAGAAATAAACGCAGCAAATTGACTGACTGGGAACACGTGATCCTCATTTCCACCGAGGATCTTCTTGACTTTCTTTCCATCATATTAGCTACTATGGCATCTTGATTCTCTCCCCTTTCGCTACTTCTCTCCGCAGTGTACCTCAAATTCCTTGTACCGGGCGAGACAAGCCTCGGCGAGATTGTCTTTGGTTGTGTTGGCGTTGCTAGAGTCATCCGAATCTCACGTATCTGTATATCGGATATGACAAAAGTTGGTGTAGAAAGGGAGGGAGAGGGAAATATCCATCCGATGCGAATTGTCTCCTCTCTCTCTCTCTCTCTATCTCTTCTCTCTCTCTCACTCTCTCTCTCTCTCACTCTCTACTGTCCCTCTTCTCCTCTCCCACATCCCCGTCGTGTGCAGTCCGCATTCATCCACATCCACCGACGTCTACTCAGCTTCCTTCTCTAAGAACATGCAGCTTACTTTATTTTTTGATGTTTTTAGTCGTATAAATAATGCGATAACTGCAAGAGGAGGGATTTCAGTAGAAACAGCAGAAGTTGTGGGAGTGGCCGACTATGGTCTCATCATCGCGAAACCAGTTATGGATTCAATCTTTGTCTATTCTATCTTTCACTGCTTCACTTTTAGAGTCCTTGTAGTCCTCCCACTCCCTGATTTACTGTCTCTATCTACCTCTCCATCTCTCTCTCTCTCACTCTCTTCAACTGTCTCAATCGCCCTCTCCCTCTATCCCACTCTTTCTCTGACTCTTTCATATATCTAGTCCTAATATGCTCGCCTATTTATGCATGCCCCTACCTATCCTCATTTATCCGCTTTTCGAAACCAACTCGAGTTTTGCCACCGATTTTGAGCCTTCAACCGATGAGATCAGCCTTTTGAGGACAGTCTCTTAACTTTCTTTCTCTCTCTCTCTCAGTCTATATCTCACTTTCTCCCTCTGTCTCCTATCTATCGCTTTCTCTCGCTAGCTTGACTCGCGTGCACGCCTTTTCCCGGTCTCTCCGCGAGTAGACTAATTGAAATGTTTTTGCCATATTGCACTGCTTAATTTAAATTAGCCGTTGGCTGAAAATCCCGTTGTGACTGGACCCCGTTTGAGTTGGGAATGCCCGTGATGAGTTGGCTTTCTCGTTGCCTCCCTCAACGGACTCGTCTTTCTTCTCCCGTTCTCCTTGACTCTTACCGGGAGCAGTTCCTGTCTGTATTTGTGCGTTCCCTGATAGCTTTTCACTCTCCTACTCCTCTTCCATTTCTTATGCTTCCTCTTATGGTAAGCCTTTCGGTTGACAGCTGAGAGTAACAGGTGAGAACATGACTGCTGCCTGCCTTGACCACTGTCGTCCCCGTCCTTCCCTCCTCTCTCTCCGCTTCCTTGTAGAGATACTATTTTTGTGTTGCTGGTCTCTGTCACAGTTGACTGCCATCTATCCCTCTCCATCCCTCCTCTCTCTCTCTCTCTCTCTCTCTCTCTCTCTCTCTTCTTACCCTCTGACTAGCCTGCAATCTCTTCCCTCTCATGTAGTCATGTCTCTGTGTGTCTTCTACCGAGAAGCTCTCGTGTTTCTGACCCATTGTATTCTCCAGTATCTTTTGTCTGTTTTCATGTTGTACTGGAGTGGATGACCGTATCTTCTTTTTCGTGCCGCGACCCGTCCTTCTCTGGTCTTCTTCCCCTCTCCTTATTGTTAGTTCTCAGCACCTTCTGCATACTTCACAACTCGCCTGAGACTGACAATCTTTAATGAGCACTACGCACTACTCGAAAATGCGCAGCGCCTTTGCATAGCCAGATGCGGCGCCGTCTTGGGCCGGCCAAACCAGACCACGCACTCATCTAAGCATCTGTACTATGTAGTAGAGAAAGAGAGAAAAAGAGAGAGAGCGAGAGATAGAGAGATAGGGAGAGAGAGAGAGGGAAAGATAGGGAGAGAGAGAGATGGAGAGAGAGAGAGAGAGATGGAGCGAGAGAGCGGAATAAAAAGTCTTTGTCGAGGCGTGTTGCGTGTGCGTGCTTAGCGTAAAAGTGAGTGGTCCCAGAGAAGAAGCTCTGCTTCTTCCTTAGTATCCTATTGCTCCGCTGCAATTCAAGCCGGATGCCAACGATGAGATGAGCGGCAGGAGAGAGGAACATCAAGGCAATCAACTCTCTCTCTCTCTCTCTCTCTCTCTCTCTCTCTCTATCTCTATCTCTCACCCTCGCTCTCTCTCATCTTTTCTATCCCCAGTGCTTTTCTCTCTGATCTACTTACCCTTTTATTCTTCGTATCAATCTACCCACCTATTTTTCTCTTCCTTCTTGCTTCTCATGCCTCCTTTTTCTTTCTTCCGCTCTCCCATCGCATAATCTCACATGTTTCCCTTTCAACGCTGCCAGTCTGGAGGACAGAAGAGAATGAGAGAGAAAGGGAGAAAGAGTGAGAAAGAGAGGGAGAGAGAAAGAGAGAGAAGGGGGAAAGAGACCGAGAAAGAACGAGTGAGAGCAAACGATCTGCATTTTAGTTATTTCTAAGCATTTTGCCAACGTCGATGACTTCTGAGAATACCATCGTTTATATTCAAATTAAATATGAAACTAAACTGGTTAACTCACTCGTCAAAGTACGAGACTGACATCAAGGGTTTATGATTAGGTCGTTACGTATTAAGTAGTGCAGATTGTAAATTTAAATGGCAGACAACCAAATATACGGTTTTGGCTACTGGTTTTCACGTAATCTGTCCTCGTCTATATTTTTGCGCTTATGATTATTTACTTTGTATTCCCACCTTACGTTCTTTAGATATTTCAATTATTTTTCCTTTGATTGCGCGCATAACGGAGCTGTTCACCGTTTTTCACCTTTCACTGACGGGCTCTGTCACGTCGAATGCAGCACGCTTGCCAAAGAAAGATTTGCTTTGCATTTCATCTTTGCGTCGAATGGCCATTTGATGTATTGTCTTGTGGCTTCTTCACTAGCATACGCGCTTAGTTGTACCTTTCTTATACTTCTATTGAAGTGGTTTTGACTGAGAGGACACATTCGTGCTGCTGACTCCAGCTGCGAAGAAAGGTTGTTTGGTAGAGGGTCCAGGATCAGCAATCACTTCGAGGTTGTCTGAGGCTGCGAGTGTGATAGGAGTTTGCAGAAACTGCATTAGTCGGAGCTAGGAAAGGAAGGCTGAAATGGCTGTTGCGTCACGCGCGATAACACATGGCGCCGTTGTATATTTGAAAGGCTGAGATGAGTCGTCGCGAGGATGGCCAAGAAAGATAGGGGCTGATCGATCGATCTATGGATCAGTGGAGGTAGCCACCTCTGGCAGAGCGCAAAGCATCTGAGATTGGCAGTCGGGTGCTCCATTGGGTTGATTCCCATCCATTGTCTTCACCCGCTCTCCCTTTCTCCAGCCATTTCTATTTCGCACCCCACCTCATTTAATGTGCATATCAGAGCAGCAATTGCGTGTGCTATTCTCGTCGTCTTCGTCCAGCAAATTCCTTTGTTCGAATAGTTCTCTTCAGGCTCTTCGGATTCCGTGCGTGCATTTATGAGCTGAATATTTCTTGAGAATCCAAGACGGCAGCTTTTCGAATCTGCTATTGGTATAGTTGGGGAGAAAAAAGGATAATATACGATGGGGAAGAAGAGGCCTTCGCACTCGTCCTTTTCTCGCGAATTACCAGGTGCAGGCAACGTATCTTCCAGCTGAGGGAAGTAGAGAGGCTAGAAAAGGGAGAGAAAGAGGGATAGATAGCGAGAGAGAGGAGAGAGAACGGCCAATGACTTAAACGCTTGAGTGAGCGAGGCCGCTTTGTGCGCCTGGCTCACATTGCTCTTCTTTATTCCCGCCACAGACTTCTCCACTCCCTCTCTCTCTCTCTCTCTCTCTCTCTCTCTCGCTCTCTCTCTCTCTCGCTCTCTCTCTCTCTCTCTCTCTCTCTTTCTCTCTCTCTCTGTCTCTCTCTCTTCAGTTGTGTACTTGTTTTCTACTTCTCTGGTTGCCGATCATGTTTTCCTAACTTCCATTTCAATTAGAATCTATGCACTTAGTAGCCCACTGCGATCGAGCTTTGGCTACTTGTTGTGAAACTAAACTCCTCACTTTTCTCCTGCGATTGGGAGTTGGTTCCCCTTCTCGTGTGCGTCTTCCTTCTTTAATCCTACACTTTCCCCTTTTAAATTGTTTGGGATATGATCAGTCGATATCCTGTGTTCTCAGTTATGATAGTAGCTTCCTAATCAGCTTAGCTGGGAGTAATGTTTCACTTAGGGGAAGCTCTCGTTCTATTTGTAACATGGACGAACAGCTGTCACTCGTGTTGATGTTAGAGAAGAATGTACTTGAGAGTCAATGGGAAGAGTTCATCTTCTCGACTCGCACCTTGGAGTGGCTCTGATGATCAACTGGCCCCTCTGTGCTTCCTCGGGTCGCATTCTTTCATCTCTCATTCTATCTCTCTCTTTCTCTCTTCTTCTCTCTCCTTCTCTCTCTCCCTCACTCTCCCTTTCTCGCTCCAGTCTCTCGCTCTCTCTTCGCCCTCTTTACCGCGAGGTGCATGTCTATCCCCGTGAAAGACTCTCTGCTAGCTGGAGTACAGTCGAGTCTCTCTCTCTCTCTCTCTCCTCTCTCTCATCTCTATCGGTTTCCCTCTCAGCTACTCTGCTTCCATCCATCATTATCTACTGCTGTTCCCCTTTGTCTCTTGGGATCACACGAATTTCCTTCATCAAATTTCTTACATGTTACTTCCTACGCAAATTCGTAGTGGGAAATTACGAACCTAATATTTTGATGCAAAAGTATCCTGTTACTCTAGTAATACATATGTTTTTTTACTACTTATGCTAGGCTTTAAGTTTTGTAGTTGTTTAGAGAAGTATCTTTTGCCAGTGGACGAGACAGTGAAAGAGAGAGATATTTTGTGAAAGAAAAATTTCCTTTGGATGACACGAATAATTATAACTCTCAAGAAATCAAAGCACTTAGCTATATCTTATTCATATTCATTTAGCTTACCAGTTAGCGATTCTCGAATGTTGCTCATGGATCTTTGCTACGAATATTGTGACATTTCTGTGGAATCTGATGGTGTGTTCGTGTAGAGAGAAAGTGAGCAAGAACTCGGGTGAGAAAAAGTAAAGATAGATAGAATGAGAGAGCAAGACAGAGAGAGAGGGAGAGAGAGAGAGGGGGGAGAGAGAGCACATGAGCGATAGAAATGCAAAGTGTAGGCATGGGTTGTCAGAAGACATGGATGGGTGCTTCCTCATCCCCCGGGATGGCCTGGGAGGGGGAGGGGATGGAATGCCCCTCGTTAAATATAGCTGACGACTCTTCACTGGACCTTTCGTTTGTCTTACTCCCGGTCATTTCTTGATATGCAAATTATTTGATCGAAATTCTCGACAATTTTCTAACTGGTCGTTAATTTTAATTTCCTTTGCAAGGAAAGTTGTGAGAAGAATTTTGCGACGTTGGGTACGCTGGCACACACCTTGGGACTATTTTTATGCTACTGGTTTTAAACAATGTCATTGTAGGCAAACACGTCGCAGGTATTGTTATTGTTTTTAAAAGGCCATTAAACTTGTGGAATAATGATTTTACGATTCGTGTGTTCTTGACCAAGATGACACTGAATCGGATGAGAATATTTGAGAGAGCACATTCGAATGTAGATGTTATCTAATTGTAAGGATCATGCACTGTCGCGTCGACTCATTGACAGTCTTGCCCCTGGCTGAGTTGCTGCCCCGCCCCCTTTTCGAGATTGCTCTCCGGGCGGTTCGCGTGTTCATTAGGCTTTTCAGTCATCGCATTTAGTTTCCGTGATTCTCTCTCTCTCTCTCTCTCTCTCTCTCTGATTCCTTCGATCCCTCTTTTTTACTCTCTTAATCTGCATTCGCTCGTCTTATTTCGCTCTCTCCATCTCTCTTCTCTCTCTCTCACTTCTTCTTTTTCGCTCTCTCCTTCCTTCTGTGCTGCGCATCCTCTCCCGATGTGTGTTCTCGCCTTAGCTTTGCTAGTCTCTCACGTGTGTTCTAGGAGCTCCTTGAGAAGGAGGTTGCTTAGGCTGCTCATCTGGACTGGCTTCTCTTTCTCTGCCACTCTCTTGATTTGTCTGTTCGTCTCTCTCTCTCTCTCCCCCTTTTCCCGCTCTCCCTCTCTCTTCCTACTCTCTCTTCCTCATATTCCTCTGCACCCGCCTGCACTTGCTTCGGACCCCTCTGCGGCAGTCTAAGAAGTACTCCTTCGTACTCTCGACTCTTCCTTCAATTCCTTCTTCATTTCTCCTCTTCTTGCATGCTTCACTCCCTGTTTTGCTCCTCTTGTTCTTTCGCCCTCTCGATGTCCCATTGTCCCTCTCCGTCTTCCTTTTCCTTCTTCCTGTTACTCTTTCACTCCCCGACCCTCTCTCTGCCTTCCCGAGTCAGCCCGGCCGCTTTATCAGCGCTGTAAATCAGCGCGCTACATGTGGGTGTGGGGTGTATTGCCGGCCAGAGTACCCCGTTTCTCTCTCTTCTCCCCTCAACTCCGTTCACCTTCTCTCTGCGTCTTTCTCGTCTCTCCGCCATCCCTGTTCTATATCCATCTCTCTTCTTCTCTGCTTCACTGTCATCGATGACCTCTCTCTCCCTCTTCATCCTTTTCAATCGCAGCTGCGCCACATCGCTCTCTTTCTCTGTTTCTCTCCCCCATCGCGTCCACTCTCTGCACCTCCAGTCAATTCGACTGGACTGACATCTTTTGGCTACCACATTAGCGTCGCTTTTGTCGACCTACTTATTCTTCCTCTCTTTCTCTAAATCTCTCTCTCACTCTTTCTCTCTCTTTATCTCTCTTTCTCTTTCTGTCTCTCGAAATCTCATCGATGTTCTGCATTTTCTTTCTTCGGTCTGTGATGTCCACTATATCAGTAAAGCCAGCTTCCTTCCATAGTCAATTTCGGTCTTTTCACGGTTGATGTTTTATCTGAAGTGAGAGTAGTAACTTCGGGGGTCAGCTGCAAGCTTCGCAGGGAAGTTAACCTCTGCTCGGCTTTGCATAATCCAACATTTGCTGATGTGACAGCACTGCTGTATACTACATGAGGATGTTGTCGGCAAACTGCGGGACTTTCGTTGTTGGATTATGGGAATAGGAAATGAAGGGATTCGGAGTGATCTGGAAGATGATATTGACAGGCCATCATCTGCAGTGTGGAGACGTGAAAGTAGACTGACGAAGAGCCTGAGGGGGCCCTCCCTTCTTTCCGCTTTCCATCTCTTTTCGGCCTCCTCCCGCTCCTTCTCGCGACTGAGTCTGCACTGATTACGAGCAACCGACTAGCCTCCTTCCTGCAAAGAACTTACTCCTTGTTGTCCTTTCACGTCTCGGTCTCTATCTTTTCTCTCTCTCTCTCTCTCTCTCTCTCTCTCTCTCTAATCTCTCCCTCCCTTTACTCTGTTTCTTTTTCACGCTCTGTCTTCATTCTTTTCTATACTCCATCATCGAATCTTTTGCCGGTCCCGCCGTTTTCTCTATTTTGCATGTTTTCCCATTTTCCCACCGTCACTTTCTTTTCTTCTTCACCCAGAATCTAAGCTTTTGCGTGATTTATTATCATGTTTTCTCGAGTTCCAAATTTTCCACCTTCGAATTTAAATTTTTTTTCATTCGAAATCGCCTTCTCGGTTGTACTGCGAATCAGTCCTTTAAATAATGATGGCATTTTATTTGACCTTGCATTGTGCATACTTCGAAATTTCATAGTCTTGGGACCTTGGCTTTACTCTCACTCACTCTCTCTCTCTCGCTCTCTCTCTCTCTCTCCTCTCTCTTCTCTCGTATCTCCTCCCTCTCTCTCTCGCTCTTCCTCCATCACTCACTCTCCCAGTCTCTCCCCCTATTCTTTCGGCCTTCTTCTGTCCCCTATACCGATCATGCCTTTGCCATCATCACCCTTCACTTTTATTGTTCCGCGCTTCCCTTGCCCGATCTCAAGTTCATGTGCTTGTTTTACCTTGCACATTACAGCAATTTCAATATTTTCGTTCCGTCGTACTGTTCTAGACATCAGTTTCGCGATACATCAGTTTCCGTGCTCTGCTTATATATAATCAACGAAAATTAGTTCTGTGATAGATTTGTGAGTGAGACTTGAGTTTGTTTTCTTTGTTCTCATAAGAGTTGAGAATGTTTGTTTGAGGGGTGCAGAGAGAATGCAGATTGGCCTTGGCGTGCCTGGTCGAACCTGATGTATGCCTCGAAGAGGAAGAAGAAAACGACTCGTCGCTACTATGCCTCAGGGGAGGCATTCCGGGTCCAGCACCAGAGAGGCCCGCTTATGTCATTCGACCACGCTGCCCCTCCAACACCTTGCTCTTCCTCTCCATCTCTGCTCCCTCTCTCTCCTCCCTCTCTCTCTTCTCTCCCTCTCTCTCACTACTCTTACTGCCGCGGCGACTCTCTCCGCGGTAGGCGAACGGATCGAGTTCCCGAATCCACACAAGGGCTTTCCATTCGAGAAGATGGTCAGTCATTAAAGGATGGTTGACTAAGAGGGGCGGTTTAAGGAAAGCATCTAATAAGAAGGAGACCACTTTAGTCTCCATTTCTCAAGAAGGGAAGGGGATTAGGGTCATCGGATAAGTTCATAACATCATTACTGATTTTGTTAATGTGCGATTCTCGTGTATCCTGGTTGGAAGAACTGCGTATGCTGATTTTGAACCAGGAGGGATTGAAGGAAGAATAGTAGAATAATTGTGCAGGTGATGGACCCGTCGACGACTCGGCTCTACGTCGGCGGAGTGAATCATCTCTACGACCTCCACTCGCACGACCTCTCCTTTCGAGTTCACACGGTGACTGGACCCAAGGAGGACTCGGTCGATTGTTCTGGTTTGTGTCCATTTTGTTGTTTGCACCATCTTCTCTCTCTCTCTCTCTCACTCTCTCTGTTTTTCCCTCCCCCCTATCTCTCTCGTTTCCTCTTTGATACTTTTTCCCTTCTCGCCATCTTGGTGGCAGCCTCGCACTTCTCGTGCTTGTTCCTCTTCACCTCCTTGGTCTTCTCGGCGCCATTTGAAGTGAAAAGGGGGTGAAGAGAGAAAAGACAAGTGCTTTCTTCAATCTCATTCTCTGTATGTGTCCTCTCTCTCTCTCTCTCTCTCTCTCTCTCTCTCGCACTCTTTTGCACTGTCTCACTGCGGAGTTGTTGACCTCAGCTTTACCCGCGATGATCGGGCCGCGACAAGAGCTACCATGAGTGGCTCCCAGCACAGCTTGGCTGTGGATCATCAACCTCGGTTGTCCCCTCTCTGTCTCTTCTCTCTCTGTCTCTCTCTGTCTCTGTCTCTCTCTCTCTCTCTCTACTCCCAATTCTCTCTAACTCTGCCACCTGCTGCTTCCCAAACTCTCTCGTGTATCTCTTGCCTCCGCCATGTCTCTTCTTCTCCCAAACGCGTCATTGATGCGTGTTTCGGGCCTATCATTAGAGGTGCATTGTTGCAACAACGACTGTCCTTGGATATGATGAGGCATTCCTAAAAGGGGAGAAAGAGAGAGAGAGATAGAAATGAAAGAGAGAGAGAAATGAAAGAGAGAGAGAAATGAAAGATGATGGTTGATTACTCCCGCTGGCAGACGGAAGCAGCGGCCGGCGGCAGCTCGTCTCTAATTCCCGTCAGAATACACAGCATCCGATTGTGCCAGTGAGCAAAGTCGCGCGACCTCGAATTAGATTGTCTAGGTCGGGCTACCCACTGCCCCGCACCGTGATGAGGTGTTGATTCCCGCTGCCTCTCTCTCACTCTCACTTCCTTACTCTCTCTCTCTCTCTCTCTTTCTCTCTCTCTCTCTCTTTCTCTCTCTCTCTCTCTCTCTCTCTCTCTGTCTCTAATGCCGATCATTCCGTTGCCCCTCATTTCGTCCCTCCAGACCCCTTTCTGCTGCAGCTGTTAAATCATATCTGCTTTTCGTCAGGGCCGAGAAAATAGAAGGCAAATTTCTGAGAAAGGCCAACGGCCAAGGCCAATTTGCCTTTTTGGTGGTTGCGTGCCTTCGCTGATTTGATGTCTTGGAATCCGCTCAAGTCGTTTACTTCAGGCACTGTGTTAAGACCAGCAAAGAATGGAGAGCGAGGGAGATAGAGAGAGAGATAGGAAGAGAGGGAGAGAGAAGCAGAGGGATAGAAAGAGAGGGAGAGAGAAACGAGAAGAAGAGATGGCTGATTTCCTTCCGGCAGTCGTTGGTGCCTTTGGGGACTTTTTCTCTAACAAATTCCTATGCTCTTCTCCGAAATCGTCCCCCACTCATTCGTTCTCTCCCAGCTCGTTTTCTACAGTTGGTTGTTGTAGTTAGCCTTCTTTCTTTCTCTTTCTCCTCCCCCCCCCTCCCTTGCTCTGTCTTACATTCCTTCCCCTCTCCCCCCCCCCCCCTCTATCTCCCCTCTCTCAATTCTTTCAATGATTCTACCCTTGCACGCATCATTAGAGCCGAGCCAACAGCATTCTTCAAAACGGGGGGAGAATCTGATATCGTTTCTCCAGTATCCCTTACTCGATTTCTCTCTTTAGAACTCATGTTCTCTCCCACTCTCGACATCTCTCTCTCTCTCTCTCGCTCTCCCTCTCTCTCTCTCTCTCTCTCTCCTCTCTTTCTCTGTGTTTATCTCTAGCTTTTTCTCTATCTTTCCGTCTGTTCCTCTTTCTAATACTCTTTCTCTTTCTCCTCTTCGAGAATGCATAAACGAAAAGGCAGACGGGGAACCAATTGCCGAGAAGAAGTGCATAAACAACTGAATGATTGTTATGAAGCAGCAAACTTATCCGGGCTCACATCAATTCTGAATCGGAATTGACATTACCACTGGTTGATTGATGGAATAATCAGACAGCACTGATTTGATTTACTGGAAAGCTGAAGATCAAGCAAGTACAAGAATGAGTTATAAAAAGGGAATGATGGACAAATCTGGTATTCCAGGCGCCAGCGAGCCTTGTGGAAAAGCGCGAACTTCAACGGATTCGCACACGAAGGCCCTTGCCGTTTACGACAAAGGCAGCAAACTCATCGAGTGCACCAGTCTCTATCAGGCGAATCTTCCTCTTTGATGAACACACTTCTTTCTTCCTCATCGATATCACTATTTCTCAATACTCGCACTTATTTTCGCAGTTCATTCTTTCGTCTTTGAGATAGTATCACAACTTTTTTAAATACTGTATGCGTTTTTAGGGTCGCTGTCGCTTGAGAAATCTCCACAACATCACAGAAACTCTTGTTGAATCGTCTCGATTACTCGCCAATGATGCTGATTCTTCTGCCGTGGTTTGTTATCTTTTCTCGTTTCAATATTTATTCATGTAATTCATTTCGGTTAATCTTTGTTACTCATTTTCTCTATCACATTGTTCAAGATTGTACTTTCACTTTAACTCTGGTTCTAATGAATAGAAAGCAGCCTTTTATCATATTGTACATTTGATTAGGTTCCTTTTTTATTTGTGTGATAATAGCTGACTGTAAGGTGTTCGTGGGGAGCGGGCCGTCACGGGAACCGGCACTGTACGTGGCTTCTACCTTCGTTGGTGGCGGCGCCTACCGAGACGACATCCCTGCCATTTCCTCAAGAAGTCTCATATCCAAGGCCGAGTTCTCACTCTCCCATTCCAATGTCAACTCGCAGAGCAGCGTCTTCATCGAGCGAAAATACCGCGAGAGCTTCAAGTCTGATCATTCATTTTTTTTAGTTCATAGTTGTCTTGAAAAGTTTTAAACACAAAGTCTCGTTACGCAGTGGCAGTGTGTATTCGTTTGATTCATATTTAATTAGAATAACGAGATTTAGTTACCTCAGTCGATGATATACGGTTTTTTTGCTTTAGAAGCTTGGTAAATAAAAAAAAGGTTGGATTTGCAGAGTGGAGTACGTGGGCGGCTTCGAAGCGGGCCGCTTCGCATATATTGCAAGCCGCCAG
This sequence comes from Allodiplogaster sudhausi, assembly GCA_945643635.1. Lineage (NCBI taxonomy): Eukaryota > Metazoa > Nematoda > Chromadorea > Rhabditida > Diplogasteridae > Allodiplogaster > Allodiplogaster sudhausi. The sequence goes on from CALZFC010000020.1 coordinate 5,459,049, forward strand.
CCACGATCTCTCCACGATGATGTCATCCAGTCACGACTACTCAGAGTGTGCTCCGCAGACAGGGAATTCAACAGCTACACAGAGGTTGATCTCTCTCTCTCTTTCTCTCTCTCTTTCTCTCTCTCTTTCTCTCTCTCTCCCTATTTCACTCGCACAAGCATTCATTCCCTATTCAGTTCATTCTCAACGCAATCCTTTCCATTTGATTTGCGAGATACTTTGTGATGAATTCGTTTTTGCGTTTCCTTTTAGGTTCCTCTGGAATGCGAATCGGATGAAGTACGGTACAACCTCTTACGAGACGTCCACATTGGCACTGCTGGATACAACTTGGCCAAGGAACTCGGCATCACTGGGTAGTCCTCTCCATTTTTCCACATTCCCATTCTGTCTTGGTGCTTTATTCGATGCATTCATTGTATTGCTTCATGATGCGTAACGAAATGGAGTGAATGAAGGGAACTGGACCTTCTGCTGTACGCGGTGTTCGAAGAGGGCGCGGCTGGTTCCTCGCGAAGAGAAGCTCCGACTTCTCGCTCTGCTCTCTGCGTCTACACTCTCCGCCAGATTGAGGAAGTATTCAAGAGGAACATTCTCGAGTGCTATCAACAGGAGAATGTCGAGACTGTAAGTCTCTCTCAATATTAATGCACTTTATTACTTATGGTGTATTTTGTTAATAGTTTTCAAGTTCGATCGATATCATGTAAATTTTGTGATTGCTATTCTTTTGTTCTACTTTTTCTTGTCCTTGTTGCAGAAGCTGCCATGGTTCACAGTGAATTCGATGTGTCGAAAGACTCATCTGCAGTGGGAGAAGATCGAGTGTGGTCAGAACGTGAACACGAGAATCGGCGGTGGGCATCCCATTCATTCCGCCCCCATCATTCAGGTCCATTCGGTTGTCTCTTTCATTTACTCATTTCTTTTTCTTTAGAACACAAGATGGAGATTGCTTTTTGAGGCGTTTTGTGGAAGGAATCCTTGCAGATCCCGGATGCTCGAGTGACATCGATTGCAACGAACACAACGCAAGGAAGCACCGTTGTGTTCATGGGCACGACGGATGGCCGAGTTCTTAAGGTTCATTCTTCCCTCTATGAGCTTCTTAAATCCATAGGTCCATTTGCATTGTTCGTTCAGTGCTATACGTATAGAGACCGCAGATGTTTTTTTTTCAAAAATGATTAAAACTTCAGTTCGACACTGCTTGTGGGTACAAAACCCTTATTAATTAAAACAACAAACCAATTGTCCCGCGAATAGCCAATAGCTACTTCAATTAGCACTTTGATTTTATACGCGATGTGAAGTAAAAATTCTAAGTAAAAATCTGACGTTCCAACTTTGCAAATGATATATAGCCTCACTGCCTTAACATAACCGTTATTAAGTAAAATAGCAAAGAAATTGTCCCTCCAATAGCCACTGGTTGCAGATAGCATTCATTTCATTAGTGGTGTGAAGGCAAGACTCCAAGCGAATTATATGAAGTAGGCGCTTACCAAATGCTCAAGCGTATATCACACAACTTCAACAAAACCCTTACAAATAAAAATAACAAAACAATTATCCCGCGAATACACCCAGCAAAAAGAAAAACGCTTAGCTCTGAAATTGTTAACGAAAATGTATTAAAACTTGGATCCGCGGCCGTTAAATGGATGAAATAGCGTATTCATCTGATACGGTATTGCGCCCAGGCAACATCTGTACCAGAATTTTATTCTTCGGTCTCTATATACGTACTTGTGTCCCACATTTCTTCTTGTTCACTTCTCTGCTCTCTGCAGGGCGTCCTCGAGGACAGAGATGGAGGGAGCTTCATTTACGCAGCCGAGCAAGTCGCGAACGAGAGCATCCTTCAGGATGTCGAGTTCTCCGACTCGGGCAAGCACGCCTTCGTCCTCACTCCAAACTCGGTTTGGTTCTTACTTCTTACTCTGCTCCTCTTTTTCCTTTCTTTGCTTTTGTATGTGTATCCAGTTGTATAGTCTTTGCTGTTTGTTGCTTAGCAATATTTTATTAGCCACTGTTGAAGTTTCATTTGAGAAAACCTAGCTCATGCTGTCTGCAGGTGCTGCGAATAGCGTCGTCGTGGTGTGATTCTGGCGCGTCGACCTGCGGGGCGTGTCTGGCGAAGAGAGACCCGCACTGCGGGTGGTGCATGAGAAGCAGTTCGTGCGCACTCAAGGACGCATGTGACAGGGCACTCCCCCATGTCGACAGCGGCTGGATCGCTTACAACATGGACGAGTGTCCCAGGTGAGAGATGGAGGGGAGCGTGGATGAGGGAGAGCGTTAGAGAGGGCAGAGAGAGAGAGAGAGGGAAAGAGAGAAAGAGAAGATAATGTGGATGGAGAAAAAACATAGGTGCTTCTGACCATTTAAGATGTTTTCCCTTGCAGTATCTCCTCAGTGTTCCCCGATCGTCTCCAACTTACGACGGCTGATTTCCTGAATGTGAGTCTTTTGAACATGGAGGGAGCCCTACGTGGCCGTCTTCGTTGTCACTTCCGCTTCCCGAATGGACTTCTTCTCAAGAGCGATGCCGCCGCTACCCAGCAAGACCAGTCAGGACGCTTTATTCTGCTTTTCTTTAAATCTCTCACAGATCATCCTAATGGACTCTGGTCTTCTCAGTCTTTTCCACTTATGCGTCCAGATGGTTCCCTTCCGCAGGTCTTCCCTCCGCTGCGCCTCACCAGATGTTCACTCCCTGCCTCCTCTTCCCCCTGGAGATGCCTCAGTGGTCGCGACTCTCTCAGTTGTGCCTGACTCCACTCCCCCTCTCCCCGCCCTCGCCTCCACCAACTTCACCTTCTTCGACTGCAGCCGCTTCCTCACTTGCTCCGAGTGCACACGAAGTGCTTTCCCTTGCGACTGGTGCCTTCGGTAGGCCTTTCTTTATTTCAATTATTAATTAAGTTGTTGTTTAATCTTAAATTCTGGTTTGAGATCAAACTTGTGCGTCGCTGGACAACAAACAGAGGACCGTTGCCGTGGAGAAGTCTTCATTAATGGCATGGGGGTACGTAATTGGAGAGAGGAAATGGAGAGGATGAAGCGAAGAAGTTGTCATGGTATCCATTCTTTAGCGTGCCGGGACATCTTCCCGTCGAGGTCCTTCGCACTGTCCGCACATCTTCTCATCCTCTCCACTCATCTACGTTCCAGCAGGGGAGAAGAGAGTCATCTCTGTCAAGGTACTCTTGCCATGTACTACATTCCTTGAAACAAACAGGAAATTGTGTTTTTTTTTCTTGTTTTATTATTACTTTGAGAAGTGCTTTCTGGAACGAGTTCTACTTACAGGCGCAGAATCTGGACTCTGCCTACATGAGCGACTTCAAGTGTCGCTTCCGATTGGATAGTGGTGAAATCTACGACAAATCAGCCACCAAGTCCAGCATTGGAAAAGTCACGTCAGTTCTTTTAACACATTTGATCGGCATATCTCTCTTCCGCTTTTCTGTTTCGCTCTCTCTCTCTTTCTCTCTCTCTCTCTCTTTCTCTGTCTCTCTCTCTCTCTCTCTCCCTCCATTTCCACCCATCCCCATTCTCCTCGACTCCTTTACTCTTCAGTTGTGATGAAATGCTTCTTGTCCGCGGTGGTCGCGTTGCCTTCGACGTGGGTTGGTCGACGTACGAAGAGCCAAGTGTTCTCCATCTTCTCGACAACACCCAGGGAATGGCCATTGAGGTCAGAGGAGTTCCTTCTGTCCTCATTGCTGTAATCCCCCATGAATACGAATAACTCGGCAGGTGTACACCTGCGAATCGGCAGCAGCGGATTGTGGCAGTTGCGTGGCACTCGATTCAACGAAGTACTCTTGCGGGTGGTGCATCCCCTCCAGTAAAATCGTTCAGGTATTGCTGGTCTTGCCAACTCACCTTATTTCACAAATGTGCTTTTGATTTAATTGATCGATTTGCACTTGAACTAACCTCTCTCACGCTCAGGCTCACTGCGTCGCAACAGGAAGCTGCCCTCGGGGCTCTGCCTGGCACAACGGCAGCCAACTCTGCCCCCACCCCACCATCCAGAGTTTCTCCCCACGCAAGGGGCCACTCGGAGGCAACACTACGGTAGGAGTCTGTCAATTTCGGTGTGAATTACACTTTTATGCTATTGAGGTGCTGTAACTGTTGAAAAATGATCTATACTTTTAAAGCTTTTAGAATTTTCGCGCTACGCTTAAAGTTTTTCTGGTTCATTGTCTATTTTGGGAATGATGATAATTTTCCTTCGATCATAACATAAAATATCTGGCTAGAATGAAATCCGGATTATGATTCCATCGTTTGTTGCAGCTGCGGATCACTGGGACGAACCTTGGCCGTGAAGTGGCAGATGTTCGCTCGGTTACGGTAGCAAACGTGGCGTGCCATCTCGTGCCGGCCCTCCATTCTGCCCCCTCTGGACTGGTCTGTGTCACGGGAGCGGGCCAGCGACAGAAGGATGATCGACTGCCGCATGGACCAGTCGTGGTCAGCCTCAAGGAGGACAAGGACCCACTCACATTCACTGCCATCTCCAATGATCACTTCTACTATGTTGAGGTAAGAGAGAGAGAGAGAGGAGAGAGGGAGAGGAGAGGAGAGAGAGAGAGAGAAAGATGGAAGAAGGGAATTAGACGAAGAAAGCGAGGCAATGTAAGATAGGAGAAGATGACCAGCAATATCTTAGCCGGTCATCAACGCTCTGCATCCTTCTTCTGGGCCGATCTCCGGTGGCACGGATATTCGACTGGAAGGAAGGCATCTTGATGCTGGCGCAGACATCGAGGTTAGCATGTGTGAAAGAGAGAGAGAAAGAGAGAGAGCGAAGGGGAACTGAGATTGTGAGAGCGAGGCGAACGGAGAGGGGCAACATTGAGTGACTCATCCATTTTGCGAATGAATATTGAACGGGTATTTTGTTAATTAAAAGTTAATACGTTTGATCTGACAATCAGATTCTGGTGGGTGACGAATTGTGCGAGCTGCAACAGCGGAATGAGTCTTGGATAATGTGCCGGACTAGGCCCTCGGAAGGACTCAGCAAGAAAGAGGTGGATGTCAAGATGGACCAGCAGAGAGTCAAGAAGACCAGGGGTATTCACTTCTCATTCGTGTTAGTTTTTTTCATTTAAACATTTCTTGATTTTTTTTCCATAGCCCTAGAGATGCTATACTAAACATGCTATGTAGTTCGTTTCATGAAATCGTAAGGACTAGTCCAACCGTAATTTAATTATGCCACTTTATGTCGTTACATAAATTCTTCGGCGATGGAAATATTTACAATAGCGATCCAGTGAATCTTTGTGTGTTAGAAAAACAAGGATTTCAAACTTCTATGCTTGCAGCGCGAATCCGAAGGTGAGAAGTGTGGATCCCGAGAAGAGCATTGCTGCGGGCGGAATCCGAGTGGATGTGGACGGAGAGGGTTTCCTGCTTCTCCAGAGACCGAAGATGGTCTTGTACGGTCTCGCAGAAGATGCCACCGAGGGACCGCCTTGCCACGTTAGCATTTCTTCTTACTATTATTCTTCTTTGTTTCGTGTGCCTTAAGTGATTATAGGGAGGATAGTTGCTTATTCATTATTAAAGAATTGTTATTGTCTTCCTTCTTTTGCAGGTTCGCGGTGACTCTTCTATGACTTGCCTCTCTCCTCCTCTCCCCTCTTCAATCCGTGCCACTGCTTACCCCATCCAAATCCGCTACATCTTCCTCTTCGATGAAGCGCCAACCAAGTCTGTATATGTTGCATTTTTTTTCTTTTTATTTCGTTTTTTTTATTCGCTGACTGTTATTGAATTATCAAGAATATGGTTGCAGGAGCGGTTCTCTTCTCGTGTTTCCGAACCCCGAAGTGGCGCCGTTCTCTGAGACTCGTTTCTACCGGCCATCTGAAAACTACCTCACAATAAACGGAGAGTACCTCGACTTGGCTGCAACGGAGCGAGATGTCAATGTATGCTTTGCTACTTTTGTTCATTCATATTAGTTCTACATTCGCCGTAGACTTTTTCGGTAAATAAATTACCTTTTCCAGCAGAATATTTCCATTTTTATAATGCGAATTCATTTTTTTTTCTTTATTCGAGCACAGATGAAACAATCAGGTGACAGTGGGAGGCGCTGCCTGTGTGCAAGTGGTGTTGTCTTCGCGGGTGCTGACGTGCCGCCCTCCCGAGACGCGTCCTCCCCTGCTTTACTCGTCGTCTGCCATCCAGCCCGAAGTGCTTGTCTCCATCGCTGGCCGCAGCTTCCCCGTGGGAGTTCTCTCTTACGACTCGCCTGCCATCGAACTGCCCGCCACTGCCGCCGTCGCTGCCTTCGTCGTCTTCATTCTGCTTCTTCTTCTCGTCGTTGCTGTCATCTTTAAGTCTGTCCATTTTCTGTGCATTCATTCAGATACAAAAAAGTGTACATTGTTAGATATATATTAAGTTTTCCTCTCTTTCGTTGTTTCCATTAGTCTCCTTCTTATCATCCATATCTCTCTCCCTCCTTTCTTTGTAGACGGAAGAGCAGTTCTCATGCTCGTGCCCTGAAGATGCTGAAGAGCAAAATGGACCAGATCGAGATGCGAGTGGCCGCGGAGTGCAAGGAGGCCTTCGCCGAGTTGCAGACTGGACTGGATGCGTACGTGGCTGAACTGCCACTCGGGGCAGCCGCCGTGCCTTTCTTGGAGTGGAGGGATTATGCTGCAAGGTTTGCCATTCCGTTTTCTCTTTCTCTCTCTCACACTCTCACTCTCCCTCTCTCTCCTCCTTCACACTTCCTTCTTGCAGAGTGCTCTTCCCTTCCCAACACGACGCCCTTCGCGAGTTGGCAGTTGATTCCAGTCGAGCGGCTGCCGTGGAGAGCGGCCTGAGGGAATTGCACAAACTGCTGCTTAATAAGGTTGATTAGGGTTGGACCGCTACTAGAGATAGGCAAGATACACTTTCGATTGCAACAATGACTCAAGTAAGGCTGTGGAGGGCAATGAAAGCAGTATTAACTTTTGTGTTCATTACAGACCTTCCTGCTCACGATGGTGCGGACGATGGAGAGCAACAAATACTTTGTCGGCAAGGACCGCGTCTATCTCGGGTCGCTGCTCATGGTTGTTCTCCAGGCAAGTGGAAGCATGTTGAGAGCGTGGTAGGGAAGTGGCGAGTCTTGTGATGGAGAGGGAAACTACTAAATGAAAATAGAGAGAGAGATTAGAAAGATTATTTGTTTGAGGAGCGAATGGCATACTGCACGGACATCCTGAAGCAGTTGCTGCGGGAGTTGATCGAGCGGACGGTGGAGAAGAAGTTCCAGCCGAAGATTCTGTTCAGAAGAAGCGAGAGTGTGGCGGAGAGAATGCTGGCGGCCTGGTTCACTTTCCTGCTTCACGACTACTTGAGAGAGGCTGCTGGCAAGAGGCTCTACGACCTGTACTGGGCAATGAAGCAGCAGATGGAGAAGGGGCCTCAAGATGCACTCACTCTCGATGCCAGGCAAGAACACGCACAACATTCACTCTTTCATTCATTCCAACCCTTGTCAGGTACTCCCTGAGTGAAGAGAAGCTGCTTCGCTCCAGCATTGACTTCCACGAAATCCAGCTGTTCCTGGCCTCAGAGTCAGGCGTCGGTTACTCTTCTCCGCCTCCCATTCCCGTCCGAGTCCTCAGCTGCGACTCTATCACACAGGTTTCAACTCTTTCTTCTGTTTCCGAGGTTTCCACAGATCGCTCAAATGGAAGATGTAATCAGATTTGAATAGTTTTAGGACATCGTTAATAGTTGAGCATACAAAAAAGATGAGTGTCTTCTTGAGGTGAAAGAGAAGTGCATCGAGGCCCGCTACCGTACCCATCCGTACTCGGAGCGGCCCCGCGCAGAAGACCTGGAGTTGGAGTGTCGGGGAGGGCAGCTGCCACCCGCAGTGCTGGCCGACGTCGACTTCTCCTCGAAGTGCGAGCCGGGAGGATGGCGGAGAATCAACACTCTCGACCACTACCAAGTACCCGACCACGCAGTCGTCGCACTTGTTCCCAAGCAGTCTTCTCTCTACAATTTGGTTAGAGAAGGGCATTTTGAAGAAGCTTTTGAAGGATTGATGGTCCTGTTTACTCTTAAGTAGAAGATATTTATCTTTGTTAACTTTCTCTCTCTCGTATTTCTGTGATTACTTTCCAGATATCCCTTCATTCCCTCCCTCCCAGCTCTTTCAGAGTGTGTTATCCGAGAAGTCCTCGTTGAGTCTCAAGGCGTCGCCGACCCTCTCCCGCCCCTTCGGCACCTCTTCTTCCGCTCACTCCAAGGACACCGACTCCTCCAAACTCTATCACTTGGTCAAGCCGACCGAGCACGGCCCGAGCGACGCCCAGGAGAAGATGGTCACTGAGGTCTATCTCACCAGGTTCCGTTAATCTCTTTTTATTCTTTAGCAATGTCTCTCTCTCGCTCTCTCACTCTCTCTCTCTCTCTCCCTCCCTTTCGGTACTATAATGATGTCTCCTTTAGACTTCTGATGATGAAGGGAACTTTGCAAAAGTTCATCAACGACCTCCTCGAAGTAATCTTCCCCTCCACTCGTCGTGCAACGTTGCCAGCTTGCATCAAATACATGTTTGACTTCATGGAAAGCCAGGTACTGGGCTCCAAAATTTTATTGCCAACATTTTTACTTGTCAATTGGAAAATTAAAAATAGTTGGATGTTAAATATGCTAACAGACATTAAATATACTTTAAAAATTCATGAAAACAGTAATCCTTCATAATTTAAAGTTCAACGATTTCAGGCGGAGGAACACGGAGTGGCGGATGTGGAAGTGACTCACGCGTGGAAGAGCAACGCACTACCTCTGCGCTTCTGGGTCAACCTCATCAAGAATCCCAACTTCGTCTTCGACATCCCAAAACCAACTAAAGTGAGTCAATGCATAACTATTTCTGTCTTCCTACTTTTCTCCGTTTTTCTGTTCTATATCGTCTTTTAATATTTCTTGTCCTAGTAATCCTTCCTCTTCCAGGTGGAGGGATGCCTGTCGGTGGTCGCTCAGACTTTGATGGACGCGTGCTCAACAGCCGAGCAGCAGCTGACGAAGGATTCTCCCTCTTCCAAGCTCCTCTTCGCCAAGGATGTCCAAGGATACCGGGAACTTGTCGAGTCCTTCTATTCGAGGGTCTCCGCCTCCCCGCCCATTCCGGAAGATGAAATCACTTCTGTTCTCAACCAACACAGCAAAGCTCATCGGGGAGAACTGCCAGTCAGTTGAGAGAGAGAGAGAGAGAGAGATAGGGAGGAAGAGAGAAAACAAGACATAGGCAGTCTGAAACCAGAGGCTAACACAATTATCACCTTGCAGGTGTACCCTGCCCTGAACGAGATCTTCAAGTACCTCGACCAGTACAAGGATTCCGTGATGGAGGCCTTGGAGAGCAACGACCACGCCCTCCACTCTCAGTTGCCCGCACGCCTTCAGGTCTCACTTCTTAGCAGATTTTCTACCTCTGTTTAAGCATTTTATTTTTATTTTATTTTTCAAAATCTTTGAACCTTCTGATGATGTCATTTGCATTCCTCCCGAAATCCAGGATGTCTTGGCCATCATGGAGAGTCAACGCTGCTCGGAGTACGACTCGAACACTCTCGGCCTGGGATACAACTCGAGTAGCCGTCTCATGGCAAGGGAACCGAGATATTAGAAGAATTTGAATGATGTAAATTGCCGCCATGTCCTTTCGCTCGTCTTCTATGGGTCCTCTTCCTCTCGAATGATTCACTCCGTTGCTCACGTCACTTGTCCGTACTGTACAGCATTCGTAGTTGTTATTCTCCTGTTATCACTCATCCCGATATCAGCCGCTACTTCTTGGCACTTTGCCAGTTTGTCATTCCGGGTATCCAGACATCATTTTGCCACTACACACAGCAGCAGCTTCGCTTATTCTGAGAGATTCTTTCTTCTTCTGCTCCTACTACTCAATTCTGATGCTCCATGCCATTGCCATCTAAAGAAATCTGTGATTTTGAAATGACCTTAGATTGCTAGTTTGTTTTAACGATTCTCTGAAACCATTTCTTCCCTTGCTTGTTCATTCTGTGCTGGTTCCCTCTGCCTGGTCTGTGCTCTCTACTAAACCTCCCCTTCTCTGCTACTATCTATCTACCACTGGCTCATTCTCATGATGCACTGTCTCCCGATCTAACATCTGCGCTGCGCTTTTCCTCTCCTTTGGATTTTGTAGCACAAAAATTCCGCGTGCCTAAATTATCTTTGTTTCATAGAACCCTTACCTTCACCCAATCTCCCTCCTCATCTGGCTTCTTTCGGCGTTATTCTCACGGGTTCCATCACCGAGTGTGACTTGTCTTCTCTCTCTCGCTCTCTCTCTCTCTCTCGCTCTCTCTTTCTCTCTATTTTTTTCTCTCTCTCTATTTTTCTCTCTCTCTCCGTCTGTCTACAATGCACAGTCTCTGTCTCCCCCCTGCTCCCTTATGGCTGTTTCTCGTACCCCATCATTTGCCATGTTATGTACCTGGGGAGAACTTGGCAGGGCAGTGAATGGATTCCCTGAACACAGCTTTATCTCCTTCCCTCTTTGCACCATCCAATTCCCCTCACAATCAGTTGCCTGTGTTGTTGCATATTCCAACTTCAGGAATACTATTTATGTTTATAGCATTAATAATTATTACTATTTTAACATCTTGCTTTGAAGCAAACGCGACTTCGGGTCGCAGAATGAAGATAACATGAATTAACTCGTCTTATGGGGCCAAGACCTCGACACTCGTCTGGAACATTTGATAGAGAGAAAGCCTAGCTGGTTCAAGGGTTAAAATAAAGTAACACGGAAGTGGTTGGGAAACCGGCTGGAGAACCAGCGGAAAAGACCGGAAAGTGCATGAGAAACTAAAGGAGCACTTTACACTTTGTACATGCGAAATATCAGTCAACAAAAGAGGCAATCTATTATCACTCGGACTTCTTATCAGTGAGACGAGGAGAAGCAGACTGGAAGCATGCATTTTCCTATCTCATTGTTAAAATCAGATTGATTTTACGATGCTGAACTCGTTACAAAGAGGAAAGGGCACAGGGACTTCGGACAGCTCCTTTAAAATACGAATACTGTAAGAGCTGGAGGTGCTAAAGAAAAAATAAGATGTAGTGGATTTGGTGATCCAATGCCTTTCTGCTTCTAGCTTATTTTTACACTGGGCGAATTCGCAGCAAGAAAAGAAGAAAAAGGGATACTGTGGCTGCGCCTCTTCAGGCCATCCTCAGGCACGCTGGCCTGTTGCAACTTGTGGAGAGCATCTCCGAGGCCGTCTATCTCTTGCACGTTATCAACCTGCATTCATGAAACAATATACCGGAAAAGTCCCTCTCTCACTCCCTCTCCCTCTCTCTTTCCCTCTCTCTCTCTCACCTTCTCTGTGAATCTCGCCTTCTACTTTACTCTCTTTTTCCTCTGTTTGTCTTGTTGCCTTGGGCAGCCCAGCGAGTAAGACTCGGCTGTAGTCCACTTCAAAGAGAGCACCGGCACGGCGTTATTCTCACGGGTTCCATCACCGAGTGTGACTTGTCTTCTCTCTCTCGCTCTCTCTCTCTCTCTCGCTCTCTCTTTCTCTCTATTTTTTTCTCTCTCTCTATTTTTCTCTCTCTCCGTCTGTCTACAATGCACAGTCTCTGTCTCCCCCCTGCTCCCTTATGGCTGTTTCTCGTACCCCATCATTTGCCATGTTATGTACCTGGGGAGAACTTGGCAGGGCAGTGAATGGATTCCCTGAACACAGCTTTATCTCCTTCCCTCTTTGCACCATCCAATTCCCCTCACAATCAGTTGCCTGTGTTGTTGCATATTCCAACTTCAGGAATACTATTTATGTTTATAGCATTAATAATTATTACTATTTTAACATCTTGCTTTGAAGCAAACGCGACTTCGGGTCGCAGAATGAAGATAACATGAATTAACTCGTCTTATGGGGCCAAGACCTCGACACTCGTCTGGAACATTTGATAGAGAGAAAGCCTAGCTGGTTCAAGGGTTAAAATAAAGTAACACGGAAGTGGTTGGGAAACCGGCTGGAGAACCAGCGGAAAAGACCGGAAAGTGCATGAGAAACTAAAGGAGCACTTTACACTTTGTACATGCGAAATATCAGTCAACAAAAGAGGCAATCTATTATCACTCGGACTTCTTATCAGTGAGACGAGGAGAAGCAGACTGGAAGCATGCATTTTCCTATCTCATTGTTAAAATCAGATTGATTTTACGATGCTGAACTCGTTACAAAGAGGAAAGGGCACAGGGACTTCGGACAGCTCCTTTAAAATACGAATACTGTAAGAGCTGGAGGTGCTAAAGAAAAAATAAGATGTAGTGGATTTGGTGATCCAATGCCTTTCTGCTTCTAGCTTATTTTTACACTGGGCGAATTCGCAGCAAGAAAAGAAGAAAAAGGGATACTGTGGCTGCGCCTCTTCAGGCCATCCTCAGGCACGCTGGCCTGTTGCAACTTGTGGAGAGCATCTCCGAGGCCGTCTATCTCTTGCACGTTATCAACCTGCATTCATGAAACAATATACCGGAAAAGTCCCTCTCTCACTCCCTCTCCCTCTCTCTTTCCCTCTCTCTCTCTCACCTTCTCTGTGAATCTCGCCTTCTACTTTACTCTCTTTTTCCTCTGTTTGTCTTGTTGCCTTGGGCAGCCCAGCGAGTAAGACTCGGCTGTAGTCCACTTCAAAGAGAGCACCGGCACGGCGTTATTCTCACGGGTTCCATCACCGAGTGTGACTTGTCTTCTCTCTCTCGCTCTCTCTCTCTCTCTCGCTCTCTCTTTCTCTCTATTTTTTTCTCTCTCTCTATTTTTCTCTCTCTCTCCGTCTGTCTACAATGCACAGTCTCTGTCTCCCCCCTGCTCCCTTATGGCTGTTTCTCGTACCCCATCATTTGCCATGTTATGTACCTGGGGAGAACTTGGCAGGGCAGTGAATGGATTCCCTGAACACAGCTTTATCTCCTTCCCTCTTTGCACCATCCAATTCCCCTCACAATCAGTTGCCTGTGTTGTTGCATATTCCAACTTCAGGAATACTATTTATGTTTATAGCATTAATAATTATTACTATTTTAACATCTTGCTTTGAAGCAAACGCGACTTCGGGTCGCAGAATGAAGATAACATGAATTAACTCGTCTTATGGGGCCAAGACCTCGACACTCGTCTGGAACATTTGATAGAGAGAAAGCCTAGCTGGTTCAAGGGTTAAAATAAAGTAACACGGAAGTGGTTGGGAAACCGGCTGGAGAACCAGCGGAAAAGACCGGAAAGTGCATGAGAAACTAAAGGAGCACTTTACACTTTGCACATGCGAAATATCAGTCAACAAAAGAGGCAATCTATTATCACTCGGACTTCTTATCAGTGAGACGAGGAGAAGCAGACTGGAAGCATGCATTTTCCTATCTCATTGTTAAAATCAGATTGATTTTACGATGCTGAACTCGTTACAAAGAGGAAAGGGCACAGGGACTTCGGACAGCTCCTTTAAAATACGAATACTGTAAGAGCTGGAGGTGCTAAAGAAAAAATAAGATGTAGTGGATTTGGTGATCCAATGCCTTTCTGCTTCTAGCTTATTTTTACACTGGGCGAATTCGCAGCAAGAAAAGAAGAAGTTAAAACTGATCCAAATAATAAACAGACAAATCGTGGTCTCACTCCGTTGATCTCAGAGGATACTGTGGCTGCGCCTCTTCAGGCCATCCTCAGGCACGCTGGCCTGTTGCAACTTGTGGAGAGCATCTCCGAGGCCGTCTATCTCTTGCACGTTATCAACCTGCATTCATGAAACAATATACCGGAAAAGAGGAAATCGGTAAAAGGGCCCCGTAGAGAGATCCCGGGAGAGATCATAAGAGTTGGGATTGATATACAAAGAATGAAAGTGAGCGGTAACGAGAGAGAGAGAGAGAGAGAGAGAGAGAGAGAGAGAGGAAAGGAGGGAGAGAGAAAAGAGTAAAGAGAGATCCCCTTACCAGCCAGAGTAGCGATGTCCACAACATGCTGAGCAGCTTCTCCGAGTCGACTTGGTCGATGCGGACGTTGATTCCAGAAGGAGAGAGCCGGAAGAAGGGAATCGAGTGAGCCAGACAACGCTGTCGAGACATGTTGACGATCGACTGGTCATGACCGACGGCCTGGAGAAGGAGGGAATGGAGAGTGGGAGAGAGGACAAGAGAGAGAGAGAGAGAGAACGGAGATCAAAAATAAGAATTATGTTCAGAAAGAAGAAGGGTAACCTAATATCCACAGGAATGTGAACACTTGAGTGAAAAATGGAGAGTGAGAGGGAGGAAGAGTGGCAAAGAAATTGAGGGAGGTTACCTGTTCAAGAATCAGCGTGCTAAGATGTGCGATGGAGCGAGCCTTCTTCCGCAGAGTGCTGCCCGAGGCATATTTCCTTTCCGTCCTCTCCGGTTCACCCGTTCCCACTGAGAGCACCGCCAGCACATTTGGCCGTCGGCCATGGCGAGAGAGACTGTCTACTTCCTGCAAAGAGACGAAGAGAGAGAGAGAGAGAGTGACAGAGAGAGAGAGAGAGAGAGAGAGAGAGAGAGGGTAGGAAGAGAGAGTGAGAGATAGAGAGAATGGAGGAGGAATGTGAAAGAAAAAATAAACTAACCATGAAAAAGACGTTGAGAGGGCAATTGGCAACGAGGGAGCCATCGACAAGTCGTGCTCCTTTCCATGTGTGAGGGTGGAAGTAGGTGGGAGCAGCACTGAGTACAAGGCGTTCGGTAGTGGGAACTACCGCCCATTCAATTACTATTACTAAGGAACATTCAACAAAACATTAAATCCAGATAAATAGAGCCATTTCAGATCTTCTTTAAATGAACCTGCTCGCTCGGGCGACGTCTTTGAAGGGAACATCCTCCTCCTCTGCATCTTGGGCCGGATCAACGATGTAGTTCCGGAAGATGTGGAGGGAGGCGGGAGTCGTGGAGATGTCAAGAGCAGGCACTGTAATCCTCTTCCGCGCCTCCTTCAGGGTCTCGGATGGAAAGAGGAGATTTAGAGCATCGTCGAAATTACGCGACTGCTGCTCCACCTCAAGAGTCTTCATATATGTAGTAGATATGTATGTACACACATAGAGACATACATACATACATATGTATGTATGTATGTATGTACCTTACAACTTACAGAGATGTCTCGTGTTTCTGTAGTCCAAACTCGTACACTGGCAAATATCAAGTCATTATTTGATGATGACATTACGTCATCGGTTTCCCACTCCTTGTTTCATTTTCAATTATGTTTATTTTTGCATCGAACAAGTGAATCATTCATTTTTATATGAGTAGGAGAAGTATGGAGAATGGAGCTTCCTACATGAAAGAGTTGCAGAAAATGTGACAGCAATATGAACGGAGGTAGGTAAATGTCATTACGCTTATAAAAGCCAGCAAAAAAAATCAGAAGCCGTAAAGTTTCAACGACATTCTGTCGCAGGGAGAGAGGAAATGCAGTCATTCTTTATCACTTCTTCGCTCTTTCTGCGCACATTCACAACCTTTACAGCATACAAAGTTCTGATAAGGAAAGTGAACGGGCTTGCCTGTTTGCCGAGGAGTCTTGACATAGTCGAGCCATCCAGGAAGATCTGCGTTCTCAGTTCCCAGTACAGAAAGAACGTCTCCTTCAGTGACATTCCCTTCGCTAGCGCCAGAGACAACATTGAACCCGTGCTGAAACTATCAAGTGGGTGTCAGAAACATACGACAGAAGATTATGAGGTATACAGTGTTGAAAATGAATTTTTATCTACGCATAAATTATACGAAATGAAAAAAAGAAGAAGAATGAAATGAGAATGATGATATTCTCTGACCTCGTGCCCACGAGCCAGTCGAAGCATTCAGGCAGAGACTCGTCGCCGAAGATGCGTCTGGAAGCGAAGAGAAGGGAGAGCACGGAGACGAGTCCTCTGACTCCGCCGCCATCCAGACAAAGCACAACGGAGCCGCCTGCCTTCGGCCCGGCCCGACTCCCGCCCGCCATTCGGCCGGCTCCGACTCCGGAGTCGTTGGAGGAACACTCGGAAGACGAACACTTCCGATCGTGATCGCCGAGCATCTCCGAGTAGATTCCCGTGGCACGGTCAAGGAAGTCAGAGAAGAGAGCAGCGCAGACTTGGCAGAGGGAACTCCCCAGTCGACGCTGCTCAAGGGTCTTGTGGCCGAACTCCTGAGAGGAAAGGCAGAATGATATGATTCCACCGAGTTGGAATCTCTATTGTAGCAGTCAGAACGAAACGACGGTATCACTTCAAAATAGGCTAATCCCATTGTTGAAAGAAAAGAGAGAACCTCATCGTAGAGCGGCGCGGGATCCGCCGCGAGAATGAGCAGAAGACGAGCTTCTGAGATGGAGGAATGCTCGTGCTGCCAGACATCCACGAGACGGGCAGACAGCTGCAAGCATTCCTCTCTCTTCCGCTTTACCTCTTTCTTCCACATTGCTCAGTTACTAACATATGTAGACTTTCAATGCATCAATCAAATCTACATCCATTATACTCCTTGGCCTTGTGGAAATTACATTTGCAAAAGTAGAAAAACAAATAGCAAGAGGCTTTTGTTTACCGAACTTCCATTTCACTGGAGTTATTTATCTCGCCACTCTTCCATTCTTTCTGTTTAATTTCTCTCGCTCTCTCTCTCTCTCTCTCGTTTCCCTCTCTCTCTTCTCCATCTCTCTCTCTCTCTCGTTTCTCTCTCTCTTCTCCATCGCTCTCTCTCTCTCTCTCGTTTCCCTCTCTCTCTTCTCCATCTCTCTCTCTCTCTCTCTCTCTCTCTCTCTCTCTCGTTTCCCTCTCTCTCTTCTCCATCTCTCTCTCACGTTTCTCTCTCTCTCCTCTCCATCTCTCTCTCTCTCTCTCTCTCTCTCTCTCTCGTTTCCCTCTCTCCCGTCTCCATCTCTCTCTCTCTCGTTTCTCTCTCTCTCCTCTCCATCTCTCTCTCTCTCTCTCTCTCTCTCTCTCTCTCTCGTTTCCCTCTCTCTCTTCTCCATCTCTCTCTCTCTCGTTTCTCTCTCTCTTCTCCATCTCTCACTCTCTCTCTCGTTTCCCTCTCTCTCTTCTCCATCTCTCTCTCTCTCTCTCTCTCTCTCTCGCTTCCCTCTCTCTCTCTTCTCCATCTTTCTCTCTCTCTCTCTCTCTCTCTCTCGTTTCCTTCTCTCTCTCATCCCTTTTCCCTCTCTCTCTCTCTTCCTCTCTGTCCAACCTGCTCTGGGGTGGCCGTCTTGGCGAATGCGACGACGGCATCGATTCGTTGTGTTCGTTTGTTCGGGCTGAGATGGTGGGAACATCGGCCGGAGGGCATCTCTCTGCTTCTCTCTTCAAGAGCCTCGGCAGCCACCGGCTGGCCAAGTTTGTCCCTCTAGGAAAGAGAAGGGGAGAGCCGTAATCGACACTGATAAGGCAAAGGCTGCCCCTTCCCGGGCCAAGGGGGCAGCGACTCAGCTTCACTCCATGTAAGCTGCTCGATGCCCACGCATTCTGACTGAGAGAAAGAGGGAGGGAGAGCGAGGGAGAGAGGGAGAGAGAGTGAGAGAGAGAGGGAGAGAATGAGAGAGAGAAGCAGAGTGTCATGAAAAGGCGCAGAAGGTGACGAATCGACAGAAATAGTATGAGAGTACAGGAGAGCAAAAGGAAGAGAGAAAGAGAACGGCGCTAGAAAAATGAGGCAAGGCAAGGGGTGTGACTGCAACATTTGCCCGGGGCCATGTCGCGTGGAACTAACTCAGTGGCGTGTCTGGCAAATAAAATAATGGAAGAGAGGGAGAGGATAAAGAAAGTGGAGCGAGAGAGGTGGCACACCGCGAGAGTGAGAGAAGCAGAGAAACAGAGAAAGAGAGAGAGAGAGAGAGAGAGAGAGATATAAAGAATAGAAGAGGAACTACGACTGGAAGGCGAAGGCAGACCAGAGTACATCGAGCACATTCGACTGGTGGCAACAGCTATGCTCGAGAAGAGCGAGAGAGGAACGAGGCGGTGAGAGACAACGAGAGCAGAGAGAGTGGAGGGGGTTGAAGAAATGAAGGGGAGGGAGAAATAGAGAAGTGCAAAAAGGTTAGAGAGAACTGGAAAAAGCAGCCAGGGAAAAGAGGTTCGGAAAGTACATTTGGTCCGTTTGATAACATGTATGCAGGTAGAAAGGAAAGGACAGAAATCGAAAGCGGAAAATAATTCGCATTTACTGCAGTCGGCTCGGCCAGTCTAGCTCATCTCTAATGCAATCTCTAGCTTCCTTTATCGTCGGCGTCTCTTCATCTCTCGGTCTCTCTCAGTCTCCTTCATTAGTAGCATTGCAACGATATACTCACATGCATAGATGTGAATAACTCTGTAGAGCCGAACGGGAGAATCGATGCGGATACTACATAAAAAATGACTGAGAATCGCTTTCACATGTTCTGAGGTTTCCCACGACTTGTAGCAAAACAGAAAATGGAAGAAAAGGAAGAGAGGTGAAATGGAGGAAGGAGTGGTGGAGGAATGAAGAATGACATCGAGAAGTCAAAGAGGAGCGAAGATGGTGTCTCACAATCCACCTCTCTCCTTACCCCCTCTCTCCCTCTTTCTCTCCCTCTCTCTATCTCTCTCTCCCCTCTCTCCCCCCTCTCTCTCCCTCTCTCACTCCCTCTCCCTCTCTCTTTCCCTCTCTCTCTCTCACCTTCTCTGTGAATCTCGCCTTCTACTTTACTCTCTTTTTCCTCTGTTTGTCTTGTTGCCTTGGGCAGCCCAGCGAGTAAGACTCGGCTGTAGTCCACTTCAAAGAGAGCACCGGCACGTGCCTCGCAGGTGAACTAGGAAATGGCGATCTTTCGCACCCCTTCAAGCTCGCTTACTTACTCTTTACGACAGCCTACGTCTTTATCGATGTCTGTTTCTTCGCATCTCTCTCTATACCAATCTCTCTCCTTCTCTCTCCCCACTCTTTTTCTCGTTTTTCTCTCCATCTCTCTCTCTCTCTCTCTCTCTCTCTCTCTCTCCTTTTCCACCCTCTTTCCCTAATTTCACGGTCTACTCTCAGCCACATTCTAAAACGCAAACATCTTCTTGGTCCCAATGCCGTCCTATTCTATCCTTATCACTGATTCACCTTTTCTCTCCGCACACACGCAAGAGTTCTACGCAGCGCAAGAACAAACTGTGAGATACATTTTCATTTCAAACCCTTAGACGGCAGAGAAACACTTTCAGGAAAAACTTCTTCTTTTCGTGTACTGTTATGCTTCGTTTGCTCAGAATCAGTAATGAACGAGCGAAACTAATTGTATGATCAGAAAAAAGCCAAGAATACTTCCATGTACTATTGCCGTCGTTCGTTTTACAAACATTTTAAACAGTTGCAACAAGACATATAAGAAAATAAATTAGGAATTGTTTGTATGTATTATGATAGCTGATCTTGCCAAACAAAGATTTGTTAGAGAAATCAGTGAGCTTGTTCCCATCAGTATTGAAAATAACTATTTATTTACATATGCTTCTTTTTTCTCTTCCTTCATCTTACTCTTCTTTAAAATTGTTGACTCTTTTTTTGGCAATTTGCCAGCTTAGTCTGACTAGAACAGCAAATTCAGAGGATGCCAAATGATCACGCGAGCAGATGAAGAAGACAAAAAAGAACGAGTAAGAAAGCGTGCGAATGAAAGAGAAAGAAAGACAGTGGCAGGGGAGTGGCGAATCAGGTAAAGATGTTATGCAATTCAGATTGAAGAAGAAATAAATAGACAGTGGATGAGAAAATGATCGGGAGAAAGAAAAAGAGAAAGAAAGAGATAGAGAGAGAGAGAGGAACGATTAGGAGTGCGTGAGAATGAAAGACAGAGAGAGAGCTTGACAGAAAGGAAAACGACCGCTATTGCATCTGGCTGGCAGCTGTGGCAGAGCGTCCAGCTGGTGCTGGTGCCACCACCACCTGGGCCTCTCACCATTCTCTTAGCTCCTCTCTCTCTCTCTCTCTCTCACTCCCTTTCTCTCTCTCCCCTCCCTCTCTCTCTCTCTCTTTCTCTCTCTCCCTCCTCCTCTCTCTCTCTATCTCTCTTTCTCTCTCTTCTCTCTCTCTCTCTCTCTCTCTCTCTCTCTCTCTAATGCACTAGACAGTGTCTGGCTGGCTCTAACAGGCAAGCTGCCAAGAGGAGGAAGGAGTACGTCGGCATTCCTGGCCCGGCCACCTTGTCTCTGTTCTCCTCTAAGTCGGCCGGTTCCTTCTGGCGGAGCCGTTTTCTCCTCTAGTGAGATAATGATCAACGACGACCCAGCTCGATGCGCCTGATTTTGTATTGTTTTTCATTTTTGCTCCTCACACGCTCCGGTGGGGGGGGGGGGCAGAACTGCAACAAGACTGCTTCTTCCTCTTTCTCTCCAGCACTATTTCGCTTTCCTACCCTCTCGCTGCGCACTAACACTGAATGAGTGAGTGGTGTTATTCGTGCTCTTCAATCTCATCGACCATCTCGTGACGAGTTCGCTACCACTATCTCTGTCATTCTTTCTCTGTTCCCTTTCTTCCAGAATGGCTTCTCCTACTTCGTTAGTGCTCCATCTTCGTCCTCCTGATGTCTCAACGGCTCAACGAAATAAAGAAAACTTGGATGTGGAGTCAGGAAAGATATATCCAGCCTCCAAACAGTACGTAAATACACAGTTCAATGTTCACTTTCAGACTTGTAGAAGTGTTCTAATTTAAGCGAGTCGGAATCGACTTCGACTCCAAATGTTGTGCCCGGAGTCGCCCTTCCGGATGCCACTTCTCTCGAAGCAGCCGCAACACTTCTGAACATCACTCTGCTCAAGCATCACATCTGCCTTGAGCTTCTCGCCAAGTCCCTCCTCCCTTTCCCTCTTTCACTCCCACTTCCTCTCCCTTTTGCTGTGCCCTCCTCTCTCTCTCTTTCACTTCATCCTCCATTGCCATGCTCTTCAACGGAATCGCCCGACATCCTTTCTTCTCTCCCTTCTTCAGCCATACGAAAATCTCCTTGCCGTGGAAATGAGGAGAAGCGGTAGGAGAGGGAGAGAGAAAAAGAGATGGAGAGTATGTATGTACATATATGAGAGAGAAATAGAGATAGAGAGAGAGAGAGAAGGCAACCCCTTTCAGCTGTTGTTAATTTAATTTTAAAAATTACTTTTTCATATCTGCAAATTCGTATTAAGATAACAAGATAAATTAAAGCAGCGAAGCGAATGCGCGAGAACGGAAGCGAGTTCATAATCTGGCGGGGATGTTCGGCCGCCTTCGCCGACAGCTTCCCCTCCCCGAATCCCCGCGTCTCTCCAAACTCGCCATTCTCAGGCTTCTATTTCTTTCCAAATGTTTTCTCTCATTTTCATATTAATTTAAAAAAATTTATCATCTACATTTTTTGTGAAGAAAAAAAACTATAGAAAGTGAATGATTTAGCATTGTACTGTGATTTCTTAAAAAAAAGCGCAGTTTAGTATTCGGACATATTCAAGTTTTGTTTTGTTCTCATTTCTAAATTGCTGTACTTGAAGTTTGCCAATCCTAGCAGTCTCTCTATAAGTCTATGATTCTATCTGGAAATAGTCAAGTATCTGCCAAAGCAGGTGCTTTCTTGACTTTCCCATTGCTTCACTGGTGACAAGGAAAGTAATTAAAATGAGATGTAGTAATTGTGCTACTAGTAATTCCATAGAGAGTTAGCTGGTTGCCATAACACCCTCCCCACTGCTGCAGATTGGCCACTGGTTACATCTCCTTCCTCTCTGCTCTGCTCTCGGAAGACGTCTCTGACTCCGTCGCAGAAGCAGCAGCCAAAGCCTTGCAGAGGCTGATCGAGACGGAAACGGAACACCGGAGGTGACATTACAAGCTAGAGTTGAGCTGACAATGGATGTGAGAACTGACAATGAGATTCCTCATCCACCCGGCTTCCTCATTCCATTCTAGACAAAATGTGCATTCGGTGCTCAATTGTAATCTTTCTTTTGTTGTTCGTCTGCGTTTTCTCTTTTTCAAAGAAACCAAGGTTATTCTCTTTCCCGCCTCTTATTCTTGCCATTGCTCGCTTACGGGTTCACTATTTGCATTACTCATCCAGTGGATGGAATATAATCAGCGCAATTGTTATTGACATGATTTGTATGAAGTTCTGGCCATCTCTTTTATGAAATATTTCAACAGATTGTAAAAGAGAAATAGAGAAATAGAGAGAGGCCAAAAAAGGAGAGATTCCCCATTTATGGTTGGAGAGAAGGCGCGAAGCCAAGACGGCGGCCTCCGATGTCGTAGATCTGGCAGTACTGGCGGATGAACGGGTCACCGAGGATCCATGAGGGACCGAAGCCGAACGAGTCAAAGCCCTGCACGGAGAGAAAGTGAGGGAGAGGGAGAGCGTTTAGAGAGAAAAAGACAACTGAAGCTGACCTGGATGGCAAGGACGCACTTTGTGCCTTCGTCGTCGAGCGGGACGATGAAGTTCACGGGCTTGATGGAGAACTTGTTGGAGCCAATCGTCAGCTCGAAGTCGGGGATCGAGGCCTTGCAGTCAACTTCGTACAGGCCGTACTGGTCAGCCTGCAAGGGACGGAGATAGAGATAGAGAGAGAGAGAAGAGGGAGAGAGAGAGAGAGGAAGGAGAGAGAAAGACATGGAAAAAGAAAACTTAGGGTATGTCTGACCTTGCCTCCGACGGCGGCGGCAACCTTCCTGGTGATATCGGTGGGTGCTCCGAGAAGAGATGTTCCGGTGTCAGAGATGACCTGTGCCATAAGACCCATTGCCCTCGTATTTTACTATGCCACTTTTCTTCTGGTCCCTTTCTACTCACCTCCCATCCCTTGTTGTTCGAGTAGCTGCCGAAGTGGACAGAGGACATCTTGAACTGGAAGTAAGTGGCAGACGAGAGAGCCTGGTACCCGATCACTGGACCGCAGTTGACATTGTCGATCTGAACACCGAAAGAGAGAGAGAGAGAGAGAGAGAGCGAGAGAGAGAGAGAGAAGGAGAGGGAAAGATAGAGAAAGGGAAGAGTGAAAGAGAGAGAGAGAGAGAGAGAGAGAGAGAGCGCGAGAGAGAGAGAAGGAGAAGGAAAGATAGAGAAAGGGAAGAGTGAAAGAGTGAGAGAGAGAGGGAGAGAGAGGGAGAGAGAGAGAGAAACAGACTGACAGCTCCATAGGTATAGATGCCTCCGCCGACGTTGGCCTGTGCTCCCTCGTGCTCGAGCCAGACAGTGAAGAGCGGCTGGTCGACGAGCTCTGTAATTTTGTTCTTTATTTCATCCTGCCTATTTCTGCTTTCCTTTCACTTCTTCAATTCTACTTTTCTGTTATCCTTTGCCCCAATGGCATCAAATTCCCTTATCAGGCAGGCACTTTCTATGCACCATTTCTCTCAGCCATGCCTTGACTATGTTTTCCTTTTTCTTTTTATTCTCATTGGCTATGTTTCCCTGCCTCTCCTTCTTATCAATTATTTCCCCTTCTATCTCTTTCGCTCTCTCTCTCTCTTTATCTTTCTCATTCTCATACTCTGGTCGATGGCCTCAATGAATGGCGGCTTGACTCCATCGACAGCGAGAGACTGGAAGGCGAGTCCGAGGATGCCATCGAGTGGCTCTCCATCGAAGAACTGAGCGAGATGTGTGGCCTGGCCGAAGGTTGTCTTGGGGACAACCAGCTGGTTCGTGCCGACGTCGCCGAACTGTAAGATGGAGAGTGAGAGGGACAAAGAGAGAGAGAGAGAAAGAGAGAGAGAGAAATCGAAAGAGTGAGAGAGTGATAGATACAACAAAGAGCGAACGAGAGACAGAGAGTGCGAGATACATTGACAAAGAGAGCGATAGAGAGAGAGAGAGAGAGAGAGAGAGAGAGAGAGAGAAGGAGATAAAGAGAAATGGTCGGGGAAAGATATCTATATAGACTAGATTCGCAAACTGACAGCGACGGTGTCCTTGCCGAGGAAGCCATTGGCTGAGCCGGTTCCGTACTGGATGGACCACTTGCGGCCGTTCTTCTCGTAGGAGCTCGACTTGGAGCTGTCGAACTTGTGCTTGCCGTTGCAAGGATTCTTGCTGGAAAGAGAGATTGAGAAACAGAGCAAAGAGATGAGAAGTCAGGGAAATGAAGGAATTCTAACTTGGGCACGGCGTTGAGAGAGCGGGGATGGGTGAAGATGTTCAGGGCCGATTCTTGCGAGTCGCAGCACGACTTGTCCTCGCACAGGAGCTTGCAGAGGGCTGAAAAGAAGGCAGAGAGTTTTCACCTTCATATATCCTGTACTATTCCATCGCCTTCGTATGCAAATTAACACTCTTTTTGTCGGATGTATAAGTGTATGTATGTATGTACTTACATATGTTCATATGCGGGACCGTGTCAAAACAGCAACGACGTTTGCGCAAAGATCCCATAACTTTCTTCAGGGTGATCGTACCGGTTCAACCAATATTCCGCGTGATTGCTCTCATTGAGATGAATTGAACCATATAGGTTTCGCAGTTCTTGGACAGCAGGCAAAAAAGTTGAAAATTTGAAATTTTTAAGCTTCAGTCACAAAAGTGCTATCGTTGGATAGATCTTGTAAAGAGAAATTGATTGGTGCTAATTTTATCCGTCTGCGATAACAATGAAGAAAGTTACAACACTTTAAGCGCAAATGTCGTTGCTGTTTTGACACGGTCCCACATATGCGCATATCGATATATGATATTAATTAATCAAACCTCCAGTGCACAGGAACGAATCGCAGTCGCTCTTGCCTCCGCAGGATGAGTCGGGCACCCAGAGATTGGCAGAGCCAGTGTCAAGAATCACCTGAAGACAATCGAGATATAGAAAGATAAGGAAGGAATGGAAGGGAAAAAGAAGAGAGTGGGCATTCCCGATCCACCCCTCACCTGGAATGTCTGCGGCGGAGAGCCGATTGTAATGTTTCCGACGTACGCCGAGTCATCGAAGTCGTTCACCTGAAATATCAACCGAAACAATAGAGCATTCCAGTATTGCCACTCGAAGAAGCTACCAGCGATGAGCAAGAACCAGAAATCATACTTTTACTACGGTAGATGGGCGGAGCTATGCCTTCGAGTGTGCAACATATGCACTCTTATTGAAAGAAAGAGAGTTGGCAACGATTCAGAGAGAGATAGAGAGAGAGAGAAGGTCACAGGGAGAGAGAGAGAGAGAGAGAACCAGAACGAGAAAGAGAGAGATAACCAGTGAGTTGTTCTAACATTCTGTGGGAATCCTCCAGCGCCAACAATGATGTCTCTGAGCTGAGCCCGTCTCTGTTCCTTGAGTGCCATGTGTGCCTTGTAGGCAGCTGGTCCCTGTCTGATCAGCTTCTGCCTGGTGGTCAGCCGCTTCCTTAGCGACATTTGATGCACGGCGGCATCGACAACCACGAGGGCGAGCAGGCCGAGCAGAGACAGCAGCAGCAGTCTCATTCCTATGCAATCACATTTCATCGCTATTCATCCCTCATGTGTATATCTTCATTCCTACAGTTTCGCGAAGAAGTGTAAATAAGAATAATCTGTGTGTGCAGAGATTCTAATATGTAAATGCTGAATTAATGGAATATGTGAAAAGTGATAAAGCATAATAATATGTTACATAACTGATTTATAATCATAAAATATTAATTGCTTGGGACAGCAAAATAATATCACTCAATTTCTAAACAATAATCCTAGGAATAAGCAGAAACGAGAATCATCTTTTGGAATAGACCGAAAAAACACTTTAATAAGTGACGTTTTGACAGCCGGGAAAGACTGTCCAGTCAGACGGCCATCTCAGCGATTCTTCGTCTCTTCCAGCCTTCGTCTTATCAGAACCGTCTTTTATGAGAACGAAGGAGCTCATGCCTGGAAAGGATTACTTTGGGAGGGAGGGCAGAAGGCTAAGAGAGAATGCAGAGGAATAAGAATCCTGAGAAAGAGAGAGGGAGAGACTAGATCTGAAAGAGAAACACAGAAGTTCGTGTTGAACTGAAAGGGCAGCTTCAGTGTGGAAAAGAGAAGGCAGTAGCGAGATAAGAATAATTCGTTGACGAAGCAGAGGGAAACAGAGAGAGAGAGAGAATGAAGAGAGAGAGAGCGAGAGCTAAAGAGAGAGAGAGAGAAAGAAGAGAGAGAGAGAGAGAGAGAGAGGCAGAAGTAGATACCTAACTTCTTTGCAAGCATGATATAATGTGACTAATTTTCTATGCATATAGCTTTTCGATAATTATGTAATTTTAGAGCTATCTATCTGGCTGATTTCTCGAAGCGACATTTTTCGATTAGTTGCTGCCTTGTAAACCAAGAAAACAAAGAGGATTGGTTACATGCGAGAGAGAATGGGAGAGAGAGAGAGAGAGAGAGAGAGAGAGAGAGAGAGAGAATGAAGAGAGAGAGAGCGAGAGCTAAAGAGAGAGAGAGAGAGAAAGAAGAGAGAGAGAGAGAGAGAGAGAGAGAGAGAGAGAATGAAGAGAGAGAGAGCGAGAGCTAAAGAGAGAGAGAGAGAAAGAA
The DNA here is from genome assembly GCA_945643635.1 of Allodiplogaster sudhausi. NCBI lineage: Eukaryota > Metazoa > Nematoda > Chromadorea > Rhabditida > Diplogasteridae > Allodiplogaster > Allodiplogaster sudhausi. Next base: position 5,485,596 of record CALZFC010000020.1, read on the forward strand.
GAGAGAGAGAGAGAGAGAGAGAGAGAGAGAGAGAGAGAGAGAGAGAGCGATAGCTTTGTGACATTCCTATTCGATAGCTTCTCTAGGCTACACACGTCACCCACGTCATTCATGTATTCTTGTAGTAGAGAGAAACGGTCAGCTTCCCCTGACTTATCAGCAGCAAGAGAAGCTGCTGTATTCATTAGAATGATGCGGAAAAGAGGCGCGATAAGCAAATGACTTTTCCATCATTCACTCTGGTTCCATTCCCGCTCCACTCAGAAAGAACGAACTGATTTCAGTGTTTGGAGGGGCAGTTTAAAAGCTCAGATCTACAACCAAGGATATATTATGAGACTGAAACAACAGAGTGAATTGCAAGGGAGTAAATTGTAACGATCATTTTTCTTTTTGTCTACACTATCCGTTGCGCTCGTCTTCAACAATCTGCACCCTTGGAAAATGTCGCATTCTCCTTGTTTTCCTACTAGTATATATTTTTCATCACTTTCGCATCACTTGTTCTGAATGATGACAAAACGAAAGGCTCACTCTAACAAGCAAACTTTATGCTTCCTGTCCTTTCCTAATCTCCCCAAAATGTCCCCGCAACCAGACTTGCGATAACAACTCCTTTATGCAATCCTCTGCCTCTCGAACATCAGTGTTGTCCTACCAGAAATGATATTAGCAAGCTGACAGACCGTTACTTCATTCAATCACTCATCAGTTGTCCGAAAAAAGATAAACCCCATGAAAGAGCTATAAATCTCGAGGGAAAAGAAAGAACGTGCGAAGTTTCACTTTTTGATACGTTGACATCTCTGCACTTTCTAATTCTTCACAACTCTTTACTGAAATGAATGAAGACATGAAGAACCATTAAACAGCTATTTCCTCTCAGGCAACGATGCTTCGGGAGTCTTCTGATAAGCCTCTATGCAATCTAGGATTATGCAATCAATCAGACAATCATTAATCGTATTATGGCGGAGAGAACTCGGTTGGGTCGTAAAAGACGAAGGGGACAATGGCCGCCAATCTGAAGAAAGAGTCTATTCGCGGACATTGATAAGGATCTGTTTCTGTTTCGGGTCGTCGAATCGGTCCATGGTCTGCACGGAGTTGAGCATAAGGAAGCCGAAGAGGAACACAGCGAAGAGAACCAGGGCAGAGATGATTCCCATCCACGACGCGGCTGAGAACGTTCCCGTGCACGAGTCAATCTCAAGTTACAACCATCAGAATTTGAAGTTCTTTCAACGAAATCTCATAATGTTTCCTTCATCGGCAGCACAAGGAAAGAAGAGGAAAAGATGCCTTGAGATTGAAAACGCCGAGTCCCTCTCTCTTGATGCTGTCGTGGGCGTGGATTTGCACCTGGAAAAGATTGAATCTCGCCAACTAACCCATGACCACCAGAGTGTCGTGCTCAGAATGGAGAACGAACTTGGATGTTGTGGAAGGAGATGCCCAATCGGGCGTTGTCGTCGTCGGTCTTGAAGAAGGCAGCCTCCGAGTTGTGGCAGTTCCAGCCATAGCCGAACACGCTGTTCATTCCCATTTGATCAGCCGACAGCGAGACGCCCTTCTGGAGCCATCATCATTCAAAATTATCATTTACTAACCCAACATACACCAATGATAACAACTTCGTAAGCTGGGAGGAGAACAATTAGTAAGAATACTGCAAGAATGAAAGATAATGCGCTACCATCATGCACTTTTCTGTTACTAAAGAGAATAAAGATTTCTGTGATACACAGTCTGATTGTGTTAACCTGTGCTTTCTTGGAGCCTGAATTGGTGTTGAATGTGATGTCATCGAGCAGCTCCAGCTTCTTCAATTTCCAGTAGCCATCGTAGCGCATTTCAATCGACAACCTGCAAACAGTGGGAATATCAAGTGGAAAGGTAGTTCTCTCAGTCGAGCGGCTTTGTTGGCAAATAATGATGAGCAAAATGAACGGCTGCTGCACGAACTTGAGATGGAAAGGGCCGGAGACGACGAGCTTTTCCTTGGCATCGGGGGTAGTCGATGGATCATCCTTCGGAGTGATCTTCACTGTGAACTCATTGGCCGGGCTTAAGAAAGATATCAGGCATTAAAAATGAAACACAATTAATAAACTATCTACCATCGCAACAAAGGCATGCTCATGCAAATGTTGTAATCCATATTCTGATGTCAACTGCGGTATTGTCGGCAAACAAAACAAAGAGCAGTGAAAAGGGAGGAATACTGACGAAGGTGTTGCCTTCGTGAAGTTGACATCCGGGCAAGTCACAAAGCTCTCGTCCCACTCGAAGGTTCCATTCTCACGAAGCTGAATAAAATCTCATGGAAGTTATTAGACTTTTATTCTCTCAAAAAAAATGTCAGTAAGCAACGTAATATGACAATGCAACCCCCTAATATATTTAATTGATAAGACAAATCGGAGAAAACTGACAGTCGCAGTCAGGTAGGTTGCTTTCGCGTTACTCGCGCGAGTTTCGAGGATGAAATTGAGGCCTTCCAGGTACAGAAGGCACGGCAGCCTGGCAAGAACCGTTCTGTTTTCAAACATTCCGGCTGGTCGCAATGAAAGAAGTCAAATCAAAGCATATCACCATTTCAATCCTTCTTCTGCTTCCTTTTGTTCTATTAAATTTTAAGTAACTTTCAAGGTCCACCAAGAACGAATGTTTTCGACATACTTCTTGACAGTTCCAGCTTCGGTCATGTTGAAAGGGGGGAGCACGAGAGGGAGAGGCAGAGACATGCCAGCATCCGCAATGGAGACGCGCTTGACGCGAGGCTGAAGCAGAATGGACACATTACAACTACGTTCACAATATGGAAAGGAAACACACGATTTAAATGCAAGAAAATGGATGAAATTTTAAATCAGAAAGGATAATGATGGGATAGAGAAAAAAGGAAATGAATACCGCATTCGTGCTGAGAAATTCGCTGTCAGTGATGAGAACTGCGGTGTTTGGAAGAGAGAGGAGATCACGCGACAGTTGCTCCAGCAACTCCCAGCTATCGCCTGCAACAAGGATCGTTAATTTACAGTATTCCCAAAGTTTAACGGCGTATCTAACAGGAAAAAATGTAAGCGAGAAGGTATTTAATCTTCGGTAATTCAACAAAAGAATGGAAGCGCCAGGCGAAGAATTCATTCAACGAAGACAACTGATCGTTGCGACCACAAATAACTGACCGGAAACAACGTAGACTGATGCACCCTTCTGGAAAGGAGTTGTGGAGCTAACCGTCTCCCAGTCACTGCCGACCTGAATAGACAAGAATAAGAAAGAACTTTGCCGTTGCGCCTTCCAAGTTGCGACTCCTGCTCAATTCTAGTACAATTAATGACTGGTAATCGAACATGAACAGGACGGATGATGTGGCGCGAGATGACGCTCTTCGCTTTCTTTGCAGCATTTACGATGGCCGAGGCAGAAGCAGGGTTGGCCTGTAAAGGAACCCAGTAGGCAATCATTAAAACATGGTCAAACATAGACAACTCTATGGAAATAGGGGATCCTCTAGTGCGTAATCAAGACTACGCCCTCTTCGACTAAGGCAGCAACAAACTACGCACCTGATAAGCAGCCGCATGGCGAGAGAACTGGCCGAGAGTGAAGTCAGGATTCACCAAGATGAAGAGCGGCGCACTCGGACTCGCGGTCTCTGCCAAGTTAGCGATCGAAGGGAACTTGTCTCTAAAAATCAAACTTTGTTGTTATTCATTTGCTTATCTGAACACATGCGATAGGTTAAAGCCAGGTGAATAAAAAATAATACACCCCCCCCCTTACCCTATATTAGTGACAGAAGAAAAGAGGACTGCATCGTGTGCGAAGGCAACTGCAACCACGGAGAGAAGCCACACGAGGGAGCGCATTCCTGCAAGGAGTAGACTTGAATGTGAATCACAACCGACAACTCAACCGAGGGCAAGGGCAACTTCGGCCAACTCGCGGCCAAAAATCGAATATCCGTGGACGTCTTTTAGATGTTTAATCTCAAAACGTAAATTACACTACTTTTGTTCTTGTTCAGTAGTTCACCAATTCACTATTGTTCAACATTATGTTCTTTTTTCCGAGGGAGAGATCGCGGAAAGTGCTGTCCAATTATTACACTTTTCAGTTTACCTGTTTAGGCCGCAAACACCTTGCTGCACATTTAGATTAAATCTGATATTTGCATTTATATTTGAGCATGAAATGGGCAATTCATTCAACTTCCTTGTCTTCACTTCCGCTTCTCCACTGTTTCCATCAGTTTGCTGACTTATGAACAGAGAACTATTTTATTCATCATCTAGAATGGCACAAATATTTACCGTGCAGAATACCCGTCACATCTTCGACTCTGGTTAATAGAAGTTGCAAACTAAAGCTATGAATGGCAAAAGGAGGAGAGAACCAAGTTGTACTTTCTACTTCTTAAAATGTAAGCATAACACCTCCAAACGTGAATTAGTGAATAAAACAACGAGGTAGATGAGGAGAGGGAATGAGAGGCAGAGAAGGGCTATCCTACTGGGAATACTTAAGGATGGGGTCATTATCATGTCAGGGATCCGGCAGAACTTCTTGCCAATGAATGAAGAGAGCAGTCAGCACACTCTTGCAGGCATCGACGACAGAAGTAAGGGACTCGATGTCTTCGAAGCGGGGTCTGAGCAGGGAGGGCAGCCACACGATGGCCAGGTTCGAGGCACTCATCGCTGTCACTGCCTCCGCTTCTGCCACGCGAGAGAGATGGCCACAGAGGAGACGCAGACAGCGAGAGTGCAGGGCGGGCAGAACGGAGAGGACGACGCGCATCTCGCGTTCCCGTTCCGCTTCAGTCTCGAAGGACGACGCGGCAAGGAGACGCGCCTGGAGGGAATGGGGCAGGAGAGGCTCGCGCAGTTGCATCAGCCATGTCTTCAGTGCAACCGCTGCGGAGAAGACATCCACTCCGGGAGAAATCACTTTCAGGGCTTCCTGTAATATTATATTTGTTTGCTCTAAAAATCATAATAAAATAGATTCTATTGTGGATAATGTAATTAATAAAAGAAGGAGGGAAGAGAAGAAACCTCGTGTGCCAAATTGGCCAGCAATTCTTCGGTCTGCGCCCGGCTGCCACTAAGGCGGTAGATGCCTTCAGAGCGAAGGCCGCCCTCCTGAAGTTTTGTGCCAGTGAAACTACGTAACTCCAGACGGCCAATGATACCACTGCTATTTCTCAAGGCATTCGTGTGTTTCTCAACAATATCCTAAACTGACTCTTTCGATGAGTGCGATTGCATTGGAGAGGAAGATGGGGATGTCAGTCACGTCAGTCTCTACCACCTCTTCAATGGACATCGAAGAGGGAGCACCGAGAGAGGACGACGCTGCGCCTTCCTTCTCTTTCTTCCTCGCAGACAACATTGGCAGCCAGGAGAAGGTTCCCGACTTCTCGGGGCCTGCAACGAGAATCAAACTGCAGAGGTCGGGAAAAGATTATGATACAAAAATAGGAGAATTGTGAAAGAGACAGTAGATACAAGGAGGGTAGTCAGAACTTTCCTTTAGAAAATAAATATACGAATACCACAAAAATGAGTGCTCAATGCCGTACCCGAGCCATTGAGTGCCGCGAGGAGCGGAAGCGTGTTCTTCTTGGCGGAAGGCGCTTCCCTGCGCGCCCTCCTGGCGACCATCAGCGGGCTCTGCGGCAGACTCCGTGAATGGTTGTGCTGGCTGCTGCTCTCCTCGTCTTCTTCCTTGTCTCTCTCTGTCTGCGTCTCTTCTTCTCCCCCACTCCCTCGCAACACAACCGCCTGCGTGCGTCGGCGAATACTCGCTTTCACCATGCGAACGAAGCCGAAGCGCTTTTTCTGCTCCTTAAACAAATATTGTAATAGTAACAAATATCCGTGTTAAAAAAAATACCCAGGGTACCTTTTATTTTTGAACATCAATGAGAACAAGAACGAACAGCGATTTACATCATGTTATTATCGAACTAATATGGCAATGAATAAGTAAATTATATTTAATCTAATAATAAGCTGACTGACTTTGTGTACGGACTCGGATGACATGGACTGCCTAAGAGGGTGTCTGGCTGGAGGAGTTGCAAAATCGGCCCTTCTCCTCTCGGCTGCTGCAGCCAAGTCCATGGTGAGGGAGCGGGAAGACGCCATTTGGAGTTGGATCTGAGGGGGCACTGCCGGAGAAGGCGAAGAAGCACCCGAAGTGGAAGGAGTGGAGAGGTGAGAGGAAGAGAAGGGCAGCGGCTGGTGATAGTAGAGATAATCATTGCGAGGAGAGGCAGCCACAGTCTCATCTCCCCCTCCGCCGCTTCCAGGAGACGCCGTCAACCTCATCGCAACCAGGCCCGTGACCGACCCCGCTCCATACGGACGACGAGGCTTCTTCTTCATCTCACTTCGCACTTCACTCGCCTTTCCCTCGCGAGGCGACTGCTGCGCACCTGCATGCACATGGGAGAGGGTGATATTGAAATGCAGAGGGAGGAGAGCGAGAAAGAGATAGAGAGAGAGTGAGAGAGATAGAGGGAGACATGAGACAGGGCAAGGCAGTGAAGAAGGAGAGAGCGAGAAGGAAGAGAAAGAATAGTCTGCGATCTCTTCCTTCGTCTCCCACTTGCCTGCTGGTTCTCTGCGCTTCTCGTCGCTGGATCGGCGCTTCTCTGAGTAGGATGAGCACGATCCATCCTGTACATTCTAGAGTGAGTTTACAGCTGCGAAGAAAGAGTAGAAAGAAGGAGAGAGTGAGAGAGACAGAGGAAGAGAGAAGGAGAAAGGGGGGGGGGGATGGAAAGGATGAGGTACAGAGAGAAAGAGGGAGAAAAGGAGATGAAGAGAAAGGTCTGAAAGTGGATAACACTGTAGTACTGAAGTGCACAGTGCAAAAGCGAGTCGAAGAAAGAGAAATGCGAGCCACAACGAAGAAAGATAGAAGCATCCGAAGAAAGTGAGGGAGTCGTTGGGGAAAGAAACAGAGAGAAAGAAAGGACTGACCTGAACGGTGGAGTACTCTGCAGCGATAGAGATCTGCTGCTCAGAGAGAGGAGAGGCTGCCGACTCCGCTTCTTCAGCACCCACACGATGTCGTCCTTCTTCAGCAAAAGGAAGACAATTTCTATTGGCTAGTTTGATGAAAGAATAGTAATGAATGAATAAGGGACTGACGAGAGTGTGGTGGCTTCATCCCAACGCAGCTTCCGCTGAAACTGCCCAATCCACCGAAGTCCTCATCGCTACCGCTGAAAGAGGGAGAGCTGAAGAAATCAGAGGAGCGTTGAGAACAGACAGTAGGAAATTATCTTGAGGGAAATGAAGGCGGATGAGTTTGAGACGAGAGGAGGAGAGTGGTAATAAGAATGAGGAAAGAGTGGGTGGCAAGAGAAGGCGAAAGGAAAGGGAGAGAGAGAGAGAGAGAGAGAGAGAGAGGAGAGAGAGAGAGAAAGAGAAAGAGAGAGAGAGCGCGAGAGAGAAAGAGAGAGAGAAATGGAGAGAGAGATAGAGAAGCTGAATCCCCATCTAACCTCCCCGTCCACTCACACTGTTTGCACACACTCGTCATATCCGTACTGCTGCGCCACAAACAGAAGGCCCGGATTGGCAAGTGGAGGGCGGAGAGAGAGAGAGAGAGAGAGAGAGAGAGAGAGAGAGAGGGTGAGAGAGTGGGTGAAAGAAAAAGAGAGAGAGAAAGAGAAAATGCGCGAACGAGATAGAGAAAGCGGGAATGGTTGATGAGTGTGCGAGACAGGGAGACAGAGAAGGTGAAAGAGAGAAGAACGATAGATATAGCGTGAAAACGTGTCGTGGGCGAGTAATTCTAATATCTACAATATTACTTACTTGGATGTGATGAAAATGGAACTAACGAATTGGTAGGAGGAACTGCTCGTGGAGTTCTCTCTGCGAGAGCCTTGGAGAAGGCGGCCATCTCAGCCGCGGCTTCCTTCTCTGCCGCGTCGCTCCTCCCGACGACTGCGAAGCGGCAGCCCACGCACTTCGCCAACTCGCGGCCCTCTTGCATCAACACTGTCGACAACTGAGGGGAGAAGAATGCGGTCATAACTAACCCTTTATTCACTCTTGTTATTCTGTAAGGCTTAACAAGATTATCTTGTGACGAAGTCGGAAATAATTGTATTGTAAAAGATATAAACATGTCTGGATTGAGCGAGTGAAATAAAGCGTCTCCCGACCGAGGAATTCTGCTCCCTGTCTACTGCAACCAAGAGAATCTCGGCTGCCTCTCTCTGTTGCTCGAGAAGTCTTCGGAGTGCGCATCTCGCGGCTGCCCAACTGGCTACTCTGGCCGTGGAGAAAACAACGACTTGGCCTGCTGCCAGGACTCCGCCAGGCAGTTCAGTCCGTCCCAGCCAGGAGTGGAGGGAAAGGATGCGCGGCTGCTGCAGTTCCACCCCTTCCGGTAGACTCAGACACAGACTCGGCCATCTTGTCCATGACGAAGAGAACAGGTCGCTAGGCAGAAGAGAAGACAGCACGCATCCTTAATTGGCTATTTCAACTTCCCGCTCGTCCTCACAATAGCTCAGATTGAAAAATACAGTGAGATGCCTGGAGACAGCCGGTCTCCGCAGTGGAAGGAGAAGCAGAATCTGAGTGGAGAGCTCTGGACTGGCAGGGCACTCGCTTCCTCTTCACGGAGACATTCCGAGATCGCAGCCAGTGAATCTCCCTCGAGGAAGCGACCTTCTTCCACTGAAGTCGACACGACCACTCCATTCAGAGAAGACGACATCTCATACACCTTCAAATCTTTTCTTCAAGAATATATACTCAATTCTCTTATTTTCCTAAGTTACTTTTAATGAACCTTTTTTCCCTGGAAAACATAGTTAAAGAAAAAGGGCGTTAACCTGCTCGGCTAGGAAGTCGTTGTGAAGGATAAAAAGAGGCTGCCGGAGAGTCCATCCCTCAGGGCACATCCGGGACACACTCAGTCTCGCAGCAGACAGAGAGGATGCCGAGTCTGCGAAGAAGAGAAAGTGTAGAGTTATTGATGGAGAGGATAAGAAAGAAAGAAAACTACAAACCAATTATAAATACGTGAGTGATCCTGGGCACAATCTCAGCTTCCTCCTCTCCCACATAATCAATGTAGAACTCGGCTAGTGGAGAGGGTCGAGAAAGAGTCTGCAGAACTCGGATGAGAGAAAGAGAATGATTATAATATGAGATGAAAAGAGTAACCTGTAGATTCCTCATAAAGCGTGCAGCCAAGTCAGCTTCCCCATGAACACAGAGAAGGCAGTGACGAACGGAGGAGAGGGCGCTCTCCCTCGCATCTCCTCGTCTGGAAGAAGAAGAGCTATCAAAGAGGAGTCCATGGCAGGGGATGAGGAGATGAACCTGTTGAGGAAGTCATGGAGGTGCTCTTCAGCCAGACTGTCGATGCAAGCAGAGTCTGCTGAGCAAGAGGACGCGAGCGAGCAAGAGAAGAGATTCAGCACTCGCTGGATGGCCGCGTCTCTCAGCTGCGGCACTGCTGACAACTGGCGATATCTCAACCAGTTCATCACTCATGACTGGCTGGACACAAATAGTATAATTATCTCAAAAGTTATGGCACTGAAAGAAACAAGGAATCAATCATGACTCTGCTGTTTATTCATAACATGAAAGTACAAGAATGATGAACCGAAAGTCGTCGTGAAGAACTTGTTTGATGGTGTTCATCTCGTGCGGAGTGAGATAGGAAGTGGTGGAGAGACAAGAGGAGATCATCAAGGACTCCGGCCTGGCCAGGATCACATCCACCAGCAGATCCACGTTCTCCAGCAGACACTCCACAAAGTCTGCTTCTGCTCGGGCCACCAGGGCCTCCTTCAAGGAAGGACAACTTAAAGCGTTTTCGAATTTATCAGCAACAAATTCCAGTAGTTTTTAATTACTTGAAACGTTAGAGATGCCATTTTCATACAATTCAAGTAATCAATTTAATTATAAAAATATTTATACAGGAAATCTCTTTAAAAACTATGGCACATAACTCATGAATGAGAAAGGGAATGATAAAACTGAAACCTGAAACTTCTCGTAGATAAGTGAAGTGAGTGGTGCAGGAAGAGTGTCCCAAGCAGCGTGACCGGCAAGAAGAAGACGAGTCTCCGCCAGGGGACGACCAGGAGTCACCTTCAACCATTTCAGTTGATCAACGAGAAAAATTGCATCGGAATCAGGCTGAAATAGTTAGTGCCTGCCTCTGGACTTGGGCCGGGGGTTACGAACGACCAAACCGCCAAGGTTACAAAGTGAAATACTGTTTTTAAAAATTGTTCTGGGCCCGGGGTCTTACAACGCTGTCGTGGGTCAGACCTTTTTCAGCACTGGTCGGAATTCTCACATAGAGGCCTTGCTAAGAACAACAGAAACATAAACACAGAGAGAACGAGAGAGAGAGAGAGAGAGAGAGAGAGAGAGAATGATCACGAAATACGAAGAAGGAAGAGTGAAAACCTGGGCGGACGCGGCAAGGAATCGCTGGAAGTCGTCAGCGAGTTGCCGGAGGCGCAGGTCAGCGGAGATCTCGTCTCGGAGTGCGCGATAGGCGGGGGCAGTCTGCGGGAAGAGCAGGATCTCGGCAGGCAATCTCTGGTCCCTCTCCTGCGCCGCTCCCCCTTCTGCCTCCTTCTGACGCATTCGGCGGTCTTCAAGGGAACTTTGCATTCAAAAGAAACTAAATTACTGTTGCAAATAGTTACTCTTCAAAAGGATCTTCAACTACTCGATCGAGTATCTTATTTTAGGTCTGTGAAAAGATTAGAAGAGCTACCCAAAAGCGCAGGCCATTAAATGAATGGAAAGTATATGAAAAGGCGTAGAAACCGATGCTGCCAAGGGGTGAGAAGAAGTTGTCGAAGAGGGGATGGCATTCCATTGCTTCCTTGGCCTGCGACCAATCCAGACTCGCAATCTGCTCGTCTTCCAGAAGAGCGCGGAACACGGCGGGCAGCGATGGCAACAAGGCTTCTAATCTGTAATCTCACATCACATAACAAATTCATGGTTTAACATATTAAAATAAATATAAACATATATAATGAGAACAAGCCAAATATAATATTAGCAACGTTAAATTGAACTTCGGAATAAAAGCACGACCTGCTGGAGACGTACTCGTCCCTCATCTCAGCGGCTCTCCTCTCGAAGACTCTCCTGGCGGCATGCTGGCCGAATAACTTAACGAAAGCCACGAAGCAGTCGTTGCGGCAGAGACCGGCCGCCTCGGCCCTCTTCCACGTGAAAGAACCCGCCGGCCAAGCACCGCCATCCAGAAGAGAGGACACCACACTCACGTAGTCATTGCTGCAGAGAGAGCGGGGAGGTGGAGGTGATTGGTGCTAGTCATGTCAATTATCGTTTGCAATTATCAATAAAAAGAGCTTATTCATTCTCACACGGCCTTTCTTTTTTTTTCCATAATTTAGTAACGGACGTTATTTCATTTTTTTTACTGTTTTTTTTTGTAATTTAATAGTAGGCGGCTTTTTAATTCTTTCATACAAGGGCCATCAGCGAAAATACGGAGAGGGCATTTTGTTAGTCATTCTTCCTAAATGGTGTGTCCTTCCGCGTCCTCTCAACTGACGAAAGAGCGCCACTGGGCGTGAAGGCGAGGGATGTTCAGATAAAAAAAATTTTGCTGACAGTCCTTGTAGAACATAGAACAATGATAATAACTGACCATCTGCTTTTCTCGGTCACGTATATAAAAATGAAGGCCAAAACATCAGTTTATGATCGCATGTACTAAACCGACGTGATATCGGCGATTCGCTGTTCCTGGATCCGGAGGGCGGGCTGGAACGGCAGAGGATGACGGCTTCGCAGCTTCTTCTTCCCAGACACCGTCAGGGCAAACACTTCATCGACATTCACGGAGAGAAGAGAAGAAACATACACCTGTAGAGCGAGAGAGAGAGGGGAGTGGATAGGGAAAGAGAGAGAGAGAGAGAGAGAGAGAGAGAGAGAGAGAGAGTAAAGGTTAAAATGATACAAAAGGAGAAGCAGAGAAAGAGAGGAGCGTTTGGCAAGGAGAGCTGGTAAGTGATCAGATACAGACTTATTATAACTAAAAGGGGGTAAAAAGAAAGAAAAGGTGGATTAGATGGAGTCTGTTAGAGAAGAAAGACGCGCACCACAGGCAAGGAAGATGCGGTTTTGGGAAGTCGGGATGAGGAAAGCAGCTTGGCCAGTGCAGTCTGCGTCTCTTCGTCTGCCACGTCACTCTTCGTCGCAGCGATCACCACTGGCTTCTTCGTCTTCAGCAACTCAAGATACGGCAACTGATAGACAGGTGAAAAAATAGCTGTAGGCGAATATAGAAAATAGAGTGCCTTCGCTAAAGGAATAATGAAAGAATTTAAACTACATGTAGGCTAGATTGGGATGAAAATAGAGAGAGAGAGAGAGAGAAAGAGAGTACTGACCAGCAGGAGAAGAGCAGCGGCATGGTCAGCCTGCTGCTTCGCACTCCTACCAGGGACGCGGCTGATGTCGAAGACAAAGATGAAGGCAGACACGGAGATGCGAGGGCACTCCAGTCTCACCAGGGGATAGTCTCGCTCATTTCCCAGCTGCTCCTGCCATAGTAAATCTTCTTTGGTTTTCAACTAAGAATCTACTTCATTACAACAGCCATTGGCAAGCCAGTTGCTTGCTATTTCGCATGTCTTTTATAACAATTAAAATTTTAAATAAATCTGCAAGCAGTTTAATGATGCCGAAAAGTGCAATAAAATAGAAAAGTGAAGATGAGGGAATAGAGAACTCGCATGAACCTGTCGGATGTACATGATCTTCTGGCTGCAGTCGAGATGGAGTCGGCTGCATCTTTTCTCGTAACTCTCGAAATGGGGACTTCGCATGGCCTCGAAGCTCTCATCGTCAAGGAATTCTGTCTCCTCTGTAATGATCATTCAATTACCAGAATGTTTAAATAAATCAACATAAGAGTAAGAGGGTATTGGAAAAAAAAACTAGTTCAGCAAAAAAAAACACAGAAATTATGGAAAAATTTATCAGTAATTGAGAGAGGAAGCGAGAGTGAGAGGGGAAAAGGAAGCAAACCTATAACACGCACGGTTACAGAGTCTGGTCTGTCGAGGAGTTCGCCTTCGAGTGTCCTCTCCCCCCAGTACAGCCAATGGTCTCCACTCACAATAGGGCCGTAGAAATCGGACTGATTGTGAGAGTTATGTCAATGATTTACCACTCCAACAAGACTCTTACAAAGAAAAGAAAAGAAAAAGAACCTGTGAGAGAACCGAAGAGTGCTCATTGAAGAACTCATCAAAATTACCACGGATGAAGCGGTTACACAGGAGAGACTTTCCGACGCCTGCAGACCCCTGCAACATTCAGCATATAATTGGGTTTAACAGCGAATATTTTCACAAATAATTAAAATATAAAAAAAGCGTTGTATCAGAGGACGTGAGCTATTTGATAGGAGAGGTCCTAGAAACAAGGATGAACAGAGATAAAGGAATGAGACTTGACGGACGAGAATAAAAGTAACAACCTTAACTTGCTCGTTGCCGCTCACTCCAACAACAGCGACCGTGTAGGGGGAAAGGGCGTCGCTCATACGAAGAACCCTCTTTCTCTCTTCCTTCTCCCCTTATCTCTGGGTCTCTTCCTCTTTCACAATCCCTCGTAGAGAAGGAACAATCGCGTCCTCTGATGTCGCTCTCAGTCGAGCTTACATCAAGACGAATTCTCTCTCCTCCAGTCTGCCAGGCAATCTCGCCTGCGATTCGCGCCCGCTTCTGATCAATAGAGATATCGTGAGATGGGCAGAGACGACGAGAGAAAGAGATGTCTGGGTCTATTGCGGAGAGAGTGTGAGGAATTGAGAGAGGGAAGATAAGAATAGAAGGAGAGAGACGGAGGGGGAGAGTGAAGAGAGAAAGAGTGTCTTATTGAAGCTATTCTCTGCCCTCCCTCACTCTCTTATCATACAATCGTGCGCATTCCGGTGAACAGCAGAAAGAAAATGTCAAACCCCTCGCTTCGTTCCCTCACTCTTTCTCTACTTCTCTTTCTCAATATCTAGCCTCAGTCATCCTCTCACCACCTAGAAATCTCTAACTCCATCTCTCCTCACAATACCCTTTCGCTACATTTCCTAGTTTGCTATCCCGCGATCTCTCTCTCTCTCTCTCTCTCTCTCTAAGCTCGAATCTCGCGCTCTTCGATTCCAAAGACTCTGTTAATCCCGTTTTGTTCTTCCTCCTAGTTTAGTTACTATTTGCCATCTAAATCTGTGAAAAGAAATGAAGGAACTTACAATCTAAGCAGGCAGACCAGCAACATGTCAATCTGGAAATCATGCGCACGAAACGTACCGACTGGGGAAAGTGAGTCAAAAAGGGGGTAGGCCAGCCAGCCTAGAAAATAAGGCGAAGGGATTGGAGCAACAAGGGAGGAGCGAATAAATGGCCGGGAAGTCAGGCCTAGGGAAGGGAGGAGCGGGTGGCCAGTGGAAGGGCAGGGCAGACATGTGTTCATTCAGCAGACTCTGCCAAGATGCTTCTCAGCAATCCAATCACATTCTGCCACTCTCAGTCGTCAACTTCATCATTTGATACTCTTCAGCAAAAATAACGACGAGCAAAGAGCAACACATCAGCGGGTAGCTGAAAAAAAAAAGAAAACACGGTAATTACAAACGAACCAAGCAGTGGAGATGGAAGCGGCTTCGTCCCTAATCGCTGTGTCAGACGATGAAACTGGCAGTGCTGACATCAACACCAACAGCAGCCTTCAAATTCACTACAGTGTGTGACGAAAAGTTAAAATTAAATCTCTTAAACATTAACGAACTTTAAAACACAAACAAAGCCGCTAAACAAAATGAAAACGAAAAAGAAAAGAAAATTCAATCTTTACCGCCTTAATTCTCTAATTTGAAAATAATAGTGTGTGCTTGTGTATATTAGTACTCGGGAAAAAGGACAGCAACTGCTACGCAGCGAAAAAGCAGCAAAGTTCCAATTTAGCAGCGAATATTTGAAATAGCAGTGCTAAAGTGCAAGGGTAGTCATTCTCAAACGAACGACTATTTAACTGCTAAGCAGTTAACTATTGCACTGCTAAAATTTGAATGTTTATGATTCTCAAAGCGATTAACGTTAATGATCAATGAAAATAACTGTTAAGAATGGAGTTGGAATATCCATCTGCTGTTCTTCTGGTACTCCTTTTCCGTGTTACTTTGCGTACTCCTTTTCCGTGTTACTTTTGCGTGTTAAATATTTCCCCCTCAATCTATATCTGCCTAATTTCAGCGGAATGCCGCAGGATAACTGTTAGAAGTGAAGATGCTTTCCGCCGCCCAGAGTTGATTTTTCCCTCTGTCTGCTTTACTCCACATTGCTAAGGTTTTTTATTGTTATTCCGGTATTCAGTATTCTAACATGGCGGCGAAATTCATTACAGGTTTAGCTTTAATGTTGCAAGATCAGTTGCAGTTGAATTGTCGACGCATACTTGCAAAAAATGTTAGTTGTATTCGGTCATTTTCAAATGTTGATTGGGGATGTGACTCATTTGTTGCAGGTTCTCCGCGTATATATCGTGACGGTCTGTTCATCCATTATTACGAACAACTTCACGCGGGCAACTCAGCATTTAAATATCGATTCTGCAATCGACTACGATGAATCAGGTCCGGTATTGGCAACTCAGCAGTCAAACGCATGTGATTCCAGATGTCGGTTACGACTGAACGCCTACGAAGAGTATTTGGAAGTTATCGACGATAACTACGGCGATGCTGGGCGAGGTGGCTTTGGTCATCAGCCTTAAATGGCTGTTGAGTGCCCCTCGCATTCCTTTTGATTGATTGATTGATTTTATTACGCGTCAAGCACGTGTTTGATGAATATATATGTGTGTGATGTGAAGATAGCAGTAGGAATAGCAATAGACATAAATAGATAGAAATAGTGAAATGGATAAGGGGAAATAGTGATATGGATAACAATAAAGAATGGTACAGAAGTGGACAATTAATGGATTGGGTGAGGAGCAGGAGAAGAGAGGGAAGAGGGATTGGTATGTTTTGCAAGGGCGTTGAAGGCCTTGGCGGCTCTTATAAAGAAGGAGTGGTTGCGAATGGGGGAACGGGTGGACGGGTAGGAGAGAAGGAAGGACAAACCGCGGGTGCGAGAGTTACGGAAATGAAAATAGTGGGGGACACGGTCCGATATACGCCTATGGCCAAAAACGAGTCTACGCGCAAGGGTAAAATCTACATGTTGACGGCGAGTTAGAAGAGAGTGGAGGGAGAGGGCGGTGTTACGGGCAGTAGAGTTGGGGACATCCCTGGGGTTAGAATAGCCAAGGGATCGTCTGTAAATAAAACGCGTGAAATAGTTTTGGACTTTTTCTAACTTGCGGATATCCTTCTTAAGACGCGGAGAGAATACAGAGGAACACGATTCTAGCAAGGGACGGATGTACAGGATATAAGCCGAGAGGAGGACATTCTTATTTCTAGAGCGAAGAGAGCGAAGGATGGGGTGGCATTTGCTTATGGCTTTGTTAGTGAGAAAGGAACAGTGGGGAGAGAAGGAGAGGAGGGGATCTATAATGACGCCAAGGTCACGCATGATTGGGACGGAGGGGAGAGGGGAACCGTTAAGGTAGTAAGTAGTGTTAGGATTGGTTTTTCCAATGTGGAGGACTGAGCACTTAGAGGGGGCCAGGGGGAGCTGCCAATTGATGGCCCAGGCGGAGACTTCATCGATGGCTGCCTGGAGAGGAGCATTAGAGGAGGAACTAGGAAAAGAGCGGTAAATCTTGAGGTCGTCTGCAAAACAACGCGAGTGAACATCATGGGAAGAGACAAGTGATGGGAGATCGCTAGTAAATAAGATAAACAGGAGCGGACCAAGAACAGTCCCTTGCGGGATGCCACTAGTGACAGGTAAGGGAGGGGAAAGGGAGGAGCCTACGCGGACGGAGAAAGTGCGATTACTAAGGAAGGCAGAGATCCAGGAGATGCATTTAGGAGGAAGGGAGAAAAGTATGAGCTTATGGATGAGTTTGGCATGGGAGACACGGTCGAAGGCCCGAGCGTGATCAAAATAGACGATATCAGTGGAATGGGATCGGGAGATGGCAGCGGTCCAATGTTCGAGACAACCTAGCAACTGGTAATCAATGGAGCGTTTTGGTCTAAATCCGTACTGTTCATCAGGTATTAAGTGAGCGTTATTGCACCAGGGGTAGAGTTTCTTACAGAGCATACGTTCAAAAATTCGAGAAAATAATGAGGTTATAGAGATAGGGCGATAGTTGGAGGGGTCAGAATAGGGAGGCTTTTTCTTAATGGGGATTATAATGGAAGTTTTCCAGGCCGTAGGGACAGATGAGGTGGAGTACGAGAAGTCAAATATATATTCCAGAGCTTCCGAGATGGGGATGGCAAGTTTCTAATGAGAGACAAGTTGAAATTATCAGGAGTCTTACAGGAAGAGTTCTTATAGGTCTCGATAACTCGGCAAATTTCATGACGGGGGAAATTGATTTGAAAGGAGGGGTAGAGTGAGTGACAAAGTTAGGGGCGAGGACCGGGAGGTTACCATCGTCAATAGTAAAAGCAGAGGAAAAAGTAGCAGCTAGGAGTTGGGCCTTGGTATCATCGGTAAAGCAGAGAGTACCAGAAGGTGAGGTGAGAGTATCGACCCCTCGGGGTTTGGAGGATAGGCGGTTGCGCATAAAGCGGAAGAAGAGGGCCTTATTGTTAGAGTTAATGACGTGTTTTTCTACATTTCTAGAGTACTTATCAATAGCCTTACAATAACGGGAATTAATGAGGGAATAAGCATGTCTAGTGGAATCAGATTCATGGGCTAGGAGGGCGGGCCAAGCATCATAGCGTTTCCGCTTAAGGCGGTAAATGTGATTGGGGATACGAATACCGTGAGAGGAGACACGTTTAAAGGGAACGAAGAGGTCTTCAACAGCGTGGAGGGCGGATGACAGTGCGGAGTACATGTGATCTACACTTGAGAGCTTATGGAAAGGGGCTGGGAAGGCAAAATCTAAAAGAAACATGGAGGCTGAATGGTGGTCGAATTTGTTGTAATCCCTTATATAAGTAAAAGAAGGTTTGGCGTGGGAGAGAGAAAGAGTGGATTCGATGGTGGAATGGTCGGAATTGAGGAAGGGAGGGGAGAGGATAGTGTTGCTGAGGAGGGATGGAGTATTGGTGAGAACGAGGTCCAGGAAGTGAGCATTGCAAGTAGGAGCTGGTGTGAGTTGAGCAAAACAGCATGAGGATGTAAAGTCATAAAAGAGCTTAGAAGAAGAGGCAAGCGGGGGGTGACTGGTGGAATTCCAGACGATGTCTGGGTAGTTAAAATCGCCTAAAATGATAGTAGGGTGAGGGGCGGTGGAGAGATCTGTAAGAAGGTTGACAAGGATAGAATTATCAGAGGCACAACATGAAGGGGGACGGTAAACTAGGATGAAGCGGATGAGATCACTGTTAAAACTAGCATCTACTGCGAGGAGCTCAAAGGCGTTGGGGGATGATTTAGAGAGGACGGTGTTTGTGGAGATGGAAGAGCGGAAGAAGAGTGCAACGCCCCCGCCCTTGCGCCTTGGGCGGTCTTGGCGAGAGACTAAATAGTCAGGGTTACCGTTTAGAAGATAACTATCAGGGAGGGAGGAGGAAAGCCAGGTTTCGACAATGGCAATAACAGCGAAGGAACGGGAGAATAGAGAGGGCAGTTCAAAAGTTTTGTTCACAATTGAGCGGGCATTGAAAGAACAAATGGTGGAGCTATGCCTGCGAATGGGGGTGGTTAGAATTGGTATTGGGGATGGGGGTGGTAAAAAGGGGGAGGGTTAGGGGGTGGGAAGGAGTAGTTGGGAGGAGAGGGATTGAGGGGAGGCATTAGAGAAGGGTGGTAGGGGTTGGGTGGGTAGTTGAGAGAGAGAAGGGGAGTGGGAGGAGAGAGAGGCTGTGGCGGCTGAGAGAGAGGCAGAGGCGGCTGAGAGAGAGGCAGTGGGTGTTGAGAGTAGTGGTGAGAGATGTGAGAAGGAGGTGAGTGGTTATGAAGGCCGCGGGTGACCGCGGACGCGTAGGAGGGGTTAGAGAAGATAGGAGGGTTGTTAGAGTGAGAGTGAGAGTTCTTAGAGTGAAAGTGAGTCAAAAAGGGGGTAGGCCAGCCAGCCTAGAAAATAAGGCGAAGGGATTGGAGCAACAAGGGAGGAGCGAATAAATGGCCGGGAAGTCAGGCCTAGGGAAGGGAGGAGCGGGTGGCCAGTGGAAGGGCAGGGCAGACATGTGTTCATTCAGCAGACTCTGCCAAGATGCTTCTCAGCAATCCAATCACATTCTGCCACTCTCAGTCGTCAACTTCATCATTTGATACTCTTCAGCAAAAATAACGACGAGCAAAGAGCTTTTTCCGTGTTACTTTTGCGTGTTAAATATTTCCCCCTCAATCTATATCTGCCTAATTTCAGCGGAATGCCGCAGGATAACTGTTAGAAGTGAAGATGCTTTCCGCCGCCCAGAGTTGATTTTTCCCTCTGTCTGCTTTACTCCACATTGCTAAGGTTTTTTATTGTTATTCCGGTATTCAGTATTCTAACATGGCGGCGAAATTCATTACAGGTTTAGCTTTAATGTTGCAAGATCAGTTGCAGTTGAATTGTCGACGCATACTTGCAAAAAATGTTAGTTGTATTCGGTCATTTTCAAATGTTGATTGGGGATGTGACTCATTTGTTGCAGGTTCTCCGCGTATATATCGTGACGGTCTGTTCATCCATTATTACGAACAACTTCACGCGGGCAACTCAGCATTTAAATATCGATTCTGCAATCGACTACGATGAATCAGGTCCGGTATTGGCAACTCAGCAGTCAAACGCATGTGATTCCAGATGTCGGTTACGACTGAACGCCTACGAAGAGTATTTGGAAGTTATCGACGATAACTACGGCGATGCTGGGCGAGGTGGCTTTGGTCATCAGCCTTAAATGGCTGTTGAGTGCCCCTCGCATTCCTTTTGATTGATTGATTGATTTTATTACGCGTCAAGCACGTGTTTGATGAATATATATGTGTGTGATGTGAAGATAGCAGTAGGAATAGCAATAGACATAAATAGATAGAAATAGTGAAATGGATAAGGGGAAATAGTGATATGGATAACAATAAAGAATGGTACAGAAGTGGACAATTAATGGATTGGGTGAGGAGCAGGAGAAGAGAGGGAAGAGGGATTGGTATGTTTTGCAAGGGCGTTGAAGGCCTTGGCGGCTCTTATAAAGAAGGAGTGGTTGCGAATGGGGGAACGGGTGGACGGGTAGGAGAGAAGGAAGGACAAACCGCGGGTGCGAGAGTTACGGAAATGAAAATAGTGGGGGACACGGTCCGATATACGCCTATGGCCAAAAACGAGTCTACGCGCAAGGGTAAAATCTACATGTTGACGGCGAGTTAGAAGAGAGTGGAGGGAGAGGGCGGTGTTACGGGCAGTAGAGTTGGGGACATCCCTGGGGTTAGAATAGCCAAGGGATCGTCTGTAAATAAAACGCGTGAAATAGTTTTGGACTTTTTCTAACTTGCGGATATCCTTCTTAAGACGCGGAGAGAATACAGAGGAACACGATTCTAGCAAGGGACGGATGTACAGGATATAAGCCGAGAGGAGGACATTCTTATTTCTAGAGCGAAGAGAGCGAAGGATGGGGTGGCATTTGCTTATGGCTTTGTTAGTGAGAAAGGAACAGTGGGGAGAGAAGGAGAGGAGGGGATCTATAATGACGCCAAGGTCACGCATGATTGGGACGGAGGGGAGAGGGGAACCGTTAAGGTAGTAAGTAGTGTTAGGATTGGTTTTTCCAATGTGGAGGACTGAGCACTTAGAGGGGGCCAGGGGGAGCTGCCAATTGATGGCCCAGGCGGAGACTTCATCGATGGCTGCCTGGAGAGGAGCATTAGAGGAGGAACTAGGAAAAGAGCGGTAAATCTTGAGGTCGTCTGCAAAACAACGCGAGTGAACATCATGGGAAGAGACAAGTGATGGGAGATCGCTAGTAAATAAGATAAACAGGAGCGGACCAAGAACAGTCCCTTGCGGGATGCCACTAGTGACAGGTAAGGGAGGGGAAAGGGAGGAGCCTACGCGGACGGAGAAAGTGCGATTACTAAGGAAGGCAGAGATCCAGGAGATGCATTTAGGAGGAAGGGAGAAAAGTATGAGCTTATGGATGAGTTTGGCATGGGAGACACGGTCGAAGGCCCGAGCGTGATCAAAATAGACGATATCAGTGGAATGGGATCGGGAGATGGCAGCGGTCCAATGTTCGAGACAACCTAGCAACTGGTAATCAATGGAGCGTTTTGGTCTAAATCCGTACTGTTCATCAGGTATTAAGTGAGCGTTATTGCACCAGGGGTAGAGTTTCTTACAGAGCATACGTTCAAAAATTCGAGAAAATAATGAGGTTATAGAGATAGGGCGATAGTTGGAGGGGTCAGAATAGGGAGGCTTTTTCTTAATGGGGATTATAATGGAAGTTTTCCAGGCCGTAGGGACAGATGAGGTGGAGTACGAGAAGTCAAATATATATTCCAGAGCTTCCGAGATGGGGATGGCAAGTTTCTAATGAGAGACAAGTTGAAATTATCAGGAGTCTTACAGGAAGAGTTCTTATAGGTCTCGATAACTCGGCAAATTTCATGACGGGGGAAATTGATTTGAAAGGAGGGGTAGAGTGAGTGACAAAGTTAGGGGCGAGGACCGGGAGGTTACCATCGTCAATAGTAAAAGCAGAGGAAAAAGTAGCAGCTAGGAGTTGGGCCTTGGTATCATCGGTAAAGCAGAGAGTACCAGAAGGTGAGGTGAGAGTATCGACCCCTCGGGGTTTGGAGGATAGGCGGTTGCGCATAAAGCGGAAGAAGAGGGCCTTATTGTTAGAGTTAATGACGTGTTTTTCTACATTTCTAGAGTACTTATCAATAGCCTTACAATAACGGGAATTAATGAGGGAATAAGCATGTCTAGTGGAATCAGATTCATGGGCTAGGAGGGCGGGCCAAGCATCATAGCGTTTCCGCTTAAGGCGGTAAATGTGATTGGGGATACGAATACCGTGAGAGGAGACACGTTTAAAGGGAACGAAGAGGTCTTCAACAGCGTGGAGGGCGGATGACAGTGCGGAGTACATGTGATCTACACTTGAGAGCTTATGGAAAGGGGCTGGGAAGGCAAAATCTAAAAGAAACATGGAGGCTGAATGGTGGTCGAATTTGTTGTAATCCCTTATATAAGTAAAAGAAGGTTTGGCGTGGGAGAGAGAAAGAGTGGATTCGATGGTGGAATGGTCGGAATTGAGGAAGGGAGGGGAGAGGATAGTGTTGCTGAGGAGGGATGGAGTATTGGTGAGAACGAGGTCCAGGAAGTGAGCATTGCAAGTAGGAGCTGGTGTGAGTTGAGCAAAACAGCATGAGGATGTAAAGTCATAAAAGAGCTTAGAAGAAGAGGCAAGCGGGGGGTGACTGGTGGAATTCCAGACGATGTCTGGGTAGTTAAAATCGCCTAAAATGATAGT
Organism: Allodiplogaster sudhausi; assembly: GCA_945643635.1. Taxonomy (NCBI): domain Eukaryota; kingdom Metazoa; phylum Nematoda; class Chromadorea; order Rhabditida; family Diplogasteridae; genus Allodiplogaster; species Allodiplogaster sudhausi. Next base: position 5,508,201 of record CALZFC010000020.1, read on the forward strand.
AGGGTGAGGGGCGGTGGAGAGATCTGTAAGAAGGTTGACAAGGATAGAATTATCAGAGGCACAACATGAAGGGGGACGGTAAACTAGGATGAAGCGGATGAGATCACTGTTAAAACTAGCATCTACTGCGAGGAGCTCAAAGGCGTTGGGGGATGATTTAGAGAGGACGGTGTTTGTGGAGATGGAAGAGCGGAAGAAGAGTGCAACGCCCCCGCCCTTGCGCCTTGGGCGGTCTTGGCGAGAGACTAAATAGTCAGGGTTACCGTTTAGAAGATAACTATCAGGGAGGGAGGAGGAAAGCCAGGTTTCGACAATGGCAATAACAGCGAAGGAACGGGAGAATAGAGAGGGCAGTTCAAAAGTTTTGTTCACAATTGAGCGGGCATTGAAAGAACAAATGGTGGAGCTATGCCTGCGAATGGGGGTGGTTAGAATTGGTATTGGGGATGGGGGTGGTAAAAAGGGGGAGGGTTAGGGGGTGGGAAGGAGTAGTTGGGAGGAGAGGGATTGAGGGGAGGCATTAGAGAAGGGTGGTAGGGGTTGGGTGGGTAGTTGAGAGAGAGAAGGGGAGTGGGAGGAGAGAGAGGCTGTGGCGGCTGAGAGAGAGGCAGAGGCGGCTGAGAGAGAGGCAGTGGGTGTTGAGAGTAGTGGTGAGAGATGTGAGAAGGAGGTGAGTGGTTATGAAGGCCGCGGGTGACCGCGGACGCGTAGGAGGGGTTAGAGAAGATAGGAGGGTTGTTAGAGTGAGAGTGAGAGTTCTTAGAGTGAGAGTTAGAGTGAGAAAGAGAGTGAGAGTGAGAAGGCCTGCGGGTGGCCACGCGAGATGAGAGAGGGCGGGGGGGGGGGGGGGGGGGGGGGGGGCAGGGTGTTAGGGGCCGAGCGGCGGCCATGTGGTTTGGTGTAGAAGCGAGAGAAGTCGGGGAGTTTGGGGGGAGAGGGAACAATGCCCCGCTGGGCGAAAGTACGCGATGGAAGGAGGAAACAATTGGAATAGGTGGGAGAATGGCGGAGTCTGTGGGCATTGGAGATGGCTAGGATTTGAAACTTGGATGTGGGGAGGACGACCTTGAGGGGATTTGAAGATGGCTTGCGAGCCTGGTCTACGAGGGGATAGACAGCGAGGGGAAGGCAAGGAACATTTAGACAATCGAGGAGTCCGAGGACTGCATTGTAGTAAGCATTTGCCGTTTGGGTAGGGGATTCGGCAGAAAGAACAGGGATGCCGTAAATGACCAGAGCTCGACGGCGCTCGTGGCGGTCTCTAATCTCTTCCTCTGTTTCGCGGGAGAAATCCCAGGGTGGAGAAGAGGAGGAAGAGGGGGGGGGGAGGCATTGTCATTGGGAGACATATCAATATCATCATCAATCACTTGAATCACATCAATCACATCATTGGAAGCATGAGTGGAGTGGCTGGGTGGGCCAGGAGTGCTTCAAGGGATTCGCACTTCTCGGAAAGGGTGGAGATGGAACTTGTCAGCTCGTTGATGAGAAGGTCCTTGGATGCGGAGTTAGACTCGAGCGAGGAGACCGTGGCGGTGAGAGAGGAGAGCTTCTCGAAGAGGTAGTTGAGGACATCATCGGTAGAGAGAGAGAGAGTGTCATCATCCGCGGGACGTGGTCTCTTCAGCTTGTTGCTCTGGAGGAAAGAGGAAACGGCAGCGGAATCAACATTAGTCGCCATATTGTGACGTAACCAAGAATGGGCCGAAGATCACAGAAATATTTCCCTTGGCCCTAGGGTATGAGGGGTAGCCGGAGAGAGAAGATGAACCTGGCGTGGTGCCTGATTGAAAGAAGCTTTGCCCCCCAGGCACGAGGGGCGTCGCGGAGAGGAGATGTGGCTTAGGAAGAGAGATGTAATAGATTATAATAGGTAGGCTATAGTGTTAATTTTTTTTTTGCATAGAAAATGATTATCGAGAATTTCTGCATAAATTACCCATCAGATAGTATTTCTAGTATTTTCTCAAGGAACATTCCCTTCCTTTCTTCCCTACGTTGCAATTTGTACGGTCTATTGCGATCCTTATTCGACGAGTGACATTTATCAGGCTTACGCATATCTTGTTGATCTCGCGCATCCTTTCGCATCCTGTGTACTTGTTATTTTCCTTTGCCAACGAGGTCAGCTTCTTCCTTAATGTTTGTTTATTCTTCCTGTATGTTTTAACTCCCCCACCCATTCCCTTTTTGCACTGTGTGCCCGTGATGTTTTCTTCTCCAGGGTAAGTGTATGATTGTGAACTCTGTTGCTGTTGTTTAGGCTCCGTGTTGCGTTGTTAAACCGTTGTAGTAAAAGAATAAAAATAGTTCCTGGCGAGATTTGGTGAGAACAACGATAAAGAAAAAATTCGGTGGGGGCGTTACAGTAATCGTTAAGCAGTTGAAAGGGAAGAAAATGTTTTTAGTGTCAACACTCGAGGGAATACAGTATGCATTTTAGCAGGCGAAAAGCTGCTGCTTCGCAACCTGATTTAGCAGCTGCTACGCACTTGAAAAGTTGCATAGCAGTGAAAAATGAAGTGCTAAAGTGCAAGGGTAGCTGTGCAATTTGAACTGCTAAGCAGTTGCTTTTGAAGTGCGTAGCAGTTGCTGTCCTTTTTCCCGAGTATATATTTCCCTATGATAAATTAATAAATTAGACCGTTTCGGGATGTGACATATTAGAAGGAAACTAGTTGACTAAGTTGACTCGTTAAACTAAGTTGACTAAGTTAACTCTTTAAACTAAGTTGACTTAATGACCTTAGTTGACTAAGTTGACCCATTAAACTAAGTTGTCTCGTTGAACTAAGTTAACATATTTGACTGTATTTGACTGCCATATTTTTTGGGTGAATACGGATAAATTGGTGAACGCGACTAATTTTTGGATGAATAGGATGAATTGGTGAACATGACTAATTTTTTCAAAATTTCAATTTTTTTTGTGGTGGTTATTACAAATTGCTTCAAATTTTCAAATTTTTTAGTGTGTTTGCGTTACGGTAGATTCGAACGTTGCATTATGAGAAAAGTGCGGCCGTTCGCGTGTTATTACAAAGATCACTGCCTCTCCCTACGCTTTTCGCGAGATGTTTACGGGCGGTTGTGTTTTTTTCTTGCGCGGCTCTCTTCGTTGACGTTGTTCTCTGCGTTCAGGATGACTTCTTAAAAACTCTTGAAAACACGGCTTATTTCTGACCGTCAGTGCCGTTTCGGGATGTGACATATTAGAAGGAACTAGTTGACTAAGTTGACTCGTTAAACTAAGTTGACTTAATGACCTTAGTTGACTAAGTTGACTCATTAAACTAAGTTGTCTCGTTGAACTAAGTTAACATATTTGACTGTATTTGACTGCCATATTTTTTGGGTGAATACGGATGAATTGGTGAACGCGAATAATTTTTGGATGAATACGGATGAATTGGTGAACATGACTAATTTTTGGGTGAATACGGATGAATTGGTGAACGCGACTAATTTTTGGATGAATACGAATGAATTGGTGAACATGACTAATTTTTTCAAAATTTCAAATTTGTTTGTGGTGGTTATTTCGAATTGTTTCAAATTTTCAAATTTTTTAGTGTGTTTGCGTTACGGTACATTCGTACGTTGCATTATGACAAAAGTGCGGCCGTTCGCATGTTATTACAAAGATCACTGCCTCTCCCTACGCTTTTCGCGAGATGTTTACAGGCGGTTGTGTTTTTTTCTTGCGCGGCTCTCTTCGTTGACGTTGTTCTCTGCGTTCAGGATGACTTCTTAAAAACTCTTGAAAACACGGCTTATTTCTGACCGTCATTCACGTTTTGGGATGTGACATATTAGAAGGAAAAAATTTGCGGTTTTTATTTATTTTTTGTTCGTTTTTACCCGACTTTTCTTATTCGTGAAAATAGCCTTCTTTGGCAAGTATAGGCCCGACATTTTGTTGTGATTTGATCCTCCTAAGCTTTTGTGAGGTTTCATGTCATAAGCCACAATCCCTTCTATCTTGGTTAACACAAATTCGTAGCGATGGATAGGGCTGCTCTAGAGGATGGAATACTGAAGAAAGAATTTGCAATCAAGGTTTGTGTCAATTAATACGTCTGTTTTCTTCCATTTTCTAAGAATTTAAATGCTTATTCGCATCCATTATCGTCGATATGAGGAGGCATTTTATCTACTGAATATCGTTGAAAATGCCATATAGCCTGCTTGCTGTTTAGATCCTGAAGGAAAAGGATGTCGCTGTGAAAAAGGAAGTTGATGTGACGACTGTCAGTCCAAGAGAGGATTATGCGAAGAAGGAGGCTCAGAGGGCAACCGAGCAGAACCAGCTTCTCGCTGGCCTCGACACCGAGTATGCTTCTTGAGTTGTCTTTATCGCCAATTACCCTTTATTTATTCCAGCGCCACCCCATTTCATATCTTTTATGGTGCTAATTGTGTAATCCTTCAGTGTGGAAAAAGCGACCCACCAGCTGGCTTCGCTTCGAATTACTGGGAATGAACTTCAGATCTCGCACACTTCCAGTTCGTTTCTTCTGTTTTTGCGTCATTTAATGCAGACTTGTTGCTAAAACACTGAACGATCATGACTTCTTCCGACCTCACAAAATATCGAAATTTTCTCTTCAATTCAAAAAGAATGACGTTTTGAATTAATTGAAATTTTGTCGAACATGATTGCCCCTGGGAAAAATCATTCAGGATGTCAAGTTGTTGGTTGGAGTTCTTATTTTTGGATTTATAGTGAATAAGGATATGGAATCCTTTCGCGGCATCTGGAGTTCTCATGGAACTCTCATCACTGAAGTCGAGAAAGATCTTGAGGAACTGAATGTCATCCGTGGAGGACTCGATGTCTCACACCTCATTGGTTACATTACTTTATTTTGGCTTAAGGTTTTCCTAAGATTCTTGATTGCTGAGGCCTCCATCACTGTGTTGATGAATTCATTTAGCAAGAAGGCAACACATTTCGAAGTTTTTGAACATTTCGAATTGATTGTTTTCGTCTCGCATGGAGTAAGAGTGGTTTCTTAAGGGCCCGAAGGGAGCGTCTCGGTTGCACGCAGCGCTGCTCGGGCGGCCTTCTCTGCACTGTTCGGTCGTGTCAATCTCGAGGTCATGTCGAGTCTTTCTTAAGACTTATTTTGTTGTGAGGCATCGAGTTATTTAGCAATTCACTCAACTTTTCTTATTTTAAATGTTTTCTGTCTGTTTTCAGGAGTTGTTGTCCGAAATATCAAGAAAGGAAGCGGTCATCGCCCCCATCATCTGTCAATACAAGAACGATGAAAACGCCATCATCTCTTTGTCGGAACAAATTCGTCAGTTATTTCCACTCGCTCCCAGTGGCAAGGCAAACCGTGTGGTCGGGATCGGAATTTGTTCACCTCAATTTTTTCCTATTTCCTGGCATAATCCCCCCAAAGTAATTTAGTCTTATTTTTTGGCTTCTTTTTTAAGCGCCTTAAAAAAACTAACTACTTCTCACCTTATCCCGTGCTGCTGTGAGCCGTTCCATTTTCTTATATATTTATTTATGATTTCCATTATTAGTTGTTTAAAAAAAATTCAACTGAAGTTGCAGATGCAATTATTTATTCATTTTTTTTTCAGTTGAAGCTGAGCAATTGAGAGAGGGGGAGAAGGGGAATGAATCGGAGGACGCAGCGAAGATGGAGAAGATGCATCGGAATCAGCTGAGAGAACAAGAACAGGCCGCTTCGCTTCAAGAGTCTCAATCGATTCGTCTCTTCAGGTTTTTCGAGCTTTATTTCTAAGTAGCCATACGAGATGTCGTTTTTATGACTTAATTGCGTAATTTAAATTTTTTTAGAAAGACGCAAGACAACGTCAAAAAACTGAAGGAGGCAGTGACAGAAGCGACAACGAGGAAGGTTTGTTCGTATGCATTCTCAGCCAAGATCAGATAATTATCTGAGGAATTTAGAAAGATGACAACGATGCCATGAATCGCCTTACCTCGACATTAACGGAGCAGAAGAGACTCAGACAAGAGGGAGAGGAGATCTTGAAGAAGAAGCAGGACATTCTTCTGAAGGAGCGAGCACGACTGCAAGGGCTTCTCACTGTTCTTTTGGTATTGACCTTTTTCAATTTCCCATGGTTACATGCCAAATATGAATAAGATGATTCTAACCATGTTTATTGAAAGGAGAATGGCCGGTTGGAAGAGGAAGAAGCGATTCAAGAACAGACGGCCATCGAGACAGAGCTGGAGGGAATTCGAAGGAAGCTGGAAGAGATGGAGAAGAGCGTCCAGCTGGAGAAGGAGGTGGCAGAGCTGGAGAAGAGCTTGTTGGGTCAGGAGTCGGTTGGGAATGAAGAGGACTCGGATCTGCCGCCCCTCTCCGAGCAGCTCAGCTCTCTCACCCAGTTAATTACTGACGAGGTTCGGCCTCTTCCATCATACTGCGCTCACTTTTCCGTAATCTCGACTATGTATCCAGAAAGGTGTATTTCGTAGGAACATTTTTTCTTCAGGCGTTGGCTCTCGAAAAGGAAGCAGAACTTCTCCATGAGACTGAGTTCAAGGTGCGCTAAGAATTCTAATTGATGTTGAATGAGTAGGCGTTTGGCAGTTTCAATAACCCAGAAAATGAAGTGCGTGAATTTGAACCTGTGGTGAAATAGGTTGAAAAATGAAATAACTCTTGACAGCGTTGTAACCTTCTGACTGAAGGCCGGGATAATTTCTTTAACAGTATTTCAATTGGTAACTTCCTCCCGTGTTAGCAGTTTGATCGTTTGGAACCCTCCCCCCCCCCAGCTCACGTCCAGAGGCAGGCAAACCGTTTTCAGCACTTGATTTCAACTTCTTCTTTTTTTTTTATTAATTTGATGTTTTTAGACTGCGGAATTGAAGGAGGGCGAAGCGAGACGCAAAGAAGAGAGGAACAAGGATCTCGAGGAGGAGAATCGACTGGCAGACGAAGCAGAGAATAAGCTGAACCAGCTGAGAATTGAGAGAGCTGCGGAGGTGTGCTTTCTTTCTTCTCGCAAAATATTATTTTCAATATGCTGTTTGTGTGGTCCAAAAATAAAACAAAAACACTAACGAATGAAAAGTATAAAGGAAATAAATGCGACAGTAGATCGCTTTGGTAAACAGTGTGGGTATAGGCTTTGGGGCCTGGAAAAGAAGATAGGAGAGTAACGGCACAATTTCTACGTCGAAATGTTCGTGGGGTATGGCTCCGGGAACATCCAAAATCGGTGTGGGTCTGTAAAATAGATGATACGTTTTTAACCCCTCAATTATAATTCTTTTTTAGGCTGAGAAGGAAGATGGTGAAAGGAGAAAGAGAGAGGAGGAGGATAAACAGAGGAAGAAAGCGGAAGAGGAAAGAAAGAAAAGGGAAATGGAAGAGGAAAAAAAGAGAAAGGAAAAGGAGGAGGACGAGAGAAAGAAGAAGAAGCAGCTAGAAGCCGAGAGAAAGCGGAAGGAGGAAGAAGAAAGAAAGAAGAGACAACAAGAAGCTGAGAGAAAGCAGAAGGAGGAGGAAGAAAGAAAGAAGAGACAGCAAGAGGCTGAGAGAAAGAAGAAGGAAGAGGAGAGAAAGAGGAAGGAGCTGGAAACCGAGAGAAGGAAGAAAAGGATCGAGGAGGAGGAGAGGGCGAAGAGACAGAAGATGGAGGAAGAGAGAACGAGGAGACAGAAGGTGGAGGAAGAGAGGGCGAAGAGGCAGAAGATGGAGGAAGAGAGAACGCGTATGCATAGAGAGCAGGAGAAGGAGGAAGAAGAGAGAAGACGGAAGCAGAGAGAGCAGGAGAAAGAGAAAGAGTCTGCTACTGCCCGCACTCTTCGACAGAGCCAGCCTCGTCGCGACTTCAGTGCCTTCTATGTGGACGGTTTGTTGTTTGGTTTGAAAGCCTGGCGGCGAACATCTTTATTTTGTCTGGAAACAAGCACTGATTATTTCTCTCTTACTACAATAGATTTGTGATCAAATGAGTCTGATCATCAATCTACTGTACTTGTGTGCTGTTTTATGCGAAATATGATAACACCATTAACTGGAGTGGTTACTGTGATGGGGCGAACTGCCATGAAGTCAGTGATTGCAGGAGAGACGACGGATGAGGAGGACGACGGTGAAGACTTCGAGGTTGCTTGCGGGATGAAGTCGCCGCCCCGTCCGGCGCCGCGCGTGGATTCCGCAGGAGCGCGTTCTCAGCCCGGCAGCTTCGGGCGCTCCTTCTCGGGTGGCACGGGGACGAGCTCGGCCACCACCGGGGGAAGCCTTCTTGCTGGCTTCGACATGAAGGGAGCCGTCACTTCCACTCCCCTCACGGGGAAGAAGTTCGTGGAGTAAGAGAGAGAGAGGGAGAGAGATCAACATTTTTAAAGTTCAAATGACAGTGTATAGCTAACGGTTCCTTGAGCTTTGGTCTATAACATTAGTTAAAAAAACACTTCGTAGAAAAGAAATGCACTTATGTAAATAAAAAGCTATTTTTGGATGCGAGCTGAGTGAGTCATACCATTCTCTAATTGGAGCTCCCATACTTAGTCTGCTTCATACCAAAAAAATAACCTGAAGGTTTTGAGCGACCCGTCTTATAACATTTATTGCGAGTCCACTCCTGCAGGCAGGCGGTAGCAAACTGTGGTAGAAGATTTTTGGTTAAGGACTTTGAAAATCTTAACAGAAGCGGAATCAATAATTAATAGTCCTTTTATTTACGGGAGATAGTATTAAGGATTTTTGGCTATTATTTATTGACGGTTAATGTACAAAAAAAATCGATTAGGCTTTTGTTCTTTTTTCGGCATGAGAGGATGGCTAAGGGATTCTAAACAAAGGATCAGCAATGTTTATATAAATGACGCGCAAACACCTCCACGGCTAGGCTTGTGTTCTAAACGGTGGCCGCCGAGACACTAGATGATCCACGCGTATTTCTTTATGTAGTCGTCGATGAAGCTAGAAATGACAGCGTGAGCTGTTGGCTATTCAGGTTACTCAATGCAAGAGTTGAGACATTATATTGCTTGTTAATACTCTTCCTATGACGAGTCAGACATGACTGACCCGTCATACCCTTCACCTTCTGGTAATCGGAGTCCTTTCGGGTAACTTGAAGCTCATACACTTGTATCTCTATCATCAGAGCTGATTAGAAGATGGTCTAACTCGTTAGTGCACGAGAAACTCTGTTTGTTTCAATGGCACCCATTCTGTGTGGGCATTTTATATGTAAAAGACATTTAGTAAAAAAAAATTATGTGATGAGAATTTATGTAACACAAATTTACGTAGCTTAACGGGCTGCTTGTTTGCAGGACAACTGTGCCAACTGTGGTGAGAGGAAACAGCGGAACAAGAGGTGCCCGAGGTGCCAGAGGCCGTGGACGAGCTCGAAGCAAGAAGTTCTGACTTTATTCTGTACGAGCTATTCAGCTACATCGAAATGTTATTCGACCTTTCCTGTAAATCTGGTCTTTCAAAACAATCTCAGCTGCTTTTCTGGTCGAGCTAATGTGTTACTAATACATTTTTGATTAATTGTTACACTAATCGTGTGCCTAGCTTGCATTTGTCTCATTTTTTTTCCCTGTAAATCATCTTTCTTTCTGTGAATTTAAGTCATTGATTGTTTTTTGTTGTTGTTTCAGATATGATGTTCTGTATATGTTTTCAGTTTAGAATTTTTCGTTTGACGTTGAAGTATGATGTTGGCCAATTCTGTTTATTCTTGTATGATTGGGATGTCATGGACAATTTGCATTGTTGTTGGATAATGTAATAAAGTGTCAATTCAGTGTTATTTGAAACGACTAGAACAGATGATGATTTGACTTGTGGGTCAATAGGTTTCGTGGCAGAATCAGCAGACAGAAGAGGCTTCCAGGTCGAAGGACGAAGAGAGTTGGCGGCGGGCGCAGGCAGTGCCTGGAAGTTATTGGTTAGGGGGATTGTCCTTGTTCATTCTAGCCTTGTCTATCAAGAGAGATGCTCCGCATGCTGTGGCTGCTGCGGTAGATGCTGGAGCGAGTGTGCATGGCAACCGAGGAGTACTGGGTTGTGTTCGAGGAATGCTGCAAGGCAAGCACATCTTGAAAGTCATAAAACAGCAAATGATTTACTCGTGCCTTGCACACTCCCGTAATCAACTCCTTCAGTCGATGACGGAAGTGAGCGGAGAGCATGCAGAAGAGAACGAAATTCATCACTTTCCCCGTCAGCGTCCACGATGTGATCACCGGAATCGCCATGTAGTAGTACGGACGATAATCTCTGTGGAAAGAGAAAGAACGAAAGAGAGAGAGAGAGAGAGAGAGAGAGAGAGAGAGAGAGAGTGAAAGAAAAAAGAACGAAAGAGAGAGAGAGAGAGAGAGTGAAAGAACGCAAGGGAGAGGAAGAGAGAATGAGTCTTCCAGTTTCATTACATGCAAGGAAACGATTGACTGACTTATCAGCGAAGACATTGATGTCGAAGATGTGTCGCATAATGAGTTCATGCATGAATGGAACAGCGGATGGAATCTGAAAGGGAGAGGAGTCAACTCCCTGCAGAGCCAGAGAAGAGAAATGGACCGTAGTGATGGAGAAGCAAGTGATGATTGCCACGACCGTCGCTGTCACTTTCCGTTCCTGTCGTTGTCTGAATGGCCATCCATTCTGATTAGACTTATCAAAGACGAATGGTTCTCCGTCCAAGAAAAGCGTCTTCCATGCATAATAACCGAAGAAAGTCGCGATTATCTCTTCCGTTCGCATCAAACCGAATTACGGAAAGATTCCGAGAGCGAAGAACGCGAATAATTGAGATGTTGAAGAAGGCTATTGCAATTTGCGGAATCAGCACCTTGAAATACACACATTTCCTCCTATCCCATGACGTCCTAAGAAGCTTACCACGACAAATATTGAAATGGTCTTCCCAAGGTCCACGAAAACTCCCTTCATTCGCAGCTGTGGCGATATCTGAAAAGACATTTCTAGATTGTGCTGCTTGCTCAGGGAGTGTGAATGAAAGAAGCAGAGAACCTTGGAGCTGTGGGTGGCGGCGATGCTCCTGACATCATTAAAGACGGGGTAGACGAAGGTGTGGTTATTGTTCCAGTAGAAGCCGGTCTCGTACTCGAAGTGATGGAAGGAAGTGACCAGGAAGGAACCCACGAAGATCAAGCAGATCAGAGTCACCACTCGCGAGTTCGTTTCTCCGTTACGCGTGTGCAGCGGCGAGCGGATTCCCATGTATCTCCAAGAGATTACATTCTTTTACGACCTTATTTAGATATTAATTGGGGAAAAAAATAATTTATCAGTTCTCTAGAACATAATCAATGGAGAGAGCAGATTCTGGTGTGCTTGCCTTTCGAGAGAGACGGCGAGAATGAACCAGCTGGTGGAGGCCGAGAAGAAGTTCGTCACTGCGTTGATATTCTGACGGAAGGTGAAGAAGAAAGCCCTGAAGGGCTGGATTTCCGGCAGATACTATTTATTATAGCTCAGCTTTTTGGCACTTGTTTATGCTACATTGACCATTGATCAATAAAAGCAAAATAAATACCTGAACGTATTGTTGGAGTAGACGGGCTGGTAGACGGTGACTGCGAAGCAAGCCTGAGAGAGGAAGAGACCGATGTCGGCCAGGGCCATCGCGGCCAGCAGGAGATTCGCCTTCAACTTTCTTTCTTAGTCGCCTATACCTTGTGATATCCTTAGCAAGGATGAATGATATCTTCCAGTAATCACTTAGACACCTCGGTGCGCATGGAACTGGAGAGCAGAACGAGCAGATTGATCGAGTTCCCCACGAGTCCCATCACGAATTGCGCAGGGAAGATGTAGTACTGTATGAATCGCTCCACGTTCGTCGACACGATGTACAGCGTCTGGCGACGACCCTGGAGGCTCAGCTGCAGAAGGCGCTGAAGACGACCTACCTTCTACATTCTACGAAAGAGAGAGAGAGAGAGAGAGGGGGGGGAGGATGAGAGAGAGGGTGAGTGAGAGAGTGAGAGAGATAGAGGCGGTAAGTACAGACAGCTATGACACTTCCACGATGGACTTCGACATGTACCAGAAGAGTGCGTGCCCCTACCGTCTCGTTGATGTCCTGGATGGGATGGAGGAAGTGAAAGAAAGGATGAATCTCTGAGCGCTGCTCTCCGCTGCTCCTATCCTCGACGATCTCGCTGATCACGATTCCTCAAAGTTGGGTAATCTTTATTGATAATATGGAATGTTAAAGAGAGAAAGTTCGGTAAAGGAAAGAATAATTACGTACGTATTAAAAGGGCGAACGAAGTGAAAGTCAACGCCCCTTCTTGAGCACGACCCATTCTTCTGAAATCTTCAAAGAAAGTACTCGATAAAAAGCTCAAGAAATCAAAGTTTGATTTAAGATCAAAGCCGCGAAAATACGTATGCAGCGATCCATGGTCTACTCCTTATGGATGAAGTGGCAGAGAGCGTCTTCCTTCCACAGAGATCTTCACTCATTTCATTTGATTCGCCAAAGGGAGAAGTGCCAATGGAATCTGGGGATTCTCTTCTTCGTCTTTCGATTAGAGGCGTAAGCCATTTTAAAGTTTGGCTGGCCTTCATGTCCTTCTATTCATTCAGCCACCTTCCTCACATTTCTTCGCTTCCTAACAACTTTGAATGTTTCTTCTTCTATCTTTTCTTTTTGTTCTCTCTCTCTCTCCTCTCATCTCTCTCCCTTGCTCGCTCTCTCCTCTTCGCACTCCTCTCTCTTCTCTCTAAGAGAAAGAAGAAGGTTCTGCAATCCCAAGGGCGGTCTGAGTGAATGCGTTAATGAGGGAGGAGATCTGGCGGCGACCGGCCCTTATTGGCTTGAGGAGGTGACAGAAAAGAAGGAAAGGAACAAGCGAGGGTGATGAAGAGCGACGTGATATCAGGGATAAGGAAGAGCGAGACAGAGATTGAGAGAGAGGGGAAGATTGTAAGAGGGTATTTGAGAGAGAAAAAGATTGAGAAAGAGGTATTGAACGAGAGAGCTTGAAGGATAGAGAATGAGAGAGAGGAAGAGAGAGAGAGAGAGAGAAAGAGAGAGAGAGAGAGAGAGAGAGAGAGAGAGAAGCACTGGTAGAGGGGAACAAGTCAGAATGATTGAAGGACTATACGATGTATGTACATACAAATATGCTTTCAACTCGAGACATATTGTATTATGTCCATATCCAAGGTGATTTTATATGGCCCTTAATTTAGTTAGACTTCTCTTCAACAAGATGCCAGTGCAAATATTAGGAGATTTGTGTACCTTTGTGAAATTAGTACGAATATCAAGCGTAAATGATAAAAGGCATAATTATGGAATCTAAAGGGCTCTCTGAAAAGAGAGGGAGGTGTTTCGTATCGAAGGAGTAAGCAATGCAGAGGAGTCGTCAGCAGAGTGATGCGGCTAATGAGAGAGGGAGAGAGAGATGAAAGGAAAGCGAGTTGGGAAAAGAGAGAGAGAGAGAGAGAGAGAGAGAGAGAGAGAGAGAAAAGCACGGGACATAATGACAGATGCCTCGTGCTTGACTTGGCCAGGACGACATCCGAAAGATGGGTTCTGTACAAAGTGAGCGACTCTACGAAGGAAGGGGATCTGCTTAATGAATGCAAGGAGAGAATGAGTGAAAGAGTGTGGAGAGAGAAGAGGACGACAGAAAGAAAGAGGGGAAGACCGAAAGAGAGAGAGAGTGATATAGAAAGTGCAGAGAGAAGTGCTTGAATTGAATGAATAAAACTTCGGACATCTGATGTCGTACTCCTGAGTTGGCTACGACATGCTGTGACCGTCGAATGCAACGTTCTTCTTCCTTTCTCTCTTTGACTCTCTCTCTCTCTCTCTCGCTCTCATTTTCCACACTCTTTTTCTTCTTCATCTGGTTTTCCTTTTTCTCTCTTTACCTCTCTGGGTCTCCTTTTCCTCATATCACAATTCTCTATCATGGACCGCCACAAACACCTAACCAAGGCATACTTCGTTTTTGGACAAGCACTCTTGCATTCTTTACTCTCTTCTCTCTTTCTTACCCACTTTCCATTCACTTAGACTACTCTAGATCTTTCTCGGTATTCATCTGGTTCTATTATATGTATATATCGCTTTCGCAATATCTCTCTTCTTTCTCGACATCTTGTCTCTCTACTCTCTCTCACTCTCTCATCTGTCCCTTTCTTCACCCTCTCGAATCTATCTCGCTCGGTCTTTCCTCTACCGTTCTCTCTCTTTCTCTCTCTCTCTCTCTCTCTCTCTCTCTCTCTCTCTTTCTCTCGCTCTCTTTCTTCCTTACTTACTCTCAGCTTGGACATCGGTTTACCTCTTCGTTCTCCCAATTGAGCTACTTGCAGATGGACAAAGCTAATCTGCCAGTCTCTCGACTCCTTCCTCGATTCTGACAAATCGAGTGAACTTACCTCACTTGCTTTGTCGTCTGCACCTCTCTCTCCCTCTCTCTTCCCCTCTGTTCCTCTCTCTCTCTCTCTCTACCTGTCTCTCTCTGACCTGCCTCATCTCTCTATATCATATTTTAAACTAACATCCTCATCTAACTTGTTAATCCATATGTGCATTCCTCACGCCTTTAAAGTTTTGGGCTACAGTAACCCTCAGAAATTGACAGCGAGATGCATACAACTAATTTCCTAATTCTTATGAAACTAAGAAACATTGTGTGAAGAATTCTGAACAAGCAAGTTGTGGCAAAATGTTTCTAACGTTCACACTTTATACAAAAAAAGGAAACGGTTGATAAGTTGATACTTGAAGTGATAATTGAAGGAAATTGATTTAAAAAGAGTGTTAATGAAGTCTTCTGGACGGCTGAGGAATCTACAAATTAGAATTAAAGTGGGATGGAGGATGGAAGATGACCTTTTAAGGAGTCCTCTCGCCATCAAAGAACCCGTTTACTATGCGTCCTTCTCATCTGGCTGCTTCTCCTTTATATCGCCTTCACCGTTCTCACATTATCCTCGTCTTCACCACTCCGTCGTCACTCTCTCATATCAAGTTATCTTCCTTGCTCTTTCTATCGCTCTCTCTTTCTCTCTTTCTCTCTTCCCTCTCGCTTCCTCTTCCTTATGTACTCATATTTCCGGGTCATGAGTCTCTCATCATATTGCAAGAGTGGCATGACATCGGGAATGCAAATGCCGCAAGCTTCGTTCTCTCTACTCTCTTTACTCTGTTATCTCTCACAGTTATCTTTTTCTCTCTCTATGTCTCTCCATGAATAAATCGTGGATATATCTTCTTCAACACATGTCGCTAATGCATTAATTCAGGCATTCAAAGTGTTGCCGTCATTCTTTAAGGCAGCCAAAAAAGGATTCAATAACAAACGAATGAATGACATCTTTTAATTCACGCAAACAAATTAGGGTGACCTGTAGACCAGTTCAGCATTCCCTCTCGATTTATTTTTCGTATCCGAAGCAATACAAACAACCCTTTTAGCATACATACATTCACCAGGAAATGATGAATCCAAACTGTTACTCTCATTGTCGGATATTGTATAATTTGTAAACCTATGGAATTTGTCTAAAGCAGATTGTTTTTCAAATAAGGATGTTTGATTAACTCTGTAAAAACCTAGACTGTAAATTGTCTTTGGATTTATTTCCAATGACATTTATGGCAAAGTTTTATAATAAATGGAGCATGCAATTGCAGAAGAGGCAGAAGAGCAGAGCAATTCAATAATGATACGCTTGCTTTCAGATGCTATAAATTTGTGAATGTTATCTCGTTATCGTCTGGCAATGATCCTGGGCATTGCTCCTAATTCTTCCCCAGTCCCTCATATTTATCCTTGCAATGTATGAATTAATCTATCTGTCTCTCCTTCTAAGGATAATGAATATACTGTTCGCTTATTTAATTTGGACAGACCTGTAAGTACATATAAATGCATGTACTATATATATATATATATATATATATATATATATATATATATATATATATATATATATATATAATCTTTTCTCTAGTAGGAGACTTCACCGACTGGTTACTCAGCAGTTCCCGCACTTACCTAGTTCTATCGTTTCGTTATTTGGGTTCATTACAGCGTAGCATTTTAGTTGGGTTAACCTGGGAAAGAACGAGGAATATTGAGTTGCTCGTGAGAAAAAATATGTACATACATATACATATTTTACATGTACAGGTAACCAGAATCTATTCAGAGTGAACAATTTGGCAATATAAAATGATTGGGTCACAAATCTGTTCTTATTGGAATGTTCTGGAGTGTTGAGATGCAGCGTTTTACTTGCATCTGTGCACACTATTATTTTGTTTGTTAGCTTTCTAGTGAGCACTCGAGTCTTGTGGTCGCGACTCTCTTTCTTTCTCTCCGCCTCTATCACCGTCGCATTCTCTCGCTATCTGCCATTCACTCTTCTCCTCTCTCTTTTTCTCTGCTCCTCTTAGTCTGACACACTCACTTCCTCTCCTTTTCTCAATCGATGCATTGAAAGCAGGAGGCATAAAGCAGTAGCAGCATTCTTCGCTCGTCTTCCTCTACAGGAAAGGCTTTCCCTCCATTTTTCGGGTTCCAAATACTTCGTGTGAGGATTCATTATTCTTCTTTGCTTGCAATAATTATTCTTTATTCGTGTTTCCGTGGCAGTGGCGCCGTTGAATCTTCTGCTGAGAGTGCCGTTGTTTCAGTCGATCTCGGTGGAATGCCGCGAGTGGCGCCAGGAGGGGGCGTCCGAGTGGACGGCGCCCGCCTTCTCGCCGGCCCTCTTGTCTTCCTCGCTGCTGCTCTCATCTTTCTCTTCTGCAACATTCTCTCGCACACTCAGGTCACTCTTCTCTACTTTGTTTTATGTATAATTGCTCTGTTGCTTGTCACTAAAACCACCTGTAAATGTTGTCCGTTTTTGAAAATGAACGATAAAAATAACTGCACATGATATGGAGCACAAAGTTCTTTTGCAGCCAAGGCGAGGAGAGCTGGATGAGTACGACGAGTTCGTTCAGATGGAGAATGCAATCTCAACTGACAACGGTATCCTCATCCTCTTGCTCTCTCTCTCTCTTTCTCTCTCTCTACTCCCTCTCTCTCCCTCTGTCCTTTCTTCTCTGTCTCTCTACCCTCCCTGTCTCTTCTCTACTCTTTCTCTCTCTCTCTCTCTCAATTGTCATCTCCACTCCCTCTCTCTCTCACTCTCCGTCCTCTCTTCTCTTTCTCTCTACGCTCCCTCTCTCTTCTCCACACTCTCTCATGCAGGCCTTCTCGCACTCCGTGGTGACTATCGTTGTCATCGTCGCGGCGTGTTCAACGAGAGCAGCGAATCCTGCCGCTGCCCGCCGTTGTTCTCGTTTGTGTTATTTTGTCTTGATCTTCGCTTATAATGAGTGACGTAATAATGCAATCTCTTTCGACAGCTCGCATCCTTCCTTTGCAATTCCAGCGGCGACTTCTGCGAGAGGCCTTTCTGCCTCCATGGCGACGAAGTCAACGAGTTTGGAAATTGCAAGTCAATGCAGTTTATTCTATCATGCTCATAAATATTATTTCTGGACACAATCTTGCTTTGTGTCAACTGTTTTTCCTAGATAATTGACTGAATGAATGATTGAGATGCCGTCCTGGCCATGCCGGCGTGCACTGCGAGAGGAAGTGCAATGGTCATCAAGACAACCGTACTGGTCAGTTCTATTCCTCGTCGCCATTCGTATTTTGCACCCCTCCTTCTCTCTCAAGGATTAAAGGCAGCTTCTTCTAGATTGTTTACATTTATTTCAAGAAAAAGTATCTCTGCACACCTCAGAAGTCATCTTTGCTCTTGCTACCTGACTTCTCATCTTGTCAACTTCTCTTGGCTGTCCTCCCTCCCATTTCTCTTGTCTTCTGCTCTCTCGCTCTCCTCCTATCTCTTCTCACTCGCTCTCTCTCTCTTTCTCTGTCTCTCACTCTTTCTCTATTCCTTCGTCCTCTCCCTTTTCATCTTTCTCCCTTTCATCTTTCTCCATTCTCTCTTTCTGTAGGCGCCTGCATCTGCTCCGGCCAATTCTTCGGTATTGGGTGCGAGTTTGTGTGTGTGAACGGCCATATCGTCAACGGTGTCTGCTTCTGCAATCATGGTATGCTTTCATCCGACGCCTAAGTTCTTACCGTTATATCATTGCCGTTTCACTCTATCTGTTTTTCTCTCTCTTCCCGTCTCTCTCTTCCTCTGTCTCTCTCTCACTCTCTCACTCTCTCTCTTTCTGTCTCTCTGTCTCTCTCACTCCCTCTTCCACTGCAGGCTTCACCGGCCTCTCCTGCTCGACGTGCACAGACTCGTCGTCGTCGAGTTGTCCGTCCGCCTCGTCGTCCGCTTCCCTCCGTCGCTCCTCAGTCCAGTCCCGTCTGACTCTGTCTGGGCTGTCCTTCTGCCTCCTCACTCTGGGTCTTCTGTGTCTCTCTGCGCGGCGCCGTCGTCTGCAGGCGCACGCGGCGGAGGCGCGGCGGCGGCAGCAGGCGCCGATCCGACAGCTGCTGCTCGGGCTGGCGCCCATCTCAGAAGAAGAACTCGCAGAGGGCAGATCGGCCAGCACTCCGCCTCCCGAGTACATGGCCACGATGAGCACTCCCCAGGGACTCCCCCCTCCCTCTTATGAAGAGGCCATGAGGGGAGGGGGAGGGGAGGCAGAGAGCGAGGAGGGCAGGACAGCTGTAGATGACATCGAGGGATGCAGACGGTCACTCTCTTCTCTCATCAAGGATGAAGACGAAGAGGAGAGAGAGCAACAAGAACGGAGAGAAGGGGAGGAGCGGGAGAGATTCGAGGAATCCACGAGCAGGACTTCGCCTCTCGATAAGGATGCTGCGCTGTAGATAAGAGTTGTCGCTGATAACTTTGTTGATAAGATTCGTTACTGAGAAGAGCGAGGAAAAAACAACGAAAAGATGATTAGCGTATGTATATATGTAGCTCTTGTCATCCTAGCCAGTAATGTTAAAGTAACTATGTATGTGGGTAACTTTAATCTCATTTAGCAGGGATGTTCTGAGTGGACAGTGTTTCGTGTTTCCAGAAACGGGTACCAGCTTCTTCTTTATTCAGTTCGTGGTACAATATCGCTTTATTCAGCAGCTGAAAGAAATACTCAAAAAGAATTAATATTATGTCTAGCTTTAAGCTGTAAATCATTAGTTATTTTGATGATACCAGTGTACCATATGAATGTGTGCAGCCCCGAGAATTCTTGCCGTGTATCTGTTTATGAAAAGATATGTTTTCGATTGGTTTTGAGTTCACTGAAACATTGACATCTTCATGCGTGTTCGGTTATCTGTTACCATTTAAGTGTCTTTTTTAAGCTGGCCATAAAAGCTACACACATTCGGAATTTTTTTTCCGCAAAGGGAAAACAACTTCGTATATATGTACATACATATGTATGTATGTACATATATTGTTAAATAATGTATACAAGGAAAAGAGCTATATTTGACGTGTTCCATACTATATACATATGTACATATGTATGTACTTACAGTATTTAAATAGGCATTATTTAATAGTTGTTAATATCATAAAAATAAAGCTGGCACATTAAACATAATATATAAATTCCATGCCATGGACAGGAGAAACGAATGAATGAGAATTTGACAGGATTGAGAACGGGACAAAATGAAAAGGTTAGCGATGATGATGAGACTTAGAGTGAGAATGAGTGCAAGAGTGTCAGTGAAGAGAGAGAGAGAGAGAGAGAGAGAGAGAGAGTGAAAGAAAGCGAGAGAGAGAGAGAGAGAGAGAGAGTGAAAGAAAGCTAGAGGTAGAGAGAGCTCGCGAGAGATATGCAGAGCCTCTTACACTTTGAAATAGTTGAAGTCGGCTGTGATGAGATGGCCGGTCCCTCATCTCCTCACTCTTCCTCTTCTCCTCATAACTCTTCTGGCTGACAGAACTCGCGCACAAAAGTTCATCGTTCTCTTGAGTCAGTAGACGTTTCAATTCGAGGATTTCGAATCCATACATTTGTTGTTCAAGGCCAAAGGTTAAGTCCCACTTGTCAATGCTACATTTGTAACATAAGTAATAAAGCACAAGAGTAATGGCTTGAACTGCGCAGCGGAGGGCGTCTCCGACCAAGCAAGGCGGCAGCTGCCCGCCCTTCAACGTGCACAGGCAGCGGGGGTGTGGAGTGGCCATCTCCAGCCTGTCTTCCCCACTCAGCCACTGCCGAATAGACACTCGCTGCTCACTGGTCAGCTTCTCTTTCCTGTATCTTAGTCATTCCCTTCCCCTTCAAGGAGTTCCCCCTCATCGCCACGGTCTCATCGGTGACGTCATCGTGAATAGAGAGAGCGGAGATGTCTTCCGCGGATTCTCTTCTCCTTCCGACACCCATCGCCATCTCTGGTGGCATACTGAACCGCTCTATGTGACCGCGACGCGGCAGAGGGCACGCGTCGCGGCCTTCTTCTTTCCAGAATGCAAGGTTAGGGAAGAGAGAGAGAGAGAGAGAGAGAGAGAGAGAGAGAGAGTGAAACAGAGAGATAGAGACAGAGAGAGAGAGAGAGAAGCAGAGTGAGAGACAAAGAGAGAGAGAGAGAGAGAGAGAGAGAGAGAGAGAGAAACGGTTGAGGTAAAGGCAAATGTTATCATAATTCCTTCAGGTAAACTGGCAGTACCCGCCATCTCTCTGCATCCCTCATCGAAATGCATCATTCACTCTGCAAGAGCACATTGATAAATTCATTTCTGCGAGCAGGTGACAGTGAAATTGAAGAAAGACAGGGGCAGAGGCTTCTGTTCAGTGAGAGAGTGAGAGAGAGAGAGAGAGAGAAGAGAGAGAGAGAAGAGGGAGAGAGAAGAAAGAGAGAAGAGAAGATAAAATAGAGAGAGAGGAGAGAGAAGAGAGAGAGAGAGAGAGAGAGAGAGAGAGAGAAGAGAGAGAAGAAAGAGAGAAGAGAGGAAAGAGAGAAGAGAGAGAAGAGAAAGAGAAGAGAGAGAGAGAGGAGAGAGAAAGAGAAGAATGAGAAAAGAAAATGAAGAGAGTGAAGAGGGAAAAGAGAGATTAGAGAGCGAAGAGGGAGAAGATTAGGCTTCAGGATATCAGATCTGCTGCTGATCCACTGGAGTCTGTCTAATGATGAGGATATCGAACAGGTCCACTCCCCGTCAAGCAGACTCCATGACTTCAATGAGGTTCAGCCTTTCAGCGTTTCTCCCCTATTTGAATCTTTTCAAAGCTAGTCTAGATACATACGTATGAAAAGTGAGCAATCTTTTCAGTTGGTCGATGAGATTCTGGCGGAAACAAAACGGCGTGTTGATCTTAACCTTGTCGTCATCTCTCTGCACGGAATCATTGGAGTGCCTCCCAACCACATCAGGTTTCTATTACAACTGTACATTTCGAATATCTTTTCAGCCCCGTGGGTAGAAGAGAGAGGATACACAGAGAGATAGAGAGAAAGAGAGAGAGAGAACAGGGATGAAAGAGGGATAGAGAGCGAACGGAGATGAAAGAGGGATAGAGAGAACAGAGATGAAAGCGGAAGAGAGAGAGAGAGAACAGAGATGAAAGAGGGAGAGAGAGAACAGAGATGAAGGAGGGAGAGAATGAAAAGTGATGGTGAAAGAGAGAGAGAGAGAGAGAGAGAGAGAGAGAGAGAGAGATGAGAGAAAGAGAGGGGAAGATGATGAGGTAGCTGGAAGAGGCTTACCTTCGCTTCCAGAGTCATCGATAAATTCATTGCCATGCATTTCATCAATGCGACAGTCGGACGTGGAGCGGCAATGCAGATTATAGCAAAGAGTGGAAAGACCCACCAGGCGAGTCTTTCTTTTCTCTTTCCCATCCTTCTC